>JAFIRS010001472.1:0-352613 GCA_018342105.1 Gonioctena quinquepunctata | reverse complement strand
TTACTGACTAGTATGATAGACAAGTTGGCAAAATTATATACATTTTCGTGTATAACTATGATTTTGCAAATGGCGACCATATTTTGGAAAGTGCTTTCCGAAAAAAAGATTTTATGACGAATCTAACGATACTAATTTATTGGCGATTAGATAAAAAATAAGAACATAAATTAAATATAACTAAGGAAAATACTGGATATTAATTCATTTACTTTCGTCAAGTGTGCCATGGTTAATAATTCATTTATTTTCACAGTAGTAAATTTTCAAAGTGCATTCCTCCTTGTTCAAGACATATTTCAGTTCGTTCAATTGTTTCTCTCAACACGTTTCGTAACATTTGAGGCGTTATACTTCTTCTAAAATTTCAAGAATGGCTGGGGCTGTTGCACAGTAAATCTTTTCTTTAAGATATCCCCAAATAAAGAAATCGAGCACAGTGAAATCCAGTGAGCGGGCAGGCCACCATACTGGACCATTGGTTGCAATAACTTGATTATTATAACGCTCTATTAAGTAATTAAGAACTTCTCTGGTATTATGAGGGGGTGCTCCACCTTGTTGGAAGTAAATTCGCCGTAAAACTAATGAAGGTAGATTATTAAGATGATCCTCGATTTCATTTCAAAGAAAACCTTAGTTCCTAACCCCTGTTAACTGACCTTGGAACAATATTGGCCCAATTATTCTGTTTTCAACGATACCAGTCCAGACATTGACGCCAAACCTTTCTTGAAAATTGCCCTCTCTCATTGCATGTTGATTTTGTTGGGCTCAGTACCGAGTATTTTGCTTATTGAACATACCATTATTTGTAAATCGTGAATCGTCGGAAATTAGAATAAAGTTGATAAAATATGGGTTAACTCTGAGATTTTGAAGCAGCCAATTACAAAACACTACCCGTCTATCGCCATCGTCAGCATACACATGTTGATGTAACTGATATTCAAATGCTCGATATCCGTGCTTTTTCAGTATTTTTCTTGCTGATTCCTCATTTATCTGCATTTCTTGACTAATTTCTCCCAAAGAAACCGTTTTATCAACCTCAACCATAGCAAAAGCGTTAATATCAGTCTCTTCATTTATGATAAACCTCTCGATTTCCTTCTTGCCTAAAACGATTCTCAACATACGGAAAATACTGATGGGCTGGATGTTGCCGATTGGGATATCTCTGAGCATACAACTCAGCAGCATTCCTTGGATTTCTATGACATTCTTCAGATATTAATAACATATCCACTTTTTCACTTTGAGTAAACATCATTTTGAAGATAAACTGAAATTTAAAGACAACCAACACAATTTTACTGTCTGCTCATAAAGCTTATGTCACTGGCATTACCTAAGTGAGTGTTTTGTTTTCCAAAGAAGACTTGATGAAAATAACTGCAAAATATTATGCATCATTGTTATCCATGGCACACTTGTCAAAAGTGAATAAATTATTATCCAGAATTTTCCTTAGTAATATTCATTTTATGTACTCATTTTTGATCCAATCGCAAATAAATTAGTATCGTTAGATTCGTCAAAAAATCCTTTTTCGGAAAGTGCTTGTCATAAAATGGTCGCCATTTGAAAAATAATAGTAAGACACCAAATGAAATTTTGCCACTTGTCTTATTCCTATCTATCAATTGTCACTTTGAAGTGACAATTGTTACTTTGAAATGACAATTGTCACTTTTAAGTGACAATTGTCACTTCTAAAAACATCTGGAATTGCCATTTTGAAGTGATAATTGTCAGTTCAAAGTGGCAATTCAAAATGATTTTGTAAGTGACAATTGTCACTTCGAAGTGACACTTGTCAGGTCGAAGTGACAATTGTCAGTTCAACGTGACAATTGTCACTTTAAAGTGACAATTGTCAGTTCAAAGTGGCAATTCCAAATGTTTAAAGAATATTTTTTGTTGTTGGCCCTTCTACGTCTTCGTAAGATGCAATATTAAAAGTGACTCTAAAAGAATGAAGTGGGCGTAAAAAAATCTTTAAAATGTCACATACTGATCCAGAATTGCCTAATAAATCCAAAAATGTTACAATATACAGGGTATTCCAATTAAAAATTCAAAACGGGTGAAACCGAAATTGACCGAAAAGTGAGAAATATGCGAAAACTCTGCTCTTCACAAACCATTCACCTATACCAAATCTCATTTTGATACACCTAATATTCTAGAAGTTATGACTTGTCTAATATATTCGTTGATACCCGATATACCTTCACATATTTTATATGTGATTCAATTAAACAATCTCAGGTATATTATTGAACAATTCATTGACAAAAACTATTTGCTGTACAATTTTCAATGGAAGGATCCATCATCCATACCACGAAAACGTATTATGGCATATTATTATTCATATAAAATATAACTCCTTCAATACCTATTTTGAGCACAAGGAAAATAGCCAATTGAAAAAATGTTTACTGCATTTTTCTCGCGAGTCCCCTGAATTTCGAGCTCAGAATAATAAGAAAAATCTTTGAAAGTCAGGAAAGAAGGGCAATTGGGGTATTTGGGGCAGGACATGTCACAAACAGACAAACGCTGAAATGGATAAAAAATATTCCATTGATTTTTTTTACCTCAATTTTAGGCGTTATTTCTTGAATTCAAATTCACCCCTATACTCTTTTCAGTCTACAAATATCCGAATACAAACAAAACGCATAGTTTTTTTGTAATTGGGTATTTCAAGGGAATTGTAAAACATTTGTGAAATTAACAAAATTTCTTCAGATAAAGTTTGGCCCGTTCCAAGTGACTTCATACCATATGACGTTTTCACGAAACCATATGACACCATAACAGATTTACCCAAGCCAGCAGCTACAACTGGGAAGGAGGAAAAGAACGAAGAAAATATTGAGGAGACGGAAGAACATGAGGAAGAAAGCGAAGTCGAGGACGTGCAAGAGACAAATGAACAAGAGTAAATCTTTTTTTTTTCGTTTTACCGGGCAGTACCTTTTTTACAATAACATATTTAATTGTATAATAAACAAATATTGGAAAGTCGCCAACTCCTCCCGGATTTATTCCCAAATAACTTAATAGGAAAATGATCTCAAACAGTTTGGCAGAATAATTAACATAGTTCCGTTGAAATATTCTTCCTTCGAATTTTAATGAATGAAGCATTGAAAAACATCTTCAAATTCCATTGGTTGTTGTTGTTGTTGTTGGAAAATTACTTATTTATCAACTCCAAACATACCTCATAGCCCTAGGAGCTGAATATTTAGTCATCAACTGGATATCTCCAATAGTTTACCATCAAATACGTTTCTGGTTTCCATTCACGCATCGCATCCTTGGTCTTTAAAAGATCCAATTTCACGTTTCGGCAAAATCGCATTTATCATCCTGAGGTACGAAGGCGTAGGAAGGCCAACAACAAAATATATTTTTTTAACATTCGGAATTGCCACTTTGAACTGACAATTGTCACTTTGAAGTGACAATTGTCACTTTGAACTGACAATTGTCCTTCGACCTGATTATTGTCACTTCGAAGTGACAATTGTCACTTACAAAATCATTTTAAATTGCCACTTTGAACTGACAATTGTCACTTTGATGTAACAATTGTCAGTTCGAATTGACAATTGTCACTTCAAACTGACAATTGTCAGTTCAAAGTGACAATTGTCACTTCAAATTATCAATTGTCACTTCAAATTATCAATTGTCACTTCAAAATGGCAATTCCAGATATTTTTAGAAGTGACAATTGTCACTTTGAAGTGACAATTGTCAATACAAAGTGACAAGTTTCAGAAGAAAAATCTAACAGAGTTGAAAATTTGTTTATAACAAATTGGTAAGTTAATAAACAATGGAATTGTTGATAAAAAAAATATTTTTTGTTACTCAATAGAAGACTGTCAATTATGATTTTTAGAAAAAGAATAACTTCCTAAATAATTATTTAAACGATAGAAATATAAAAAAAACGATTATAAACAATTAAAAATTGTTATTAAGGATTTTGTTTTCCAAAAATCATAATATTTGTAATATAATGAAGTTGTAAAAAAAAAATTTTCAAAAATATTGAAATAATCAATTTGTTTTTAAAAAAATTATCAACAAAATGGCGGGAATTTTTTTTTTGCAATTCAATGTATATCTTGTGATAATAAAAAAACGTTAATATGATGATTAAGAAAAAAATATATTTTTAACGACATTACTTGGATTTTTTAGTTTTTTTTCAAGTACAAAAATTATTATAAACAAAGTATGAATATTTTTTAACTTTTATGGCGTGATCTTGTTGAATATGTATATAAAGAAGGCTCTTCGAAGCGAACAATTTTTACGGCAATTATTTAAACATTTTTTTTATTTACAATTACGACAGAAGTTCGAGAAAATTTTGTTAGTTAACAATCGTTTAACTTGTTGAAAAATTAACTTTAAGTAAAATTTCCAACGGGAATACATTATTTATAGTGTTCAGAATACACCATGATTTTTTCAAATTAAAAAAAATATTGATTTGTTGAAAATATGAACGGGATGTTCATAAAATCAGATGTGGAATCATCTGCGACTGAAAGATAAACTTTAGTCACTATCTTCCATCGTCAAGATAACCTCTTGTGGGGTATTCATGTTGAAAAGGGAAACATTCTCAATTGAAAATTGATAAAAAGATTTTTCTGTGAATTGAAAAATCCACGATAAAAATGAAGTTATTTTTTGTGAATGTCTAACATAAAACAACCACTTCTCCGGCTAAAGCCACGCTGGACATTGAACTACATCTGATAAATATTCTGAAAAGACCCTAACTCAAAAGAAAAATCTGAAATTTTAAATTTGCATTTTCATTCTGATAGTTATTTGATTTTCTATTCCAGTCTTAATTAGGAACTCATGAAGATGAATGAGGCAAAGAAGAATGTTTTCCAAAAAAGAGTACTCACCAGAAATAATTTGTAACATTGATGCAAGAATGGCATCGCATTCACTAGGTCTTCAATACATTTTTGTCGACGAAAATCTATTTCACGCTTCCACGATCATCAGGAAGACCGGAAGAAATGGGAAACACATTTGCAAGAAGCAATCTCACTTTGCAAAGATGGATAAAGTTAGAATCATTTTCAATTGAGAATGTTTTCCTTTTCAATAAAAAAAATATATTTAATACCGTAAATAAATTAATTAATGTGTCGTACTCGCTTTTGACGCCACGCGCGATACCTAAAAATGTCGCGTGGAGACCCATTTACAGCGTTAAATTGAAATCATAAATAATGGAGATAGAGTTCCGGGAGCTAGAAGTTTTTTATTGGAAATTTCCTCCTCTATCAGAATCTTTTGAAATTTCTTAAATATTGATAGTTCATAAAATATTGGTAAAAAAATTTGGTAAAAAACTTTTGCAATCTTTTATGTGCTAATACACGCTTTTGGCACATTTTTCTAGGCGTTATTCCGGATCCAATGAGCTATCACACATAATTTTAAGAGATACTGAGAAATGATTTGTTTTGGGACGAATATTTGCCCAAAAGCATTTTTCAATTTCAAAGGAAAAAATAAAAAAAAAAAACGCCAGAGCTGGGGTTTGAACCCACGCTCCCTTTCGTAAACCACTTTTAATCTGGCGCCTTAGTCCGCTCGACATACTCGGAAGATACTTTATGTTGAAAGTATCACCAATTTGTTGCTACATTGGTATGGTTGCTTGTTCCGAAAAAAGGCCATAAAAAACTTATGCACCACCTTTACCCAGGCAGTCAATGATTTTTCTTCAGTTTACTGTGAGTACTAACATTTTAAAAACATTTCATTCTATTACTCGATTGGCCAGGTTTTCTGCAGCCCGCTCTCAGCCTATAAAGAGTTTCTCCATGGGATTTTTTTTAAACATTCTATGATCTACAACATGCCAGAAATGGAAATTACCAAATTCTCAATATTTGACGCTCTTTATATTCCGAATCGCTCAATGAAGAAAAATTACGGGTTTTCTTATTGGTACTCCTCTTGATGAATGAATGAACAAAAAATTAAATATTAAAAAAATCTTGTTAAAAAAATGTTTGTCGACACATGTCAACATACAGCTATTTTTGCATCTAACAATGGCATTAATCAACGTGGGAAAAACAAATTCACGTCATTTGTTAAGAAATTGTTTATTAACAAATAGACAAGTAAAATATAAAAAAAATGATATCCTATCATTTATTGTCAAGACAAAATTATTTTTTTTCAATTTCATTTGTTGAAATAATTAATTAGGATATGTTTTTCTCTTTAAAAGTCATAATTGGCATTTCTCTATAGGTTAACAAAAATTTTTTTTATCAATAATTGCATTGTTTATCAAGTTAACAATTTGCTATAAACAATTTGTGACCGTCGGTTTATTTTTTTCCTGGAAGTAACAAAAATACAAAAACAGCCATATATAACAAAGTACTGAAAAAATTAAATATGTTATTGAAAATAAAAGACAATTTTCTTCAGTACTTTGTTATATATGGCTGTTTTTGTATTTCTTTTACTTTCAGGAAAAAATTAAATCGAGGGTCGGTCAAAAATTGTTTATAACAAATTATTAACTTAATAAACAATTCAATTAGTGATAGATTCTTTTTATGTTGACGTATAGAGAAATACTGATTATAATTATTGAAGAGAAAAAAAATCTCAATTGATTATTTAAACAAACAAAATATAAAACAAAAATATTTTAAACAATTTTCAAAAACAAATATTACTTTGAGTCCGAAATGATAGAGAACACTCTTATGAAACGCGAATGAAAAACCGATTGCTACCGTCTAAACATTCCTCTACCCTATTTCAAAGATGACTGTATTCCAATGGTTGTAAATCATACAATTTTCTTCCTAAAGTTTTAAAAGACTCGAAGAATATATGCATCTTCAAAAGATAGATGAAACATTTTCTGTTGAGAAAATCCTACTATTCCCTAACAGAATTTTATAGTGATGTTTAATGTAAAGTTTTTGTTTATTATGTTAACCTAACCTGTCTGGACATCTACCTAAATTTATATAAAAAAATTTATATTCACATGTATATTATTTTCACACGCTTTATATTAGCATCACTTGTATGTTTGTTTGTTTGTAACCGACTCCTTTGGGCGCGATTTTGACCCACTTCCAGACGTCCGAATGATTTGAAATTTGGCAGGTGTACATAATTCCGGTGACAATGCATTAAGAAATTTTTGTGTGGAAAAAAAAACAAAATGGCGGCTCCAATATGGCGGACGAATTTTGTGATTATGGTCCGATTCGCTTCAAAATTGGTAGGTTTTGTGGTCGGAGATTATGATTCTTTTGCAATTGGAAAATTCAATATGGCGGCTCTAAAATGGAAGACGAGTTTTGTGATTATGGTCTGATTCCATTCAAAATTGGTATGTGGGGGTTTTCGGGGTCGGAGATTATGATTATTCTGTCAAAATTGAAGGATTCAAGATGGCGGCTCCAAAATGCCCGCGAGTTTTGTGATTATGGTCTGATTCTATTCAATATTGGAAAATAATAGTTAAAAATATTTAATAATGAAAATAATAGTTTGAAAAACTAAAAACACGTGTTAATAGAAAACTAAACTAAAAAGTTGAAAATAAATAATAGTTTAAGAAAACTAATTAACACGCTTTTATAGGAAACAAGACTGAAAAAAAAATATATATTTTATTTAAAAAAAGCGTGAGGTGCATGGTATCAATAATTATACAGTGCTAGTCAAAAGTCCCCTCCCCCCCTCGTATCTTTTGAACGGGTATACTTATAATAATGAAATTTGGAGGGTGGAAATAAACGGATGTAGGCTTCTCAACTGGTCATAACAGGTGACGCAATAGTCATAAATGACGTCACAAGGCCACTGAGACCAATAATTTTAAATGGGACCCTATGGCAAGTGACAGCTCGTTTGAATGGTATTGAAAATACCTATTCAGTCATACCAATTTTGTTTGGGTTTCGGCTGATTTTGATTGATAAATTGAAGAAATACGAAAATTATAGTTACGCATTTAATTAATAAAGATTTAAGAACCAGTTCTCATAATAAGTGTTCAAAATGTGCTCCATCTACTTCCTGGCAGTAATGCATCCTATTGCTAAACTCTTGTCGTACTCGTCCCAGTGTGTCAGCGGAAATTGCCCTACATTCTTCAACAATTCGTTGTTTCAGAATGGCAATACTGTCAGGTGCTGTAGCGTAAACCTTAGATTTCAAGTACCCCCATAGAAAAATATCTAATGGTGTAAGGTCCGGTGACCAAGCTGGCCATTCGATCGAACCTCGTCGTCCAATCCATCTACCACGATATTCTTCATCTAGGTAACGTCTTACTGCACCGTAATAGTGTGCAGGAGCACCATCTTGTTGAAACGTTATTTCCAAGTTGTCGAATTCATCTGGATTATCTTCTAGAATTTCAAGATTTAACGACTCAATATCATTTTGTAACATCTCCAGATACAATTCACCGGTTAAGTTAGCATTGAGAAAAAGAGGCCCAACTATGTGGTTTCCCAAAATACCTGCCCAAACATTTACTTTTCTGGAAATTGAGTATGTTTTTCACGAAAGATGTGAGGATTTGTGTCACTCCAATACCTCACATTTTGAGTGTTAACATTCCATTGAGAAAGAAAGTACTTTCGTCACTAAAACAAATTGTCTGTATGTAGCCTGGTTGTTGGTTCATTTTATTGGACATAGTTTCACAGAATTCTAGTCTTCGGTCGGGGTCATCATCTGAAAGTTGGTGCACCATTTTTAATTTGTATGGATGAAATTTGTTTTAGCCAACACCTATGTACTGTCCTTTGACTGACTTCACAGATAGACGCAACTTGGGCTGTGGAAGAAGTAGGGTTTACTACCATTTCTCCAATTATGTCAATTTTTGTCATCACTAATTGTTGGTCGACCAGATCGTTTGGCATCTTGAACACTACCTGATGCTTCAAACTTCCGAAGAAGCTCCCTCAAATAAACCCTCGATATAGGGCGATCGGGGTACCTCTCATTAAACAGTCGTTCCGCTGCATGGAAATTGTTTCTACATTCACCAATTATTAAGATAGCTGCTACTTTGTCGGCTACAGTACGTACCATTTTGCCTATGTAAACACTTAAACGTCTCGTTAAACAATAGCTTGGGTAAATTTTCAAGGTATAAACACTTTTGACAAGTAGAGAATTCAAAAACGTCAACCTTTTTGACAATTAACCAGAGGCGTACTTTAAAATCTTTATTAATTAAATGCGAAACTATAATTTTCGTATTTCTTCAATTTATCAATCAAAATCAGCCGAAACCCAAACAAAATTGGTATGACTGAATAGGTATTTTCAATACCTTTCAAACGAGCTGTCACTTGCCATAGGGTCCCATTCAAAATTATTGGTCACAGTGGCCTTGTGACGTCATTTATGACTATTGCGTCACCTGTTATGACCAGTTAAGAAGCCTACATCCGTTTATTTCCACCCTCCAAATTTCATTATTATAAGTATACCCGTTCAAAAGATACGAGGGGGGGAGGGGACTTTTGACTAGCACTGTATAGTACATTACACACCTAGGGCAGTAAAGTAAGAAATGTCTCAGATCACAGGTAATTGTTGGCCGAGGCGATACCATGCACCCCACGCTTTTTTTTTTAAATAAAATATTTCTTTTTTATTTTTTATTTTTGGAACGAAGTTCCTTTTCGCGCGTTGCGAAAGGGGGCTAGACGGAATAAATAAAGACCAAAAGTTGTAACGACACTTTTTGCTATAGTGGTAAGCCGTGCGGCGTGCGCGTGTTTCTCGGTCTGTCTCTCTCTCTCTCTCTCTCTCATAGAAAGCAAGCCAGTTATTTTCGTTTCTTCTTTCTATTTCGCATTGAACAGTGTGGTGTCGCGACGATTATTTTTGTTGAGTGTATACAGGTTTTTTGTACATAATTAATAATAAAAAATAATAACAATAATGAATCCTGACAGTGTTTCTGCACAAGTTCCGGAATTGCTGATGGAGTTAGGTAAGTAGAGATTTTATACAGACAATAATAAATGCTTATGTATTTTTAGCAAGTACGCATTATAACCTCTCTTTACTATTGTGCTAACCAAGTCATACGCGTTATAATCTCTCCATTATTGTGTGTTTAGCAAGTGTACGCGTCATAACTTTAATAAATTTAAAAGCAAATTATATTTTAATATTACAATATCAATGCGTATGTACTAAAATTGAGCCTACTGATTAAGTTTATATTACATTATATTTGTTAATAATAAAAAAATATTATTATAACTTGAAAAAAAATTTTTTTATTACAATTTTTTTGCTGATTAATCGAAAGGAACTTCGTTCCATCCGGGTGTCCCTTGACACCTCTCAACTTTTTTCAGTCTGGTTTTCTATAAAAGCGTATTTTTTAGGTATTTTAAACTATTTTTTATTTGTATTATCTCTACACCTTATCAATAGTGACATTATCACATTAGTGAACTGTATGGTAACTCTTCTATATTGTAATCTTTTGTGACTAATGATAAATGAAATGAAATGAAATAACACCTTGAAAAATAAGCTATTTCAATTTTCGTATATAAACATTCCCTGGCGAATAGAAATGTTTGCTTGGATTGAACCCACGCACTCAAAGACACTTTCAACTCTGGGCGCTCTCGATGTCGAACTGTTAATCATTCCGAAAATAGCCCTTCGGTTTATTTTACACATAATCCCGGATTGATTTATGTGACTTTATTAGATGTGGAAAAGAGACATGCGGAATGGATTGCCGTCCAATAATAATTGAATACTTGTTTGTCTTGCATGGATGAAAAACAGTTGAAACAGTGAGTTTGTCAACTCTATGGAAAAATAAAAGAATGTTTCGTAGTTTCGCACGCGGATTTGTTGTTTCGGTCATGCCAGTTTGGTGATTTGAATAACAAAACATCTAGTTCAGCCTAACTAATTCATCGCTGGCGACAATCTCCGGTACAAAGTGGAAAAGGGAAATAGTTTTGAAAATCGAGGGTCCATTTTGAATTTCAAATTATAGTCACCTACGAGAATGTCCTTTTTACTACGTTTTTACAAGCATTTATTTAATTTGCAACGTTCGTATGTCATTCTTTCCAGTTCAAAATTTGTAATCCATTTTCGGAGCACTTGCTGACATCCGATTGAGCTGAAATTTGGCAGGTGTTCATAATTCCTGTAACAATGCAATTTTGTTAGGAAAAAAAATAGCGGCTTCAGTATGGCGGACGAGTTTTGTGATTATGGTACGATTCGATTCCAAATTGGTATGTGGAGGTTTTCGAAGAAGGATATTGTGAATTTTTTGTAAAAATTCAATAATTCAAGATGGCGGCTTCGAAATGGCGAACAAGTTTTGTGATTATGGTCCGATTCGATTCAAAATTGTTATGTGGGAGTTTTGGAGGTTTTCGAAGAAGGATATTGTGAATTTTTTGTAAAAATTCAATAATTCAAGATGGCGGCTTCGAAATGGCGAAGCAAGTTTTGTGATTATGGTTCGATTCTATTCAAAATTTGTATGTGGGGGTTTTTGGAGTCGGAAATTATGAATTTCTCGTCAAAATTTATGAAATCGAAATACGGGGAATTTTTTAATAGAAAAAAACGAAATGGCGCTCCAAGATGGCGGACGAGATTTATGTTTATGATCCGATTCGATACAAAATTGGTATGTGGGGGTTTTCAGGGTCGAAGATTATGAATTTTTCTTCAAAATTCATGAAATTGAAATGGCGGCTCCAAGATGGCCGATGATCTCTTTGTTTATGGTCCGATTCTATTCAAAACTGGTATGTGGGGTCGGAGACTATGAATTTTTTGTAAAAATTCACAAATTCAAGATGGCGGACGAGTTTTGTAATTATAGCCCGATATGATTCAAAATTGGTATGTCGGGGTTTTTGGGGTCGGAGATTATGAAAATTATTGATTTTCCTTTAAAATTTATAAATTGAAGATGGCAACTCCAAGATGGCGGATGAGTTAACCTTTAGATGGTCTCCTTAGTGAAGGACTAGATAGCTCAGAAGTTACAGGAGAAATGTTTTATAATGACGATGCTTTAACAAAAATACATAGATTGAGGCGTACTTAAGTACTAATGAAATAATTGATAAACAAATTTTTTAAAGGAAAGCTTTTATTCAAGTGCACTAAAAAACCAAATCAGTGCTTTTTACTTCCTGAAAATCCTTCCAGACAGCAATATTATGATAATCGAATGTAATTTAGCATAATGAACTGATATAAGTGATTTTGTATCTAACTTATACTTTTTTTAAATCTGGTATAATGATTGATCCAAATTTTTACATGTAGAATTCTGGCCATGTGAAGAGTGAGTCAATCAATGTTCCAAGAATTTTGTCTAACTGGCCAAGATTTGTTTTGGAAACTGAGATTGAGGTTATGCAGACCTGGAAATGAATTCGCAAATTGCATGCATACTGTTTTTTTTTAGGTTCATAATGAGGCTGTTCTCATTACGTCATTATATTCCATTAGAACTGTATTCACTAATTGTTTCATATCGCCAGATTACTTGAAAGAATGATAGACAAGTCATCTGCGAAAAGCAATATTTTTCCATAGCTTATGTTATCAGGAAGATCATTCAGATATAATTTTTGAAAAAATGTGGTCCAAGAACGCCGTCTTGAGGAGTACCCGTTGTTGCAAGGAATGTATCTTACATAACCTCATTCTGCTTCACTTGAAAACATATATACGTCAAAAAAGTCACAAATAACTGATTTCTATCACTTCGATTTCCTATGACAGAGAGTTTTCCCGCTACAAATTTGGTGTTCAAAGTGTGGATGGCCCTGCTTAAGTCGAAAAAAAATCCTACAACAATATTTTTTTCGTCAAATTATATCATGTATTTATTGTGTGAAATTGCTTTGGATGTGTTACGTAGGTTATTCCGTGGGTTATAGATTCAAAAGCTTATCCCGTAAAGTTTTCAGTTCGAATACAAAAGCGACAATCTTTTTAATCTATAACTCGCGGAATAACCTACGTCACAAATGCAAAGCAATTATTGTTTACTTCTTAGGGCATTTGAATAAAAACTTGTCTTTAAAAAGGATTTTTATTAATTATTTTATTATTTTTCAACGGACAATCAACTGTTAACAGTGGTGCTATGAGTTGTTAGCTTACTCACGCCCGTATGCACCGTAGGCTAATTTTGCGGATTTGTTACGGAAACCTGGATTATATTGTTGTTTATTATGCACCGCAAGAAAAATCAGGTTTAAGCTTCAGATTTTCTAATCGGTCAACAAAGCGTGGTTTAGCGAAGGACGTCTATTTTATTTTGATACCGATTTTTCGAGTGTTGAGTTTTTTTGTTAGTTTTTCATTATTTTGGGATAAAATGGAGGACGAAATATTCATTGATGATGACTTAGATATCCTCGATATCATCAACTTTGGTTTTCCTCGCAGAGTCTACGAAAGGAGTGATTATTCCGACACAATGGACAATTACAAATTTTTTGGAAGATTTCGACTTACAAAACATATAGTTCTCAGTTTCCTGGAAAACATAGGAGACGAAATTGAATTCCAAAATGATTTATAAGTTGATAATTGCAAGGGAGTGTCTTTCTTTGGGTTACGTTGGCTAGTAGATTACCCCACCTCATGCACCTTCACCCAACACAACTTATTTCATGGATAATACTTACTCCTTGGCTACATAAATACTTTTTCGGTGATTTGAGGTGCGGTGGTATAACGGCTACTCACAGGTATCTATCTACTTGTTCATTTTCATCAAGTTTCTTCCTCAATTCTTTTTATTTTTATTTTCGTAGAGCCTTTTTAACTGCTCCACGGTCGTATAGCAGAGAATAGGTGCAGTGCTGTTGAATTGTTTCGTAACTCGCCTCCAAACTTGAGATTTATCATCATTGGAATCTTTGTTTGTTTTTTTGTCTTCGATAATATTAGCATGGCTTAAGAGTATATCCTCATGACTTTACTTTTCTTCCGGGGATTCTTTTTGTGTTTTCACCATCAGTCATTTTGAAAATAAAAAATCAAAACTGACAATTTTGACGTTTTATCATTTTCAACTGTCAAAAAATCTTGCGAAACCAACGTTGTCAGATTTCCAATCTGGATTATTCAATCTGCTGACGGTGCATAGCTACAGACCAAAAATTACGAAAACGGGATTGGGGAACTAGGATTAGAATTGACAAACGGTGCATTCAGGCGTCACACCCTGTATTTCGAATAATAAATTATCTTGAAACTATTTCCTCGAGGAATCTACTATTTCTCACGTAGACCAAACCTTATCATACCAAACCCCACTATGGAAACCTACATATCACAGGATTTGTATTTTTCGTGGAAATGTTATTGAAGCATGCCCGATCGAAACCGCGAATCAATATTTGAACAATCGGCAGTAATCATCAAAATAACGAATAAATAGGATTACATCACTCGGATTAGCTTTATTAATGGTATTTAATTATCCCTGTAATAAAGGTGTGAATCAGCACATACAATTACGTGCAGCGTGTTTGTGTGGGCTTGTTAGTACACTATACTGAGTGTTGGACGGGTCCTAAGGGTCAAGGCTTATTATTACGCTAATGAAACTCAATCGATCCCGTACGGGCCCGGTGAATACAGGGTGTTTCTGGGTAATGATCTACTTCGCCGAAAGAACGATCTCGCGAAAAAAAAACTGTCAAAAGGCCAAGTACGAGTGCTCTTTATCCATCATTATTATATTAGCCTACTCCTCTTTTCTATCAATAGCAGGGTCGATACTTGACAAATAGTACTTTGGATAAATTCATTAATGGTAAGACCATGAAACTCGAAACGTGTTTAAATTAAGATATGAGAGATCTTGAGAAATGTCTTATTCCTCACCTTATTCCTGTAACAGTTTTCTGCAATTCTGTTTTTGCACGAAAAAAGATATTTATTTGACGAACTCACTGTTGATATCTTTTGGTTCTAGAAAAACAAATATACAATGTGTATTCTAACCTCTTGCATGCATAATGCAATTTTATAACGTATTACAGTGGTTAAGAATATGAAAAATTATTTTGAAGACATTTTGTTCTTTGTAAAATTCGACAAAGTTTTGGGTAGTGCCACCAGCCTAATTTCAGGTGAGCTGCTCAGAAGAAAACTTTCAATTACCGAATGCAATAAACATTCAACTCGACATTTGAACAATGTAGAATGTTGAACTGATTGTGAGGTAAATGTACACATTGCAGGCTGCCTGAGATAGATATTCAATTTCAAAGTGAAGGAACCAACTAACCTTGTTATATCCAAACTGGTGATAAGGTCAGAACTAGTTGACTTTTTACTCTGCTTTCAGGCACTTATCATAATTATCACAGTCCCTTGTACGAAACGAACCACACGGTATTGGTAAGGGAGAAACATTCGCAATTGAATATTGTTTTAAAAATAATTTCGCGACCATTGTAGTGATTCAGAATACGTTAACTGAACACTGCTGCCAAGCGAGATTCTTGCAAGCACGGTTTACAAAGCTGTCTACGAACGAAAGTTTGTTAGATTCTACTAGTGTTTCCTGATTGGCTGGTGAATGAAAGATCCCAATTTACAACCAATCAGAAAACAGTACGTGAGTTGCACGAGAATTAATTTGAAAATTATTGTCAGTCTTTTAAAAAATTTGCCATTTTATCAAAAAATTATTTGTATTATAATAATATTTAGAGTAAGAAAACGCCCGCACAGTGATTGGCGACTCCAGAATCTAACCAGAATTGAGATTTACTACATTCATCTTATCTTCTACTCTTCAAAATACGCACGGAACAGCTCGGTGTTTAGTTTTGAGAGCCAGCAAAAGACAAAAACAATAATGTTCAAATTAATTCTCCTGCACATCGCATACTGTTTTCTGATTGGTTGCTAATTAGGATCTTTCATTCACCAGTCAATCAGAAAACACTAGTATAATCTAACAAACTTTCATTCATAGACAGCTTTGTGAACCGTGCATGCGAGAATTTTGCTTGGCAACAGTGTTCAGTTCCTTGAAGGGCTAGGGTGGCGCTAGTTTCGCTAGACTTTTATACCTTTTGATATATCGATTCGTCATATATCCCACAAGAAAATAAAATTGGTTACCAAACTGTTCACCTTTCTAAGGATCAAACACTATTTTTTTGGAAAATGGCTTTCGTAGAAATATCGCCAAATGATGCATTCTGGCTTTTCCAGCAAAACGTGCTTATCATGTTTTTCCAGGAAAAGTCGAGGAAATTCATTGATTTCCGTCTGTTGAAATAGAGGGCAATACAGGAAACGTCCGGTATTAGGGATTAAGAGTTCGAAGAAAAAATTTGGCAGTGTCTGGCTCTTTGCACGTTTGCTATGATAAAGATATAATAGACATCATATGAGACTCTTTTAGATTTTTGGCGAATGTTACGAGTTTTCAATATCATTGGAACTAATTAATCATTGAGATATCCACCCATTCTTGAAGGGATAGGTCTAACTCTCCTAGGCCCAGAGCCGGATTAAGAGGGGGGCAAACGGGGCTGCAGCCCCGGGGCCTCCACAAGAGAGGGGCCTCCACAATATACATTTTTATGTAAAATTTCCTAACAAATACCGAAGGATATGCAAAATTATATATTAAAAATCTGACAACAAAAGAGCAGTTCTTCCACTTTTTCCTCTCATTTTTTGTTTTAAACATTCAAAAACATGTTTCGTATTCTTGTCAAAATCCATGGTTGATATTAATCTTCGATCTGATGAATCATGTGTATATGCGAAAAACAATCACCAAGTAAAACATCATACTATTATACAAAATATTATATCGTATCGAAATTAGCTGTAAAAACAAGAACAATCGAATTTTAAAGGAATTTACTTTTTTTTTTATTAAATGAAGGATTTTCTGTCGATGTATTCTTCGAATGACACAAGCGATCTAGATACACAATGAAATTCAATAATCATAAGCAAAAGAAAATAATATTTCAATTTATGAATATGATTGGATCAAATTATTTATAAGAGCCCTGTGCGCATTCCATAATAGAACAAAAGTTCAAATTCTGTTGACTATTTTTCTGCCGATTCTACAAACACTTTGCCCGTCTATACCTGTTTTTTCTATTTATTGGCGTTGACAAGTGTCCGCTGAGTGGCGCGCTTGTAACAGAGAAATCCCCGAAATCTGAAAGTGTGAGTCTAAGAGAAGGATAACATTCCGCAACAAATGTAAATCCTTCTGAAAAGGGCTATCTATCTATCTATCTAAGATGTTCTACTATCAAATTCCTGAAAACCAAAATTTCAGAGCTACATTCTCAAACATTGAAATTACAGTGATTATTTTTTGACATCGCTAGAAACCAATGGAAACGTTCAATTCAAATAATTCATATACGTTTTGGCCAATCAATAGTGGGAATATTCTACCTAGAAAATTGTCGCGGGAATAATTTGAGGTATTTTGTTTTTATTGTCTGACAACCTATATTTTTAATTTGACGTCTGTCATCAATTCGCATGAAAAGTGTGAAATGAATCAAATCCGGTTTAGTACATTATATAATTTTGCAAGGAAATGTTTTTATGATCGTGACATCAAAAAATAATCTAAAGAATACCACACGAGAGTTCGATATAGTAGAAAATAATTATCTAGATTTCTTTCTCAAACTTGTTGGCAATAGCCACTCGAGCCAGTTGGTCTCTCTTGTCTATTGCCTGGCAACAAGTTTTCGTAAATCTGTCGAATTATTTTCACTCTCTTGTGATATTACAACTGAGAATGTGATGATGTCAAATTGTACTGGAAAGCGCTCATTTTCCAAAATGAAAAAAATAGGCGAATTACGATGAGAAAAAGCCGCCTATCAAAGTTATCGCTTCTTAGCATTGAGAATGATTTTTTCCGGATGCTGGATTTGACCGAAATCATCAATGATTTATCGTCGAAAAAAGCTCGCAAGAATCCCTTTGTTTACGCTGTAATTTAATTTATTTCTTGTATTTTATTATACCTACATATGCTCGTGTTGAAATAATCTGATTTGTTCCGCAATAAATTTAAAAAAAAACTTGTTTGAAAAATATTTAGGGGCCTCCACTCCTTTGTTGTCCCAGGGCCTCCACACCTTTTAATCCGGCCCTGCTAGGACCATCATTTAACTTTGTAGATATGCCACTTAACCCCCCATGGATATGCCACTGTAGTCAGCCAATGAGTGGATTTTCCTTTTATACTATATTAATATTGTGGTTATATGGGTTTTTCTTATTTCGAATAAAGATTCCATTTCAACCAACTGATAGTTTTCCATCAATCATCACATAAATTTCGGTAAATTGCAAAAGCTTTGATTGAAACATCACCGGTAATCGCATGTGTTATATCAATCCAGTTGATGTCTCAACGGAATTTAGTATCCCATCCAAAAATCTATTAATTCACTATTGTTTATGTTTAGCTACGCTCGAATATAATAGAATTATTTTTCAATCGTTTTATCCGTTCCATCAAGGCTTGGCACCGTTCGTTTTCGATTAACACTTTGATGTTGAAAGTTGGTTGATTGAGTTGAAAACGGAAGAAAACAACTACCAAACAATCATTGGGATATAATCAGTTCATGATTTACCACATTGATTTATATTTTTAAAATGTATGTATGAGACCTAAGATGTCTTAAAACCCTGGTGCTTGCACTTATACCTGTAGAAGTTTGGGATCGACTTGGCGACACTTGGCCTACTTGATAATAGATATTATTAGCGTGGCAGATGGCGCCAATTTCGTTTTAGTTTCAATTCAGTATTCATTTCTTTTTGAGACGAACTGTTCGCGGTTTCTAATTCTAGCCTTGCTATTGGTGGAAAAGAGACATTTGTCAAACTTCACCAATAGCAGAGCTAGAATTAGAAGCCCGAACATTGCACAAAGAAAGCACTGTCGTGTTTTGTACCATTTGTATTTGAGGATAACTGCATTTTGACAGACGGAGAATTGGAAATGAAATTGTCATTAAATTGCAGAAAATATAAAATTCAATGCATACAATATGATGAACTATGGAAATATCATTATTAGTCAATTCGTCAAGACTTGTACTTGCTTTTGGTACCGAATACAGGCGAAAATTCGAATCTGGAAAACGCAAAGATACCGACAAAACACTGAAAAAAATTTCATATAAGATGCTGCAGATGTCAGAAATTAAGTTCTGACATTAAGCGAGGACGGCGCCATCTACCAACGAGAGAAGCTCTGTTGAAGTAACAGGTGGTGTCTCCTCGAAAAGCTAAACAATATCGAATCAGTTCATTCAACAGGGTTTTTGGACATATTAATGAGACCTGCCTCCACGGACGTCAGACAGTTTTACATGAATTGGGCTTTGACCCTTCATTTGGGTGTTGCAGCCATATCATTATCAACCACAGTATAGATAACACTCATAAGACCCTGTGTGAACAAAGGGAAGTCACAAAAGTCCGTCTGTCCTGTTTCATGCGGGCGCTTGAAAATTACGACGCATGCGCAACTTTTGAATCACTACTCATGACATAAATATTTGAGGTTGAGTCATTCATTTGACATTTTGACCAGAATACCAAACGACACCTGAAAATTAATGTCACAATCTTGTAGTTACGTAAGATGTCTGGAAACCCTGGTGAATGAACTGATCCGATATTGTTTAAGATTTTCGAGGGGACACCTCCTGTTACTTCAACAGAGCTTCTCTCTCTGTGGTAGATGGCGCCGTCTAAAAATGTTTGTCTATATTCTCGCTCAATGTCAGAACTTGATTTCTGACATCTGCAGCATCTTATATTAAATTATTTTCAGTGTTTTGTAGGTATCTATTCTTTTTTCCATTCTTTGATTTGAAATATTGCTTAGCTTATTCCTGAGTTTGTTCTTTAAAAAATCACTCGTTCATCAGTTTATTAGTGCGTGAGGAATTGTTTATTTTCAGGTAGTGTAGTGTGTAAGGATACTTTTCGTAGAATGGGCCTCATTTGTATTTTGTGTGGACAGTATAAAGCCGTAGATTCGAATTTTCACCTGTATTCAGTACCAAAAGCAAGTACAAATCTTGACGAATCGACTAATAATGATATTTCCATAGTTCATCATATTGTATGCATTGGATTCCATATTTTCTGCAATTAAATGACAATTTCATTTCCAATTCTCCGTCTGTTAAAATACAGTTAACCTCAAGTTCAAAAAGTACAGAATACGAAAAACAACACGACAGTGCTTTCTTTGTGCAATGTTTGGGGGCTTCTAATTCTAGCTTTGCTATTGGTGAAGTTTGACACATGTCTGTTTTCAACCAATAGCAAAGCTAGAATTAGAACCCGCGAACAGTACGCCTCAAAAATAAATCTGAGGAAATAAATGTACCCTGTTGACTAAACTAAAACGAAATTGGCGCCAAGTCGATCCCAAACTTCTACAGTGCAAGCACCAGTATTTTTAGACATCTTTTGGTTACGTTACCATAATGATAATTTGTAACAAATGAAATGAGCTTGTCCTACTCCAACATATTTCCACGTGGAATAATCACTACTAGAACGCGACGGACGAACAAAATAGCGTCATTGATAAAAAACTTATTTTTTGGCGCATGCACATTCATGTATGAGCGCCCGATTTTTAAAATCGATGTTCAATTGTTCTGGATTCACATAGGCTATCCTCATTAGCAATATTTGAAGTCAATAAATATATGGTTGCATTGTCCTTTGTGACAGCTTCGCCCCCCCCCCCTTCATGGAAGTGGGGTGACTCCCATTGGGTAGCGACATGGATAACTGGAAGTCTGTATACATTTTCAAGACTCCTTCGACAAATCATGTGATTTTTTTTTGATAACTGACAACTGAAACTTGAAGAAATAAACAAAATCTAAATCGATGTGGCATTAGTTACGCACTCATTTGTTGATACCAAAAAACAGCAAACCCGTTCGGGTATCTGTCCCGCTAATATTAAATTCGGGAACGCTCGGCAATTTCCGGCGGAGGGACGCGTCGCCGCCGCGCACGCGCTGCCATCATTTTTCGCTGTACGTAATTAATTTGCTTGGTTGTTTGTTTGGCGCTGACTCAAAATCAGTTACTTAGATTGGTTTAAGAGCTCAGTTCTTGAGACTAATTGGGTTTATTTCATTTTTTGCTTTTCAGGTTCTTTTTTCGTCGGTTTAATTTTTTATTAGAAAGATTTTATTCAGTACTATCTTCGGCTACCAAAAACACTCACGCATTTCTTTAAAGAAGCAGAGACGTACTCGATATGTTTAATTGACGGCCTGTCCTGATTATTTTAAGGAATTTAGTTCCTAACATAATCCAAACCTAATATAAAAAGTTAAAAGAAAATCAATCAAATCAGTCATAACTGCCAAATTACGTGGACAAATTTTAATTCGTGTATTGAAATCTAATATAGTAGATAATTTACGTATTATTAAATCCGTACCTGGAATACTCATCCTTTCTTCCATTCAATTTCACACCTCTAACAATGGGCCATGATAACGGTATCGGATTAGCATTTATAGTGAGTCTCTTAGATGTATGGCAGAAGTATATACGGTGCTTCTCAAAAGTCCCCTCCCCCCCCCCTCTTATTTTTGGAACGATCATACATGAACAAGTGAAATTTGGAAACTGAATATTGAAGGTTGTAAACTTACCTACTAGTTATGATGACGAAATCGTCAAAGATGACGTCACAAGGCCATTGTGACCAATAATTTTAAATGGAACCCTACGGCAAGCGACACCTCTTTTAAAAGGTATCGAAAAAACCTATTCAATGATACTAATTTTGTTTGTGTTCATGGCAGTTTCAATGGCTCATTAGTAAACATTAAAATTTCAATTCCATTCAGTATGATATTGATTACAGATTAAAGAAGAATCAGTGTCTACTTGAAGAAATTGCTCGAAGTGACCTCCATTTAGCTCCTGACAGTGAAATATCCTATTTTTAAACTCTTCTCGTACTTTTGCAGAAGTGTCTGCGGAAACAGCCTCACATTCTTCAATAATACGTTGTTTCAAAACGTCAATATTGTCAGATTCAGTGGCGTAAACCTTCGATTCAAGGTCCCCCCACAGAAAAAAATCCAAAGGTGTGAGGTCCTGTGATCGAGCTGGCCAGTCTGTTGAACCTCGTCGTCCAATCCATCTATCACGATACTCTTCATCCAAATACCGTCTTACTGCACCGTAATAGTGTGGAGGAGCACCATCCTGTTGGAATGTTATTTCAAAATTGCCGAATTCATCTGGATTATCTTCCAAAATTTCAAGGATTAACGGTTCTATTGCGTTTTGCAACAGCTCCAGATAAACCTCACCAGTTAAATTAGTACTTAATAAAAGAGGCCCAACGATGTGGTTTTCCAGGATACCTGCCCAAACATTCACCTTCTGGGGAAATTGGGTATGTGTTTCACAAAACAGGTGAGGATTTGCGTCACTCCAATACCTCACATTCTGTGTATTTACATTCCCATTTAGATAGAAAGTACTTTCGTCACTGAAACAAATTGTTTTGACATAGTCTGGCTGTTGGTTAATTTTAGTTTCCATATTTTCACAAAATTCCAGTCTTCGGTCTGGGTCGTCGTCTGAGAGTTGATGAACCATTTTTAATTTGTATGGATGAAATTTGTTTTTTTTTCAACACCCTGTGTACTGTACTTCGACTGACTTCACAGGTAGATGCAACGTGAGTTGTTGAAGAAGTAGGATTAACTATTACTTCTGCCAGTATATCAATTTTTTTCTCATCAGTAATTTGTGGTCTGCCAGATCGTTTCGCATCATTAATACTACCCGTTGATTCAAACTTACGAAGAAGCTCCCTTAAATAAGTCCTCAAAACGGGGCGATCGGGAAACCTCTCATTAAAAATGCGTTCTGCTGCATGAATATTTTGTCCAGGTTCACCAATAATTAGGATCGCTGCTACTTTATCACCTAAAGCACGTACCATTTCGCTTCTTGAAGCACTTAAACGTTCGGCTCACAACAATTTAACAAATTATTAAAATGTACAAAAATATTAAAAGTACCAAAAGCTGCTAAAACAGTCAAACCCTCGATCAACAATACACACATTATTAAATGTACAAAAACTTGGACATTTACAAAAATGTCGAATTAGGGAGACTAACAAAAACGTCAGCTTATTTGAAAACTATCCAGAGGGGGAGCTTGAATTTTGAATTTTATTATTAACTGATTTAATTCATCATAGCTTTGCGTTTTTTAAAAGCGAGTTGCCAAAACTGCCATAAACACAAACAAAATTAGTATCATTGAATAGGTTTTGTCAATACCTTTTAAAAGAGGTGTCGCTTGCCATAGGGTTCCATTTGAAATTGTTGGTCACAATGGCCTTGTGACGTCATCTTTGATGATTTCGTCATCTATCATCACTAGTAGGGAAGTTTACAACCTTTAATATTCAGTTTCCAAATTTCACTTGTTTATGTATAATCGTTCCAAAAATAAGAGGGGGGAGGGGACTTTTGAGAAGCACTGTATGTGTAAAGTTCCATACATTATTTCCAGTGCCTTTTGAGGAAGGGTATTTTTCATTAAGGGCGTTTTATAGGTTCAGTTTGAACTGATGTGTGGTTAGAATGCGCTTTCCTTCATCAATAAAAGGAATCTAGGTCCATTCTAACCATCGAGTAATTGATCTGGAATTTAAACTGAACCATAATCAAGCAATACTTGGATGCATTTGAAACAAAGGCGTTTTATCAAGATTCATATTTCCACTGATATTTATTCTAGGTTTGAATTTCTTATTATATCATGGCTTTGATAGATTGTACCGTGAACGATAAAAAATAATTGACGACAAAACTTTTTAAAGTGCGATGAAAAGTAAAAAATAATTACCTTGGATTTGTGACGTAGGTTATTCCGTGAGTATAGATTCAAGAGCTTGTCGCACAATGTTTTCAGTTCGAATACAGAAGCGACAAGTTCTTGAATCTAAAACTCACGGAATAACCTACGTCGCACGTCCAAAGCAATTAATTTTTACTTTTTAGCGCATTTGAATAAAAGCTTGTTCTCAAAAAAAAATTTTATTAATTTTTTTATTTTGTGTTTTTAGTAAGTTCGCCTTAATCTATGCATTTTTGTTATAGCATCGTTATTATGGGACCATTTTCCTGTGAGTTCTGAGCTATCTAGTTCTTCAATTTGTGAATTTTGACAAAAAATCAATAATCTTCGACTAAATTCATAATCTCCGACCCCAAGAACCCCGACGTACCAATTTTGAATAGAAATGGTCGATAATCACAAAATTCGACCACCATCTTGGAGCCGCGGTCTTGAATTTATAAATTTTGACAAAAAATTCATGATCTTTGACCCCGAAAACCTCCACATACCAATTTCGAATCGAATCGGATCATAATTACAAAACTCGTACGCCATCTTGAATTTATGAATTTTGACAAAACAATCCTAATCTCCGACCCCGAAAACCCCTCCCCCATACCAATTTTGAATAGAATCGGACCATAATCGCAGAGATCATCGGCCATCTTGGGCAGCGAAATTCCATCGTGCATTGTCACGGGAACTATGAACACCTGCCAAATATCACGAAATAACATTTTAACCTATTATTTTAAGCATTTTGAGTTTTCATATTACGCAAAAAAAACATACTTATATGGCCCCAAATGCACCAGATATGAATTTTGTTCAAAAAAAACACCATAAAAGGAAACTTATCAGTCTTCTCATGGCCACAATTAGACCTGAATTTTGTAATATGTGGTACCAAAACCAACCGACATCGATTTGGTAAGCAAATTCATCAATAAATGACAAAAATGTCCGCTATACACCGCTAGCAAATCATAAATCACAAAACCTACGCTTTCTTGAATTTTTAAATGTTTTGTCACATAAACCATGCAAATATTTTATTCCAATATGAGTAGGTGAAAATTCAGGTACTATTTCTAAAGAAATTAATTCATGAGACGTTAATTGCATTTTCTCAGAATGACACAATGTGTCAGAATATTTATTTTAATTAAATTGAGAATTGAATATTTCCTGAGTACGTCCCTGATTTTTCACCTAGTCCATCCTTACCCAGGCCCCTCTTAGTTTGCAATTCAGTCAACTTAGTCCACAAGAAAGTCTCATCCATCTGAATTCCACTGAAAAACTTGAGAAGGAATATTTTCGTAAACTTGGCAACATGTTGTTCTACTTCGGAATAGGTACGACAATTTGACGTTTCTGTTTTATTTACTTTCATGTGTCATATGTTATGCGTAACTTTTTCCAATCCAAATCAACACGGTAAACAGTTGAATTGTGACTAGTTTTGAGATATCAAATATATCCGATATGTTGACATTAACATAGTTTTATCGTAGTTTTTTTAAATTCTCGGAAAGTGTTTTTGTGATTAAAAGTGAAAGGAAGCGTCCACATAGGATGGATTCATCTTACATTCTTTGGGGTTATTTCAAAGTAAGTTATTAAAAAATCAGTGTAATTATCTTAGGTAGCTGACAACGTTTAGCTGAAAGATTTTTAATCAATCTTGAAAGTAAAAAGACAATCTTCTACTTGGTGTTTCAATTGAGATCCGATCGAATTACAATGTTTCAATTTTTAATTCTTGGCAGAATAACCTCACTCTTTCATGAATCTAAAGGAAGAAATTAATAGGCCGCCCAAGTGTAACTCTCTAGCAATAATATGTGAGGAATACATCATTATCATGATTTTTGCCAGATGTTACTTTTTGCAGACATACAGGGTGTTGAAGCTGAAATAATAATGAAATCATTGTAGGTACTTCCTTATTTTTACATATTAAAAAAAAAAGTTTTATTGCGTGCTCTATTATGGAGGAGGTTGCACATTTTTAAGATATTACTTTCTGCAGAGATAAGGGTGTTGAAGCTGAAATATTAAGAATAATTTCAGTATTTCATTATTTTCCAAGATTGGAAAAAAAACATAAGTTGTTTGTTGTATTGAGTGGTCTAGAGAAGAAACACATTTTGAGATGATACTTTCTGCAGTGATCAGGGTGTTGAAGCTGAAATGTTAAGAATAATTTCAATATTTCCTTATTTTTCAATATTAAAAAAAAATGTTGTATTGCGTGCTCTATTCTGGAGAAGGAAACCACATTTTTCGGTATTTACGGCGATGAAGGGGGGAGCTCTACCTTCCAATTATTGCTCTGTATCTCCTGCACAGATGAAATTTCGAATTATGTATGGTTTTCGAAGACTGCTTTTGTGCAAATATTCATGATGACCTTTGCAATTAAAAAACTATCTGCAATGATGATGGAATCTTGTGATTTTCTGGATGCCTGTTGAATTATAGAAATTCAAAAGGAAAATGGTAAATATAGGTATAGGAATTTACTTTTTCCCTTCATTGGAATATCTTGTATCAGCACAATATTCTCGGTCCCTGTTCCTTTCTATAATATATATACAGTGCCTTCATTTCAAAACTTCCCACCCCTATTACTTCTTTCAGCAGGGAGAATTTGCCGTAGGCAAAAAACATGTCAATTCAGATATCGAGGGGGAAGTTTAAAACCAGTGCCAGTGGTATTTTAGGTTTAACCCCCTTACCCCTAGCTACCCCCACTTAATAATTTTAAATGGCACCCCCTACCTTGTAACACATCATTTTAAAGATCCTAAAAATCCACACTCAACCCCGTCCAGAAAACTGAAATTGGTTGATCCGTTCTCGTAAAAAGGGCAAAAGCAAAAGCCAAGCAGAAACTGTGTGCCCTCATCTCACTTTCAGCTAACGCAAAAAACATACACATACCGTTATTGAGTCAGTGGTAGCGGTTCCATAAATTCATTAATTTATTTTGCATTTTGTTATCATTTATTTTCTTTTTGCCCTATTTTACGAGAACGGATCAACCAATTTCAGTTTTCTAAACGGGGTCGAGTGAGGATTTTTAAGATCTTTAAAATGATGTGTTACAAGTGTGGGGGTGCCATTTAAAATTATTAAGTGGGGGTGGCTAGGGGTAGGGGGATTCAACCTAAAATACAACTGGCACTGGTTTTAAACTTCCCTCTCCATATCTCAATTTACGTGTTTTTTCCCTACAGGAAATTTTCCCTGCTAAAAGAAATAATAGGGGTGGGAAGTTTTGAAATGAAGGCACTATATATATATATATATATATATATATATATATTTTTATTTCACAAATTTGATTTTTGAACCATTTAGTATGGATTGTAGGTTTTCTCAGGTTATGGTTCGTTGGGTAAATAACCAATTGCAGGTTGAAACATTTCATGGGCGGTTTTATTTAAAACAAAATTGCGTTTCGCCTGGGAGGCTCCCAGGCTTCTTCAGATTTTTTTAGGAACTTTCCTGCTCTTTAATGACCTTTTTTCCAATTTCAGATATCTGCTATAGTTTTAGAGATATTCGCGAAAAACGACACCCCATTTTTTACTAATTTGTTCATAACGTTTGCAAATTTTTCGAGCGCGACTTTCTAGATGCAATTACGAATCGAATGACAGCTTGATCATAATTTTCGGTGAAGGCCATCTCGAATTCGTTGAGAAATTTTCGAACTATCCCTCATTTCACTGGTGGTCAAAATTGGGCGTTAAAGAAAAAGGACTAGCGTCTCACAACTTGGCAATCAGATCTTGTTCGTATGCCAGTTCCGCTAGTTTCCGCGTTGAAATGTCCACCTTCTCGGAGAAATAAAGAATTTGGCAATGCACGGAAAATCCCGAAGTCTCATTTGAAAGTGTCACGACTGGAACGCGATTTATCACAAGCTCTCTGGAACGTGAGGCAAAACAAAACATCGGAGTCAATTCGCTTATCATTCATCCGATTTACGTGCTTTCGTGCCAATTCAAATAGCTTTGTTTTTCGACCGTTTACCTATTTATTCTGAGACACGATTATGGCATAAGTCACTTATCACACAAACAGCTGCGGTTGCGCATGCTTAATGGAAGCCTTCAGAACTGGGTTGGTTCATCAAACGTTTTGTTGTAGGTAGTACACACAAAATTATTGATGACCCAACTGAATCTTTGTCATGGAATACGGAGATTTTTCTTTCGAAATTTGTACGATAAAAAAAATAAAAAAAACTTAACTTAAACAACCTTACTTTTCCGATTTGTTTATGTTGGAGAATTGAACATTTTTACCTGTTTCAAAAAGAATTCAGTAGTTGGATTACATGTGTTATTGTTTAATTCGTAGACGATCATGCCTTCATATTGTTCTATTGTGAAATGCAATAAAAATGCATCAAAAGACGGCCAAATACGACTTTTTAGGTAAATTGTACATGTTTGTATTTTTGACCCTGTTATCAGAATTCCATCTGCTGTTGTGAGAAATAGAAAACATTGTGAAATCTCCCAGAGAAGCCATCAAACGAAAAGACTGGTCTGATAAGTTAACGAAATATGGTAGTTTGTTCCAGACATTTTCACTCTGGTAAAGGAAATATGTTGTACCAATCAATTCAATAAGGTGGGTGCCGAATGAAGTCCAAAGAAGGAATTTATTTGATGAATTATATTTTCACATTCCAACTTAAAATTCATTGTAGAAGATATTGTCACTTTCATCAAGTTTCTTCAAAAACCGAACACCCACAAAAATATCACAAAACATGAGCCAAACACGAAAGTTATCAGTTTGCTTGCTTGCTTGCTCTTTCTTTATGGCCCTATCCATTCCAGATAATCAGCCAGCTGACGGAAATCCACATCACCTAAGAACGTATTCTGTCGGCTTCGATTTTCCTTCGGGGGGCACCGGGATAGTCTCACTCGAAATGATACCTCAAATGCCCATTACTTTCACAACATATAATTTTTAAATTTTTCAATGCACGTGGAACGGCTGTACAAAAACTGACATTTACTTGACTTCCGGTCCGCGTGGTCAGACAACCGCCTCCCACGACCCCAGGAAGTCGAATCCCAAGTTATTGGTTTTTATTTTTTAGGTTATATTGTCACTTGGCTTTGGCTCCTCTCTCCTCTACAAAACAACGAAATCGATGCAAAAATGACAGAAACGTACATATTTTACTATGTTGCCAGCTTTTGACTGTCCTTAAACTAAGTTTCAATAAACTCGGTTTAGCTTTCGTCTGTTTGTGTCGGTGAAACTGGATCGAGGTTAATCAAGATTAAAATCTGAGTTCAGTGAGAACGGAGTTTAGTAAAATGCCGTTTATCTGTCTTGTGGTGCACAGAAAGAAATAAATGTATGTTTTCTACACAATTGTGAATAATTTCAGCCCAATTTGTTTCTAAAAAGGTGACAGCACCAATGTGTTTATTATTCTTCTATAATATTGTATTAGAGATATTGTGTATAAACGATACACTTCAGTGTTGTATTATTCAGAATAGTTTTGTTCAATTTTATCAACCAATATTATGTACCTACCGGATACAAGGAATGAATAAAAAGTAAATATTTTGTTTAAAACACAAACACAATGTATGTTCTATTGTTGCACCACCTTGTGCCTTATTACTGCGGTATACACAAAATCTATAAAATTAATCGTATGTTGTGCGACTAATGTCACCAATTTGTGTACTGTTCATTCATTCATTGTGTAAGAATCATAAACATAAAATGTAAAAAATGGCAAACATTTTTGTACTTATCTAGTACAAATTGTGTAGGTATTGTGCATATAGGGTTAAAAAAATTTCACAAATTTGTGTACTCGGCATACATGAATTGTGTAGGTATATTCAATATATGGTGCATATTTGTGTATAAGCATGCACAAATTTTGCGGGTAATATTTATAATTTCAAGAAAGAATAATAAACTTAGGGCGTATAACTTCCATAAGAAATGTGATAAGAATGAGCAGTTTTTACCAGATCGCTCCTTTATATTTTATTCTGTTAAGAAATATAACCTTAAATGTCATTTCCTGCAATAAGTCTACATTTTCCAATAGGTTGAAATAAAAATATGTCATTAATATAATGTTTATTTCATCAAAATAAGAAAATAACAAAAATAGTTAACTGAATTATAAACTCTAGGTATGAAAAAGAACAGAAACATAATATCACAACTCGAAACATAAATGACCAAAAATAAGACAGTAAAAATAAAAATATTTCCAAAACTTCAAGTCACAAAAACACTGATCACAAATACTAATATAGAGGGTGTGCCATCGATATTACGCCATATAGCACAGGTATTTTTTTGGACTAAAATATGAGGATATAACTGAGTTACAACAATTTTTGAGAAATGAAACGTTGCCAAGCTGTTTATACAAAATATTTTCAATACAGCGACATTTGACTCTTGAATATTTGTCATGTACCTATACTCACATTCACAAATAACATGACACCATCTAACAGTTCTATTTTGGTGGGCTTCCAGTTACATCCAATTTTTTTCTTCATCGGAGTTGGTACCAATAAGGGCAAAAGAGTCAAGGTGAATTGATTAATTTCATCTGAAATTGTAATAAATAATTAGTGATAATGGTGTGTTTTTCATAGATTGTGCTTTTTTTGTTAACATTGCCATCTCAAAAACCAAAATAGATGCAAAAAAATTTCATGTTATAGGACATTCAAAATTTCATATCCTGGGCCATTTTCAAAATATTGGATTTTTTATATTTCTAGTTTCTTATTTTTTTATATCTTGGGCCATTTTCAAAATATTTGGATTTTTTTAATTTCTAGTTTCTTATTTTTATAAAAATATCAATAAGTTGTTGAAAACTCTTTTCTAACAAGGTAAAAACAAGGTGTTCAATAAGATGTTTTTTCCTTCAAGATGTAAATTTATATTTCTATACAAAAATATTTACTTTCAGTCGGTTCTGGATGTGTCTCTTGAAATATCTTCGATGAAAGAATCTTTCCTCTCCTGCAGAATTTTATGAATTTTCACTGCCATTTGTGGGTACTTTATGAATGAAGAGTTCTCTTTTTCTGGATACATTTGGTTGAAATCATTTTGCAACTGTAATTTTAGTATTACTGGGTAAATAAATATATTGTTATATATTACTTAACATGATAAGAAGTGAATTTCACTCACAAATAAATATCCGAGAGGTTGACTCAAACTGGGAAATTTCCTATAATATTGCTCTATGGTATCTTTTTCAATCATTCTCTGGGAGAACGTGACTTTCCACTTTTAATAATAAATGTTTCACACTCTGAAAAATAAAAATAAGACTCAAAATGGGATACTGAAATACGAAACTACATTTACATTTGAAGGAGATCTTTTTTTTTATCCAACATTCGCATTTTCACTGTTATATCTTAGAGGAGTCAAGTTGTTCTCTACCAAGTCAGAGGTAGACACACTAGTATTTTGGCTAATATCCGACAGGTTGGTGATTGTTGAATCTGAATCGTACCGAGTTTCACATGATACATCAGACTTACCACTAAAATTATCATCTTTTAAGGAGTTTTCCATAATTGCTGGATGCAATAGAGCCTACAAACGCATTTTATTCAACTCAGTTCCTATATTGAATAATCAAAGACTTACCTCTTGTACAGATTTGAATTCGTTGTATTTCTTCAGAATTTTTTTACGAAGACCAAGAACTGGTATCAGTTCTTTGATGTCTTCATCATTAAAATTTTCGAAAACATCAACATCAATTTGTTGCTCTAGAAAGTCATTTGAGTGAATCAATCAATTAATATGAAGAGACGGGCACGAAATAACAGACACGTTGAATAGTAACGTAAAAGTAATCTTCGTGTCAAAGTATCTCATTCTATTAAGTAGGTGAGGCATGTCCCTATCAATCCATTACAAATGATGAAAGTGAGTCATTTTGTAGGTTTCATGTTATAAAAAAAATGTCGAGACTTACCTTCAAATGTTGGTATCAACTCGGAAAGTTCCCAAGTATTCACACCATACATTTCATCAACATAGACTAGTAAATAGTAGTACTTATTTCCACTATACACATAAATAAATAAAATATGTAAATTATTCACAAGTCTCACTTCGACCTCCGACCGGAGGCATACAGCACAAATAAAATATAAAACAATTTCGAATATAGGGAAACCACAATCCAAATATCAGGATTCAAACAGGTGCATGTACCGCGCGTGCGTATTTAGTAGGGTGAGACGACGCCATTGCTAAGTGGGGGGATTTATACAGTTGTGTTGAAATATTATACAATTTGTGCATATGAAATGAAAAGTGCACAAAGGGTGTAACTTAAGTCCCATGTGTTGTAGATATATTCCATATAATTGTGTAATGGTAGATGTGCATATTTTTTTGTATTTTTGGGCAATGTAGAAGTCCATAAATACTATACAAATTGCCTTGCACAAATATTCATTGAATTTCACATAACGCTTATGATGAAAGATTGGACTATTGCGTAAAATATCTGCACAACTGTGCCTTACACAACGTTGTGCATAAACCTGCCGCAGTCTTTTCTCTCTGTGTGAAATCGGGCCTTAGACTTAATTTCGCAATTGTGGTAACCAAAGGATCTAGGCAAGATTTTTATAATTTTATGGTAACTAGTATTTAGTTTTTGTAATGAGTACGTTATCAATGTATTCTCGCACAACAGTCTTGTAATGTGCGGGCGCACCATCTTGTAACCATTTTATTATTGCCAATGGAATATCACCTACTAATTTGATAACTGATCATGCAGAAACCTTGGATATTGTCTTCCATTGAAATGGCCGTTTGAAAAAATGGCCCAATCACTCGCCGTCCATACATTCAGTGACCAACGTTGTTGGTGATTGACATATCTAACGAAATGAGGATTTATCAGTTGCATAATCATTCACCTGGCCATTGTTGTGGAACGTGGCTTGGTCCGAAAATACATACTCAAAAACTCATGTTCTTGGTTGATTTTATCCACACCCCATTGGCATTCGCTTTGCAAAATATCTTTCAGTCAGCTCCTGTATCAACTCCATATGATTTGGATGGTAAAGCATTTTCTCAACTTCCGAGAAACACTACTTTGATATATCCCCAACTCCCTACTAGAAATACGTGTGTGTACCAACATGATGGTTCTCGATAATATGCAATGAAATATTATTAGTATTTTCATCATTCGTACAGGACAAGCACGTTCAAACTTTTTGTAAAACCCTTTTTCGGTTTCCTCAAATCTTGTTTGTTTGTTGGTCTGGATGTCTTCTCTCGGAAAACTTTTGTTCGTATAATTTAGATGCCATTGGGCAGTTACCATCACTTTTCCCCAAAGCATAAACTATTTGAACCATATCCTCTTAAGAATAATTCATAATGCCACAATTGATAACACAACTGTATTGTAGTTTGCGTGATTTTTTCACAAAAATAAAATATCTTTACTTTCTTCTCGAAACCCTGTATACCTACCAAATTGTCCACTCTGAATCGATTGGCGTTCGCAAAATTTTCCCTTTCCTTTTTACCTATACACCCTGAAAATTTTCTTAGGAAAATCGTTAATAAGCTCTCAGTGGTTGTTTTCCCGAACCTGTGCAAAACCCACCCCCAAAATCTCAATTCTCGACTTTGTTTTCTTCATTGCATGAAAATTATCCCATAAAGTCTGATAAAGCATACATTTCTGGAATCTTCATAAATATTTCCCAACTGCTATAATAGCCAATATTTGCACGTTTTCTGTTAACTTATGCTATATTTATTGTTGGTGCTATGTGTTTGTATTTTACGATAACTCATATGACCATTTTGTACTACCGACTTGTGTATAATTGATAATAAAATATATATATATATATATATATATATATATATATATATATATATATATATTGTTATGTAATGATGATATATCAAATTATTTTGTTATTATTTCACCCCACACTTTGGGTGCCAATTTGTTATGTATTGATGAATTGAATAACAATAGTTGTTGTTATATAATGAAGATTGCTAATAATTTTTGCTATTCTTTGTGAGCCAAATTGATATTATATAGATAGATATTTTCGCCCTGTATATGTATTGTATGCTGTAATAATAATTGCTAGCGAACGTCACTGTTCTCTCGTCACGCTGCTGCCAATTGTTATCACTTTTCTCACCACGGCTAAGCAACAGTTGGTACGCCTCTTACCTCAGATAGCCGGTTCAGGCAATAGAGCCACTAGCCACTGCTGTCTAATTTCAGTTTATTCAATGGTCATCGGTATGATTGTTTATCATTGTAAGAAAACAAACAACAAAGTATCAAAAAGCAATTATTTCCTTTATTCAGGAAGACTTAACTTTACCTGGCCTACGAGAAATAACTTATACTAATGTGAATCTACAAATATTCACGGATAATCATTAAAATCAAATCATGGATAGATAGACAGAACCTCACTTTTTCCTTGAGAGTGAATTTTTCTTTTATGGTTCAAAATAAAGTGAAATAAAGTTCTTCAGATGTGAGATACGTTATTTGTGATATTGTTCATGGACCGGATGTACACTATTAAAGTTTTTATACCTGCTGGAGATGTCAGTGTTCAAGATATGCCCTGAAACTGGATCCTTTCTCACTCCAAGCTCTATCAGGAACTCCAATACCATAAATCAGGAACCATACATATGCATAAATTAGCTTTGGACACTTGGATATGTTGTATAATTGAGGTAATATTGGTTTTTCTCTTCTAATGTTGGAATTATTTCATTTTTCTTTCTCCCAAAATGTTGCGTGGCATTCCCTTGTAAATTTATTTTCGATCTCCTTTCGGCTTTGTTTTTCTGCTCCCTTGGATACCAATTTTCCCTCTTCTTTTTCATTTGAATGTTTGAATTCGCCCACCAAATTGTCACATTTCACTGTTTGGGTTCATCTTATATAATTTAAATACACAACTATTTTCCCATTCTTATTACTATGTACATATTTCAATAATAATTGCTTATGACATCACCCCGTTGTTATTCTCTCACAATTTCCAATTTTCCATATGACCATCTATTCCCTGATTGGCTATTCTCATCAAGAAGTTTGCTGTTCTACCATTGGCTACTTTTAGTTAGCTACAATTTCATATACTGTATGTTTCAAATTTATAAATGTCTTGATCACTTTTTATTCATGAAAATTTTGTAAATCTAGACTTTTTGTTGTCTTTTCACCAATTATAATCATTATGACAGTGTATGAAATTGATTGTGTTATAGTTTTGACATTTTTATCTATACATATTATACATAGGCTTACAAATAAATAGAACTTCCAAAATTATGTAAAAACAATCTCTTGAAACTAATAACTATTTATTAATTATTCTTTTTATGGGTTTTTTCTTTTTAAAACTTATAATTGGCATAACATAATATAACAATATATATATATATATATATATATATATATATATATATATATATATATATATATATATATATATATATCAATCTAATTAGAAGTTAATACGAATTTTTTTGATATTCGTCGATTTCTGGGGGATGTGCTCCCATGATTTTTTCACGAAAATAAAATATTCTGACTTCCTCCTCGAAACCCTGTATACCTACCAAATCGGCCACTCTGAATCGATTGGAGTCCGCAGAATGTCTCTATTTTTTGTCGTTCTCGAGATACTGATTACTTTTTACTACGAAGCCCTGAAAACTCCCGAAAAATTAAAAATATCCAAAATTCGACTTCATCTTCCTGTTTCCCTTCCCTTTTTACCGATACACCCTGAAAATTTTCTTAGGAAAATCGTTGATAAGTTCTCAGTGGTGGTTTTCTCGGACCTCTGCAAAACCCATCCCCAAAATATGAATTTTTGACTTTTTTTTCGTCATTGCCTGAAAATTATCATCATATCATAAAGTCTGATTAAGCATACATTTCTGGTATCTTCATTAAATTTACCACATTTTGGTTATAATTAGAAGTCGATACGAATATTTTCGATATTTGTCGATTTCTAGGGGATTACTTTTAACTTCAAAGCCCTGAAAACTCTAAGAATTGAAAATATCCAAAATTCGACTTTATCTTCCTGTTTCCCTTCCCTTTTTCCCATTTTCTCAGCGGCAGTCATGGTTACCATAAAACAATTGTTACATTTGAATATTTCTCTTATTATTCATAACTTCCCAAGATGCTCTTGAAGATGGAAAAAATAATTGAAACAGCATTCAGTTTGAGTATTTTCCAAGGAAAAACATCTAGGTGAAAAAATCTGCAGAATTGTTGATTTGCCATTAAACAATTCCGTCAAACCAGAAGGAGTTGATTGAAGTAAAAATATACAGGGTGTTCCATTTGAAAAAATCAAAATACTGATGTTTTAAGAATGGCCAAGTTTGTGTTGTTGTACCGAACATTATGTACAATGTAATCCAAATTCACAGTAATCGCAATGAACATCACCATATCGACTAACGAGTATCGAATTATCTTCACTAAATATCTGGAAATGTAAAAAAGGCGATTTTTCAAAAAAAGTCTGCAAAATGTATTTTTTTAAATAACTTGGCAACGCCAAACAGAATTCAAAATTGAAAAAATCCTTGATCAGCCAATGACACAGCGGATCGGAATATATGGAATTATTCTGGGTGTTTCTTTGAAAAAGATCAACTCCGGTTAGCCACTCTTCATTGATGCACCCTGTATGAATGAGAATAATTGTGGAAGATAGTCTCGAATGGTCCGTTTGGCAAAAAAAAATATAAAAACCCGAAATAGCGACACCCAACGGAGCAATTGACCACCACCACCACCATGTTGACTCACCCTATACAGGGTGACCCACCACATTCGCCTCGGTATTTCCACGAGAAAAGAAGAGAGTCAGGAGAAAAGTTTAAGCACAGTTATATGTGGGTCCATAAGGAGCATATTCCAAAATTATTTTGAAATATATAGGGTGATCCCCAAAAAAATTACATACCAAAGTTATATTTTTTCATATGGAACACCCTATATTTTTTATATTTTTAGATAGTATAGACAAAATAAAGGTGAGTTAGTATTATATTTCCCATACTTAAAACTGACCGTTTCTGAGAAATCTTATCTTAAAAATTAAACACACTGTATTATAATGAAAAGCATTTTTGAAGTCATTTTATCGAAAAATTAAGAATCTTAAATAGTTTATTATTTTAATAAATGCTCAAAATGGTGTCCATTATTCTCGATGCATAGGCGAACTCTTTCTTGAAATGAGTGCTGAACTCTGGATAACATATTTTGCGGTATGGAACGAAACGCATTTCTTATTCGTACTTTCATATCCTGAGGTGTCGTTGGCGGTGTATCGTGAACAATACTTTTGATATATCCCCATAAAAAATAGTCGGGACTTGTAAGGTCCGGAGACCTCGCTGGCCAGTTCTGTGGACCTCCTCGTCCTCAATATGAAGTCTAATTTGCTAAGAAACAAGCGAATTTAACATATTTCGCCTTAACGATTAAGACACGTGCATCTTCTTATTTTGAAGAATACTTTAATATTTCAGAAATGGCAATACATTTGAGTTTTTACATTTGCCTGCATTTTACTTTAGATACACCGTATTTTCAAAAATTTAAACTTCTGCTTCTAGCGAATCTACGTATTCCTTAATAAAAAGGTTTTTAAAACGCTTTTTAAGCTTTTCATTACAATATTGTGTTTCATTTTTAAGATAAAAAAATTACTCATAAGTAAAATATAGAAACGCCTTTTGTGTAAAAAGCAGAAATAGGGAACCCTAATATAGTTTTGAAGGGAATCTAATTCTGCGTCAAATTACGCCACTAAATACGGGGTGTTCCATTCAACTTTAAGAAGTTATTTAATTAAATGTGTGTCCAAATTTTGAGGCAATTTTTTTCGCCACTCTGTATAATATTGCATTAAAAATTTCATGTAGTAGTTAACTTTAACCTTTGAGCTAAGCAGTACATTTAATCACGAGCAGCTCGTTACACGTTACAGGGTGAAAACAATTTTCAAATTATGGTCTGAATTTTTAAATTTCTCAAAATTTCTCAGAAACGGTCAGTTTTAAGTATGGGAAATATAATAGTAACTCACCTTTATTTTGTCTATAGTATCTAAAAACATAAAAAAATATAGGGTGTTCCATAAGAAAAAATATAACTTTGGTATGTAATTTTTTTGGGGATCACCCTATATATTTCAAAATGATTTTGGAATATGCTCCTCATGGATCCACATATTTATGACTGTGCTAAATGTTTTTCCCTAACTCTCTTCATTTCTCGTAGAAATATCGAGGCGAATGTGGTGGGCCACCCTGTATATGCAGTTGCATTCTTGGCACCGATTTATTGTAGCAGGCCAGGCTGCAAATTGTTCCATTGCCTTTCGTAGTTTTTTAAAGCCGAAAATTGAAATATTCGTCGTTACTAAAAGCTGACCAGTCTGAAAAAACATAAAAAATTTATGACTGCGAACGATGGTGGACACATACCAAACATTTGTTAGATAGTCGTAAAACTATTTTCGAAATAGAATATGTGTGCAAGAATTCACTCGGGTTTATCTGAATCGAATAATTTGATGAGTCTCCACCGATTTGTACGACCATGTATATTTAGTGTAAGCGAGTAATTGCGACATGAATATTTTAAGACCGTCTGAAGAACCTGGAAAATATGAACATCTACTAGCAACGATAAAAAATAACGTTTGTCAACCAGTTTATGTTAGACAAAAAATCAAATTAATATAATGGTGAAAAAAAAAAACTCAACTGCGCCGGGAATAACTGGAAAGTTACAAACATGGATAAATATATATTTGTGATAAATGTCGCCGAAACTGAAATTTGTTTCAAGAGACAATTTAAAATATTAGAGAGTTATCTATTAGAACAAACACAACTATTGGTGTATAGTTCTGGGCAGAGAGGTTGGTGGTTCGACTTAAAATAATTGTTCATTGAAAAAAAAAGCAAATTCAGCATATGTTACACAACACATCAAGACAAATGCACTTAAAAATTATTTATAGAAATCCATCCAGTAGTTTATGATCAACGCAGTAAAATGTATGAATTTTATAGACTCATTCGGCAAATCCTTTGATTTTTTTCTGCTATAAAATCCGAAACTAGAAGAAATAAACAAAACATCGTCCACCTGGGTTCAGTTACTTCTTCTCCACGTAGTTATATATACAGTGCTTCTCAAAAGTCCCCTCCCCCTCTTATTTTTGGAAAGATTATACATAAACAAGTGAAATTTGGAAACTGAATAATAAAGGTTGTAAACTCCCCTACTACTGATGATAGGTGACGAAATCGTCAAAGATGACGTCACAAGGCCATTGTGACCAATAATTTCAAATGGGACCCTACGGCAAGCGACACCTCTTTTGAGAGGGTATCGAAAAAACCTATACAATTATACTAATTTTGTTTGTGTTTATGGCAGTTTTGATGGCTCATTAGTAAACATTACAATTTAAATTCCATTCAGTATGATATTAATTATAGATTTAAGAATCAGTATCTACTCGAAGAAATTGCTCGAAGTGACCTCCATTTACTTCCTGACAGTGACATATCCCCTTTTCAAACTCTTCTCGTACTTTTGTGCCTGGGGAAACAGCCTCACATTCTGCAACAATACGTTGTTTTAAAACGTCAATATTGTCAGGTTCAGTGGCGTAAACCTTCAATTTAAGGTACCCCCACAGAAAAAATCCAAAGGTGTGAGGTCCGGTGATCGATCTGGCCATTCCGTTGAACCTCGTCGTCCAATCCATCTACCACGATACTCCTCATCCAAATACCGTCTTACTGCACCGTAATAGTGTGGAGGAGCACCATCCTGTTGGAATGTTATTTCCAAATTGCCGAATTCATCTGGATTATCTTCCAAAATTTCAAGGATTAACGGTTCTATTGCGTTTTGCAACAGCTCTAGATAAACCTCACCAGTTAAATTAGTATTTAAAAAAAGAGGCCCAACGATGTGGTTTCCCAGGATACCTGCCCAAACATTCACCTTCTGGGGAAATTGGGTATGTGTTTCACGGAACAGGTGAGGATTTGCGTCACTCCAATACCTCACATTCTGTGTATTTACATTCCCATTTAGATAGAAAGTACTTTCGTCACTAAAACAAATTGTTTTGACATAGTCTGGGTGTTGGTTAATTTTAGTTTCCATATTTTCACAAAATTCTAGTCTTCGGTCTGGTTCGTCGTCTGAGAGTTGATGAACCATTTTTAATGTGTTTGGATGAAATTTCTTTTTTTTCAACACCCTGTGTACTGTACTTCGACTGTCTTCGCAGGTAGATGCAACGTTGAAGGAGTAGGATTAACTATTACTTCTGCCAGTATATCAATTTTTTTCTCATCAGAAATTTGTGGTCTGCCAGATCGTTTCGCATCATTAATACCACCCGTTGTTTCAAACCTACGAAGAAGCTCCCTCAAATAAGTCCTCGAAACGGGGCGATCGGAAAACCTCTCATTAAAAATGCGTTCTGCTGCATGAATATTTTGTCCAGTTTCACCAAGAATTAAGATCGCTGCTACTTTATCACCTAAAGCACGTACCAGTTCGCTTCTTGAAGCACTCAAACGTTCGGCTCACAACAGTTTAACAAATTATAAAAATGTACATAAATATTAAAAGTACCAAAAAATACTAGAACAGTTAAACGTTCGATCAACGATATACAAATTATTAAATGTACCTTTTAAAAGAGGTGTCGCTTGCCGTAGGGTTCCATTTAAAATTATTGGTCACAATGGCCTTCTGACGTCATCTTTGACGATTTCGTCATCTATCATCACTAGTAGGGAAGTTTACAACCTTTAATATTCAGTTTCCAAATTTCACTTATTTATGTATAATCGTTCCAAAAATAAGAGGGGGGGAGCGGACTTTTGAGAAGCACTGTATGTATTAACACTCAATATTGATAACACTCCATGAGACCTAGACTCTATTTGTTGTTTGGAGCTTATGGGCTAGAAGCCTCTCCCTGCGACCTATATGAATCTTCCTTTTAACCGACGAAACCAAAAAGGAGGAGGTTCTCTAGTCGACGCGTATATTTTTTTTTATGTATGATCACGCATAACTTTCTACTGAGACGTCCGATTCCGATAATTCTTTTTCAGTGGATAGGGTGTACTTCGAAGTTGGTCCCATTTGAATTTAAAAGATGAAATCAACCCCTAAGGGTAGCAAAATGAAGGATTTTGATCACTCACCCTCTGAATTCTGGTCCGTTAACCGATTCTATCAGGCATAACTTTGTACTGGGTTCTTCGATTCGGATGATTCTTTTTTTAATAGATAGGGTATACCTCATATTTGGATTTCGAATGAAATTATTCACCCTACGGGTAGAACAATAGGGGATAATTGATTTTTCACTTGTGAACATTGGCACACACATATATAGTTGACAATGACAGATCTCTACTGTCATTATTTTTGTTCCACATCCGTCACAATCATTATATTCCATGAAAAAATGGAATGATATACAGAGTAATGGAATAAACTAACCAGAACAACAAAAATAATTCATATTACAACAAATGGTAAAAGTAGATAATCATATTATTTAACCGGTAATAGTTGAAGTAAGGTGGGTAAGTAAGTATTTTGGAAGTAATCAAAAAACAAGTAGGTAATAGTTAGTAGATTTCAGCCACAAAAAATGGAAAAATATAAACTTTTTAACAAAAAATTAAACCGACGAAATACGGAACTGAAAATTAAAAAATTAAATAAACCTTCCTAGTCTCAATAACTAAGCTGCTAAACTAATGTAAGTAACTAACTTTGAGTCGGCGCCAAACAAACAATCAAGGAAGATCATTAAATTACTTCAAAAAAATTATCAGAATGTCACCGCGCAACTCGATGCCATCATTTTACGCCTTACCTAATTCATTTGCTTGTTTGTTTGGCGCCGACTCAAAATTAGTTATTTACATTAGTTTAGGAGCTTAGTTATTGAGACTAAGAAAGTTTATTTTATTTTTTACTCTTCAGTTCCTTATTTCGTCAGTTTAATTTTTTGTTAAAAAGTTTTTATTGCCACTCAATAGGTTTATGTTGCAATTCTAAATTCTATTCAAGCCTTGAATATGCGACATAGTTTTCGAAGGGTTAAAATTTTAGGCATTACATAAATATTAAAGTTAGATGATTTATTGACATTTCAGCTGATTTCTCCAATTTTATTGGTAATTGAATTAGCGATTGGAAGTCTTGAATATGCGACATAGTAGTTGAATTTGTAGACCATTCTTTTACAAACGGGTGCTTGAAAACTGAGTTACGACGCATTACATAAATATTAAAGGTTAGATGATTTACTTGACATTTCAACTGATTTCTCCAATTTTATTGGTAATTGAATTAGCGATTGGAAGACCGTAAATTTCATAGCACTTTTTTTAGTTTGTTTCATTTTCTGTCAATAGCCCCCGCAAGTTTTGTGGGAATTTATAACAAAGGAATCAAGCTGGATACTTTCCAATAATTTTTCACGTGAAATCATGACATTATGTCAGAAATTATGATTTTTTTGTCAAAATTCATAAATTTAAGATGGCGGCTCCAAGATGGCAGACAAGTTTCGTGATTATGGTCCGATTCGATTCAAAATTAGTATGTAGGAGTTTTCGGGGTCGGAGATTATGAAATTTTCGTCAAAATTAATAAATTCAAGATGGCGACCACAAGATGGAGGAAGAGTTTTGTGTTCATCGTGCAATTCGATTCAAAATTGGTATGCGAAGGTTTTCAGGGTATGCATTTTTTGTCGAAATTCATAAATTCGAGATGGCGGCCCCAAGATGGAGGACGAGTTTTCTGATTATGGCCAAATTTTATTCAAAATTGGTATGTGGGGGTTTTCAGGTTCGGAGATTATGAATTTTCTGTCAAAATTCAAGATGGCGACTTTAGGATGGCGGACGAGTTTTGTGATTATGGTCAGATTCTATTCAACATCAGTGTGTGGGAGTTTTTGGGGTCGGAGATCATGATTTCTTTCAGCTCAAAACTTACAGGAAAGAGACCTTGTAATGCTGATGCTCTATTAGAAATGAACAGATCAAGGCGAACCAACTAAAAAGCAAAAAATAAAGTAAATAATAAAAAATATTTTTAAAGACAAGCTTCTATTTAAGCCGTGTACTGAAACGTATAAAATAAGGGTAAGTCATCGCTGACAATGATTTAATTATTTTTTGTTGAATTATTTGGTTTTAAAAAGTTTGTCGCGCGAATTGTAATAAAATTAATACTTCGACAACTTATTACTTACCAACCAATCATTGTCCAATGAAATTCATCGGTACCTACTTTCATGAATACTTTGTGAACATCAAATACTTTGACAAGTTCTTACTTACCAACCAATCACTGCCCAATCAAATTAATTGGTACCTTCTTTTATGAATACTTCGCGCGACAAGCTTTTTGAAACCAAATAACTCGACAAAAAATAATTAAATCATTGTCAGCGATGAATTAAACTCATTTTATACGTTTTAGTACAGGGCTTGAATAAAAGTTTGTCTTAAAAAAGGTTTTTTATAAGCTATTTTTTTATTTGTACTTTTGACCGATTGGTGAAATGACTTGTATCCCAATTTTAAACTTGACTGAATTGTTTTTCCCATATTAGTACATCTAAACGTAAATATTACTTCAAATTTACCTCCGCTGAATTGGATGCAAACCCATCTACAGGTCAAAATGACGTGAATTTCACCTATAAAGTTGGAAAAAGTGCAATGACTTTGGTTCGAACACCAACATCAATATTTATTATTGTTCTATACAAGAGCATCACATGGCATCCCTAGAATGATCTCAGCTCACCAATGGAATCACCCCACTGACATCAGATACAGTGTTACTTCAGTAAACTCAGACAGGGCCGGTGTAGAATTTTTTATGTCGGCGGTACTAAATTAATAACATTGTCCACTTGTTTTGTTATTAATTCCTTGACCTTACTAGGTAGGCTCTCAGTTTAGAAGTCAAAATATTTTCACGTAAAGCAGTAAATAAAATGCTAGCGCTATTAATTTTTAAATGAATGATTTCTTACTAGTTGGAGACACTTGACTTATTCTTACAGACTTCAACAAACTCGAAAAGATACATATACTGACATGTTTTCAAGATGAATTCACTCATGTGCTATTTGTTGTTTTCGTCATTCCTTCTTCTCAAGCCTATCCCATTCCATAAGTTCTCCACTCTGTCTTCGTTTCTGAAATTCCCATGTTATATCATATTCACATATATTGATTGCCAGGCATCTATTGAATGAATAACAGGTTTTATGGTTTTCCTTGTTCTTTTTTTTCTCGTTTAGTATCTCTGGGAAATCCCTTATAGCTATATCAGTCAGAAGGAAATATAATGTTTCAAACAATGATAAATCATAAACTTTCCATTACGATGTATTCGAAATGATATTCAAGTGAATAAGCTGTTAAACATTTTTTATTTCTAAGGCAATAGAACAGAAAATAGATATTGTTTATACAATACCATTTAAATCTGGATGATGTGGATGAACGTATTGAACGGACATCAGTTACAATTCTATCGTGAGCTTTTTTATCAAGCTGCCCCCAATATTTTTCTGAACAAGAAATATTTTATTGTCTTGTCGAGCTGTTTGACTCAAAACAAGAATCAAGACTCAATTATCTTGATAATGGATGAATCAGTTAAGTTCAAATTTTCGTGAATTTGTGAAAAACTGGAAGGAGAAACTTTTCTTCAGTTTAGATTGAGTGACACAAACGCGAGGATGTACTTCGTGAAAACGTGGATTAACATATTCAGTTTGTCTATTTCTGAGTTGACAATTCATATGGAATGGTTACTATTAGTTCTGATAAGAACATAATACAATAGGAGTGAGGCAGGAAATTGTTGGTATCATTATCTTTTGATACATTACAAATGATATGTATAGTTTAGTGATATAGCAGTTATTGATGATAACCATACATTCGAATTATAAACATGATATTTTTTGATAACGGTGTTTGATCTCATTACTGAAGTATTGAGGAATGTAAAAATTGAATATTTTGGCATTCCGCTTTTGATACGCGGCATCTGGAAAATCCTTGGACTCTCGTGGCAGAATGTTTTTTTTTTCAGTAAACGGTCTGGGGAAGTATATGTATGTCGATCTGAACTGCATTTTAAAAATAATGATTTTTATACGAGGTATTTGAAAAGAGCGTGACATATCAAAGTTATATTTTTTTAAATGGAATGGAATAGAAAACCAGAATAAAAAAATAGAAAATAAGAAAAACATGTATTTTAAATAAAAAAAAGCGTGGGGTGCATGGTATCGCCTCGGCCAACAATTAACTGTGATCTGAGATATTTCTTACTTTACTGCCCTAGGTGTGTAATGTACTATATAATCATTGATACCATGCACCCCACGCTTTTTTTTAAATAAAATACATTTTTTTCTTATTTTCTATTTGTTTAGTCTGGTTTTCTATGAAAGCGTGTTTTTTAGTTTTTCTAAACTATTATTCATTTCCCACTTTTCAGTGTGGTTTATTCATAAAAGCGTTTTTTTTTAGTTTTTTTCAACTATTATTTTTATTATTTTTCTGCAAATAAAAAAATGAAATAATCCTATCAAATTAAGTAATCATAATCTCCGACCCCAAAAACCCCCCAACTTAATCGATAATAAAACAACTGCCTTCTAACCATCAATTCTCAATTTTTACAAAAGAATCATAATATTCGACCCCAAAAACCCCACATACCAATTTATAATTGAATCAGACCATAATCACAAAACTCGGCCGCCATTTTAAAGCCGCCATCTTGAATTTTTCAATTTTACAAAAGAATCATAATATTCGACCCCAAAACCCCACATACCAATTTTAATGAATCAGACCATAATCACAAAACTCGTCCACCATTTTGGAGCCGTCATCTTGAATTTTTCAATTTTGACAAAAGAATCATAATCTCCACCACGAAAACCTTCAGATACCAAATTTGAAGCGAATCGGACCATAATCACAAAACTCGTACGCCATATTGGAGCCACTATTTTGTTTTTTTTTTCACACAAAAATTTCTTAATGCATTGTCACCGGAATTATGTACACCGGCCAAATTTCAAATTATTCTTACGTCTGGAAGTGGGTCGAAATCGTGCCCAAAGTAGTCGGTTACAAGCAAACAAAACAAACAAACAAACAAACATATAAGTGAAGCTAATATAAAGCGTGTAAAAAATAAGCTGACTTTGCTAAATATCCCTATACCTAATTCTCTCCGTTTGTGAGATATTCAACTTTTTCACGAAATGTAACATTGTCAAAGAAATTCAATATCCTTGGAATTAGCCACGGCAGGTGTACGAAATTTTGACCGGTCCCACAAATCCCTTTCAGCTAGGTACTCTGGTTCGAGTAGACGATCAATAATATACAGTGTGTTTTGTATTATCAGGAACACTAACCGCATATTTGAACTCCAATAACTATGTTATTTGAAATGGAACACCCTATATTTTTCCACGTGACAAGATTCACCTTTTCATTTCTTTTCGAACCATATAATATTTCCCTATACCTAAATGTGGTGCTTCAGGAGTTATCGAAGCCTTTTCGAAATCCGATGAATTTTTGAATTAACATTATTTCATCTAGTAGTCTGATGAAGTTTGTGTTGAATTCGTCTTGCTCTCTCAGATTTGAGAAGTAAAATGAAAAGTTTTACTCTTGGAGAAAGAGTCAACATGATTCTAACCATTGGAGAGTGTTACGAAAATTGTTTATTAGCGTCGAGGGTTTATGCACAAAAGTACCAAGATCAAGAGCATCCTGATAAAAATGTATTTGAGAGATTATTAGCCAGATTTCGAGGAACAGGTAGTATCGAGTACACTGTTCGAGATATATCGAAACCAGTGACTGGGAATGATGAACTCAATTTCGAAGTTTTGCAAAATGTGATTGAAAATCCCAATACCAGTACTAGAGCCATTGCTAATGCAATAGGTGTGAGTCAATCGAGTATTAGCAGAATTATTAGAAAACACAAATATCATCCATACCACATTCAGCTGCATCAACATCTGTATGGAAGGGACTTTGAACGCAGGCTAGATTTCTGTTTATGGTATCTTGAACGAGTTGGCGAAGAGATGAACTTTCATGAACACATTTTATTCACAGACCTTCCATAACACTGGTCTGGTGAATTGACATAACTTTCATTATTATGACACCGAAAACAGACATTCACTTCGAACCGTCGATCGCCAGATTCGGTGGAATCATAGGAGACACCATAATTGGTCCCCATTTCTTTGACGGGCATCTGGATGGAAGGAAATTTTTAAGATTCATGAAAACAGATTTTTGGAATCTTCTGGAAAATATTCCTTTGGATGTGGCCACAATTAGATGGTGCTCCGGCACATTTCAAACGTGTTGTCAGGAACTATCCGGACAGAAAATTTACAGATGAATGGATAGGGAGAGGTGATCCTTATAACTGGCCAGCGAGATCGTCTGATCTTACACCCTTGGATTTTTTTATTGGGACATATCAAGGATATTGTATACAGTACACCACCCACCACTCCTGATGATATGAAAGTGAGGATTAGAAATGCCTTCCAAACAGTAACTCCAATTATGTTGAAAAATGTCAGAAGCTCATTCGAAAAAAAATTAGATGCTGTATTGTAGTAGATGGTGGTCATGTCGCACATGTGTTATAATTTTTTTAATTTTCCTTTTAACTTTAATCTTTCAATATTGTTTTTTTTTAATAAAAACCAGTAACCCCAAAAATAGTAGATACAGGTGGACCGATATAACAATGCTCTAAAGAAAAATTCGTCGGATTTCGAAAAGGCTTCGATGACTCCTGAAGCACCACATTTAGATATGGTTCGAAAGGAAATGAAAAGGTGAATCAAATATAGGGTGTTTCATTTGAAATAACAAAGTTATTGGAGTTCAAATATGCAGTAAGTGTTCCTATTAATATAAAACACACTGTATACTATTGATCGTCTACTCAAGCAACAGTAACTAGCTGAAAGGGATTTGAGTGACCGGTCAAAATTTCTTACACCTACCTTGGCTAATTCCAATGATATTGAATTTCTTTGACAACGTTACATTTTGTAAAAAAGTTGAATATCTCACAAACGGAGAGAGTTAGGTAAAGGGATACTTCGGCAAAGTCCGTTTATTTTGTCTCAAAAAATTCATAAATGCAAGAAAATGCAGGCTGTTCCAGTCAAAAAAATATAACTTTGATATGTCACGCTCTTTTCGAATGCCTTGTATAAAAATCATTATTTGGTAAATATAAAGTTAACGTACACATGCTCTCTGAATATAGGTAAAAAAAAATTCTAACGTGTTTTTACCTCCTGAACACGATTCCGGAAGAAAAATGCGGCGGTCTCATACCGTTTCCGAGTTGGAGCACTTTAATTTTTTTTTCGACCACATTTTCAGCACAGTTTTCTCGCACAAAAATTACTCAAAATTCACCTTCAATCATTCGGCTAATGGACAACGAACACCTAGTCCAAAGACTGCAGAAATTTCAGGTTCTCGAACAAATGCAATTCGACCAGTTCCCATTGCGTCACTTACTTCCTTAATGGAAAAACCGAAACGTTGATAAAATGTTGTAGTCAACTCGTGCACCAGCCTCTTTCTCTTTGCCGACGACTCGAATAAAGCGGCAGCAAAGCGGAAAAAGACACGTTCACAAGTATCAAACTGCTTCCTCTTGCTGAAAAAAAAATCACATATACGAAAATGGGATAAACTGGAAATGTCAACGGTCTTTATAGACTAAGATTTAGTTGAATAAACGGCAAAATATTTAAAAAAAAAGTTTTTCACTACCGTTTTAATTGCCATACCAACCCAGAGTAGATTTGCTGAAAACTTGTACCTCATAGATTGTAAGTTTTATATTTCAGTAACATACTTTTATTTTCGTTCACTAGAAAAAACCCCAATTTCAACTCAGTATTTAGGTAGAAACATTTTCTATTTAGTAATACTGAAATAACTAACTATATTGTACACGCAATGGAATCAAATTAACATGAGGTCTAATTCCGTGAAATCCTTTGGAGATAAAATTGCATCTAAAATCTGCATAAATGTGAAATCAGGTACAGGCTTTGTGTGGACTTACGCTATACACTCATACGCCTATATCCTTTCTGTTCGTAATTAAAACAGAATAAAACATGTCCATTTCCATAAATCACCACACACTGGACACAAATCGATGTTCCTCGTTGTGCTATTTTTTCACTACTGACCTAGAGAAAGAGAACAATGTACTTTTTATATTTATTTACGTCGCTCTCACTATTTGTTTAGATGGTGACTCCCCGACATGATATATGGATATGATTCACTATTAGACGGTATATCAGAGTATGTCCTCATGACGTTTATTCCGTAGATACAGAGTGATTCAATTCGTAGGCAAGCGGTGAATATAAATTGAACGACAAACAACTATAAAATCATGTTTCCTGCAGTACTAAGCAAATCTGACAATGAGTATTCCAAAAACGATTTTGTCCGATTTATGGTAAATACTCAAAATGATTTTCGTTTTTCTCCAACCAATTATAGAGCCTGTATTGAAATTATTGTCTCATATTAGCGGAAGTTTTGCGAGAGATATTTCTCCACTAATGCCATTCTTAAGTTCTGCAATTGAGGCTGGTTGAGTTTTATGAACTGCAGATTTCAGATTATAAAAAATCTAAGGGGGTCAAATCTGGATATCTTGGGGGCCACTCGATAGCTCCGCTCCTTTCAATCCATTTATAAAACCGTAATTGATAAAAGGTGAGCTCATTAAACTTGCTTATATACTACAGTTACCTTCATATTCTCTTTTTATAACTAAGTGTCACCATAGATTACGAAAAATGTTGGGCTTGACAACTGTTGATAGAATTGAGAGCATAATATTTTGCATGAATGTTGCCTTCTAGCACAGGTGTCTCTTACTGATTCAGACTATGTGTCTCGATCGGAGATCAGATAACATGACATTGGGAATTGATATATACAGAGTGTATCGGGCAATAATAAATTAGTTGAAACCAGTACCAAAATCCATAGAGAGCAACATTTTCAAATACTTTTTTATTAAAAACAGTCCCGTTACCAAGTTAAAAAAAACTCACCTGCTTGTATAGTCCATCCAATATCAATTGCAGAAGCTGTTTCTATAGGGAGCGAATGAAAACTCACTTCGCTAACACGAGCGTATATGCGAAGAAACGGAACGAAAAATGATCTGTACTACTCGCAAACATTCGCCGTCGGCAAACGGTAGATCAAAAGAGCCGATAGTCAACGTGGACTTGAGTGACGGCTGTCTGTTGTACAACCGATTCATCTGGGCCAATGAAGTCGGACATCAATGCTGGCAGGTGTGTCTATACGATGGGAGGTCATAAATCACGCGTTATATTTGTGTTTTAATAGCTCTGAAAGATTAAAAACCAGTATTGTCTATGGTCTTGGTGTGTGCCGATCGAAATACGTTTTAGGATATAATAATAACCTACATCAAGCAATGAATGAAATTCTTTTTCTTTCTTAATGTATTTGTATAAATAAAAGCTTGTCTTTAATTTTTTTTTCATTTTTCATTATTTATGAAGTATTTTTAAAATTTTAAAATATCTAAATAAAATAAGTTATCTCCGCCACTGCTGATCACAGGATTTCGCCGCAAGACTTTTTCATGCTTCTGCAATTGATATTGGGAAAACTATACCCGGGTTATTTTGTATAAATGACCCACCCCTACCCCTACTTTATCTTATACCGTTTTTAAGTTATTGAACGTCGAATAACTTATGATATGAAAGTTAATATTTTTGAAGTGAGATATGAAAATGATAACTATATTATGTTTGTTTAGTGATATTTCTTTGATGGAATAATCAAAATGGTTTACAGTGAGAAAGAAAAAGTTCAAATATTTACTTGTTATAGATAGATTTTCCACAGGCGAATATTCACAATGTAATAATTATATTTTAACAATGTAATGTAACAATGTAATAATTATATATTAATAATGTAAAAATTATATTTCTGGATATACGCCAAAAGCACTAGGCCAAAAGCACTAGGCCAGAAGCCAAAAGCACGGCACAGACACGAATTTCATTAAGGAAAATTAATTATTTGGTTTACAGTTTTCATACAAAGTCTGTTTGAAAGTATTTGCTGGTGCTATAAAATACATATTGACGAAGAATTTTTTTTAGTTCAGTTTTGAATATACAAAACAACAAAAATAAACGTGCAGCAAAAAGTGCATATAGGGTGTTGTATCCAAATCGTCGAACACCGTCAGAAAATACATAAAAAAATATTTAACAAAAGGTGAATCATAGCTTCAGTTTCAGTAGAAAAAAGCGTGTAGTTCAAGAAAACCAGAAAGAACAGCTAGATATACTGCTTCATTTCGAAATATTGTATTATTTTTTAGAAAATTATGAATGTTGTTTAAAAAATGTAGCCGATCAATTGGGTAAACGTTTTTCCAAAATCCAACGTACTTTGAAAAATTAACAACAACAAACCATTTACAATTTTACCCTTACAAGTTTTGAAAGTGACTCATAAGAGGAAAAGGCTGAAATTTTGCCAACAGATGATTCAAAATTTGAATGAAGATCCCGATTATATAACTAAAATATTATGGACTGATGAGTGAGTCATCCTTTTCTACGGCAGGAGTTTTCAATAGGAAAAATCGAAGGTCGTGAAAAAAAGTACAACGGAAAAAGATTGGTAAAACGAATAAAGAAAACAGGAAGAAAAACTGTTAGCGTTTGGTGCGGAATTTTTTTGAAATAAAATTGTTGGCCCTATATTTCACGATTATTAATTAACAGGAGTTACCTATCAAGGAATACTCATCCCAGAAGTAGAAAATATTTTTTTACATAATTTTTCGGAATCTCGCTAAGTGTCCTACTTGTTGAAGAACATTTTAATAATGTATTCCCAATATGGATAGGAATTGATGAAAGTATCAAATGGCCACCTAACAGTCCAGACTTCACCCTTATGGATTCATTTTCCTAGGGATTTCTGAAAGACATTGTAAGTAATAATAATAATAATATTCAACTTATTAAAGACAATATTCGAAAAACTAAAATGAAACGTTATCAATTGTGCATTGACAGTAATGGTGGACACATTGAACATTTTTTATGAGTTATCATGTTATTTAAATTTTATAAATAAATCTTTGGTATCTATTTTTGTATAAATATTGGAACGTTTTCTTCCTCAGTGTGAACCATTTTGATTCGGCAGTCAATGAGGAGAAGATTGGATTCTTGAGGAAGTCATTTTGAATAGTTCTTTTAGATTGAGATGACCTCTTTTGACCATCTTTTATCTGTGATAAGACAGCTCCAACGCCAATATTGCTTGCATCAGTGTCCAGTATGAACAGACCCTTTGCTGTGAGTATGTCGAGATTGGACTTGAACATGGGGGTGCTTTCAATTTGCGGAAAATATTATCACTCTCTAGGAAGCTTCTTACAACGTGTTTATCTTTTGGTCTCGGTCAGTATTCAGTTGCCTGTATTTTTTGTTCCTTCTGCTGCGAATGTGTGACCCAAGAAATCTACTTGCTCCTGGAATAGAAATAAAATGTTATTGTCGAATTTTTTCTCGAAACAGAGCGACTTTTCAAAAATTATCTAATGACTAAATATTCTTAGAATAGTCCAGGAAACAACCCCTTAATTTTTGACGTATGTTTAATAAACACCCTGTATAAGTTTTTTTTACAACTTTCCCATTGTACAACTATATGGCTATAATCAGTTGGCGGAAAAATAATAGTATTTCTTCGATATGACATCAACCCCTCGAAAAAATTACCATGTTTCATTTTTTTAGGTTTGTTTCGTGCTTTTCCCAAACTAATTTCTAGCTTCATTGATTTCCCAAACTTCAAACAGCAATATGCAATTTTCACGATTCTCATTAGAAATTAAAGCGAGCGCATCATATTTCCATAATTACATTCATTAACCTATCATCCCGCACAACTCACTCTCGATGATTTGGCATCTGTTACCCATAAATTGTGACCAGTCTTTTCCAGTTTCGCTATTTGTCGGATGTCGTGATATTTATGACGATGACGTCGTGGCAAGCATCAAAAGCTTTCGAATTCAAAGATAATCCATGGGAAATGAATCACACCGGTGCGGAAAATGCGTGTGAACGAATGCATTTAATGCAAGATTATTTAATCGAGATGGGCATGCATACATACAGGATATGAATGTAGGTAGATTCTAGTCGGGAAATGCAGATACTTTTTTCAACAATTTTACTTGAATCATTTTTGGTGAATTTAATTCTCCACCAGTCATTTGCATCCCTTGGAGAGTCAACCTCCTAGCCCTGTTGGGATCCCAATGCCTACAATAAAATATTTCACGTTTAGTAATAAATTAAATACAACAAATTGGCAGTCCATGGCACCAAAAATCAATTGTCCAGCACTTCTACTGCGTAACGCTACAAAAAAGTAATGGGGAGTGATTTTGATTAAATATTCGCCTACAGCTATTTCTTGCGTTCCCCATCATCAGGACGGCTTTGTGGTCTTCGTCGAAATTAAATCCAATCACTCGGAGAATTAGTATCTTTCGTCTGATGAAAAATATGTAAAATACAACGAATTATAGATGGCGATATCTATGATTTGCATAATGAAACTCAAATTCAAAAGCAGAAAGTTTAATACGCATTGGTAGACCAGTACATGGCACCAAAAGTCTAGCACGTTTATAGTACTGATTACCTGACATTTCTGGAGTAATGGCAAGAGCTTGTGAGATACCTTGAACTATCAGATATTATTGGTTTCTGTCAGCACAGACTCACTGACAACTCTCTCGCCTTCATGGGATGCATCAATCGGACATATTTAAGTTGAATTTCTTTTTGAGGAGAGTATAAGGATTTGGGAATGGTAGAAAGACAAACATATTTCCTGAATCAATCGAAAACATGGCATGGGAAATTTACATAGTTCCAGAGTTTTTCATAGAGTATGGCCTCATCTTGAAGATTTGACTTTACGGTTAATTATGCATCAGACTGCCCAGATTCAATTAAAAAAATCAAAATCAAATCTAGAGTATTGTTTGACGCTACTCCCATCGAATCAGGCGTTTCTCAAGTCTCCATTCTCAAGTCTCCCTGGTTGTGATCAATCAAACACTTAACACATCTCTATGAACTTCGAGTTCAATTCAAGCACATACTGGAGTTATATTTCCTTCAAATTCGGCTGATCTGACTGTTTAGTCTGAACTAGGCTGGCCACTGTGAACTTGTCTGGCCACTATGAACTAGGCTGGTCAACTTTAAACTCGACAAATAATCGCCTCTGAATTTAAAATCCGACTTGGCATACGGCTAAGGAAAAAAAACTTTTGTTATCAACAACGAGCACCAGGGCAAGTCTTGTGGTCTATTGTTTGATATTTCGATCGGTAGAGTTAAAAAAAAGTCCTTCTGCGCTTATGTATCTTTCTGCTCCTTAACGCTGTTGAGAGGAACATTGCAGCCAAATCATAAAGGAGAATAGTATGGTTTTCTATTCCAACTGTTTTGCGTTTCAAGAGTATTTCAATATTTATACAAAACCAGAATTCACTCACTATTTTGGCAACATGAAGTTCTCCTACTGTGCATTATTTTTTGTTGAATGCGAGTGTGATTGCAGTTTATTTCGCGATATTCGATATGGAAATGTATTTTTTCATGAATAATATCCGTCTTATGACGTGGTAAGCGACGACTTTACAAAGTGGATATCTATTTTTAGCGCCAGTAACCTTATCACCACTCATTTGCAGCGGGTCATTAATTTTTGTAATGGAGTAATTGTTGAGGAAAAATGACAATTACCTCACCATTGTTAACAGAAACAATATCCCGGATTTCAATGACATACATAGTAGGTAATATATTGAAATGTTTGCATTTATTCTGCCGTTGCAGAAGTAGATAGCTTCGCGTTATGTATTACTATGAACTTCTTGGTGATAACAGAAATATATATTCGTGGGTAATATCATTATCGCACATGAATTTTTGTGAAACATTGTGTCTTGAAATATGTCCAGAAATGTATACGATAGAATGACCCATTTGATGAAAATATTACCAAAATCGATAAAAATATTAAACATTGTTTGAATTTACAACTGGAAAATAATATAATCCACTCAATAATAAATAATTTTCCAACTATTTTCTTGGCTACACTTGAAGGCATGCTGGAGGGGGCATAATGCTTTTTTTCTTACGTGACGATTTTTACCAGTCAACACCTACCGCAAGCCACGTAAATGAACTTCGTTCCAAAAAATATATAATATATATAATTATAAATGATCCGAGAAAACAAAAATCAATCAAACAAATAGAAGTGTCGTATATGCACGACAAAATATAATATTGTAGCACAATAAAAAAAATCTCAAAAAAATTTGTTTAATTTTGTACTCTGCTCCGACAAGTCATTTGTAAGATAAAGCTTCAATGGATGTGGATAAGTATATTTGTTGATGGTGTTTTTTTATTATCAATACGAATCTCTAAGTTCAGATAGCAATTTGGATAGAATTCAGATGTTATGTGGGCGCCACTGGATATTAAATTACTAGAATTCCAAACTGAAGTGAAACTATCCTCTTCCAGCAGGATATGGATGTTTCTCAAACAAGGATTGGTGATTTTATGTGAATATATTGACCCAATTTCAATATTTGGAAGGTTTGTATAGAAATTTAATTTATAAAAATTCAATCAACGTTCACAAATTCGAATGTCACAGGGCTTTGAGTTTGTTATTCTAAAAAGACATTAACAAAGGATAAAAAGCTTTCAAAGCCTATTTATGCTGATTTCTAGGCTTCACAATACTGTTAGGACAATGCATACTGCAACAGTACAGATGATCATGAGTTAAGTAATTCAATAAATTTCCATATAAAAATCTGACGGTGATTTCAAATTAGATACTTTTTTTTGAATGTCGCCGAAATGAATATATTATCAATTCTTCATAGTACGTTACCAATTCGAAGGTTTTTCAATATCTGTTATTTCTCACGTTCTCAGGAACTACTACACGTTCTTGGTATGTGTCCTCCTGGAGTTATACCTGTTGGAAGTGGTGCAGCGTGATGATTGATGACGGTAGGAGAATCGAAATACGATATACTCCGAAGCAGAAAGTCTTATTTTCCTTTCTTTATTTATCTCTAATAACTTCTTCAATGCGTTGTGTCTGAACGTCAATGATACGAAATTTGATTAACTGCAAGGTGAATCGTTTTCTAACAACATAAAAAATCAGCAGGCTATTCACGCAAAGGGAGAACACATGATAGCATACTCAATAAAATATCGCGCTCGTAGGAAAGCTTTTGATTCTATTTGCCAATGAAACTGTCTTTGATTAGTAGTTTGATCTGACTTTTATCAATTAGTGTAATACAAAACATATATACGCACAGTGTTGGATTTTTGCTCTGAATGTTCAGATCCTCTATAAAAGCATCAATTCAGATTATGTGCCTCTGATTTCGGCTGATTTATAATAGATTTTCTTGATAAAATTATCTCAATGAATAATTTTTTTGTTGCTATCAACAAATCCCTTCAGTTTTTTTATTATTTCCGTGGTTTTCCATTGGCTTAGAAATTATGTCTGTCTACATATCGCACACACGTTTCAATAGATGGCCGTGTCATATGCTAAATAAACCTAATCAACCTTAAAAATACGAAAGTAAGTTCTATTAGATGTAAAAAAAAATCGGAAATTATCTTTTTTTTCAATTTTATATGGCTTGTTAATTGATTTTGACATATTATTCTGAATAATGTCAGTATTTTTCTGACTTCAAACCTCATTCCTTCCTTTTTTTAACAGTAACAAGTACAAAACATTTTTCAACAAAAAATTAAACCGACGAAAAAATCAACTGAAAAGCAAAAAATAAAATAAACCTATGTCTCAATAATAATTGAGCTCCTAAATTAATGTGAGTAACTAATGTTGAGTCGGCGCCAAACAAACAATTATCGAAGATCATTAAATTACTCAGAACGCCGCTGTGCATCTCGCTTCCATCATTTTACGCTTTACCCAATTCAATTGCTAGTTTGTTTGGCGCCGACTCAAAATATGTTACTCACATTAGTTTAGGAGCTCAATTATCATTAAGACTGAGAAGGTTTTTTTTAATTTTTTGCTTTTCAGTTGATTTTTTTGTCGGTTTAATTTTTTGTTAAAAAGTTTTTATTTTTCAATTGTTTGTGGCTGAAATCTACTTATTACTACCTACTCAATTTTTTATTACTTCCAAAATACTCGCTTACCTAACGTACTTCAACTATTAACTGTTAAATAATATGATTATCTACTTTAACTATTACTTCCAAAATACTTACCCCCAAAGGTAGCAAAATGAAGGATATTGATCACTCCCCCTCTGAATTCTGGTCCGTTAACCGATTCTATCAGGCATAACTTTGTACTGGGTTCTTCGATTTGGATGATTCTTTTTTTATTGGATAGGGTATAACCTCATAGTTGATCATATTTGGATTTCGAATGGAATTATCCACCCTCACGGGTAGAAAAATAGGGGATAATTGATTTTTCACTTGTGAACATTGGCATACATATGTAGTTGACAATGACAGATCGCTACTGTCATTATTTTTGTTCTCCTTCATCCGTCACAATAATTATATTCTATGAGAGGATGGAATGATATACAAAGTAATGAAATAAACTAACCAGAACAACAAAAATAATTTATATTACAACAAATAGTGAAAGTAGATAATCATATTATTTAACTGGTAATAGTTGAAGTAAGGTGGGTAAGTATTTTGGAAATAATCAAAAAACAAGTAGGTAGTAATTAGTAGATTTCAGCCACAAAAAATTTAAAAATAAAAACTTTTTAACAAAAAATTAGACCGACGAAATACGGAACTAAAAAGTAAGAAATAAAATAAACCTTCTTAGTCTCAATAACTAAGCTCCTTAACTAATGTAAGCAACTAATTTTTAGTCGGCGCCAAACGAACAATCAACGAAGATCATTAAATTATTTCAAAAAAATTATCAGAATGTCACCGCGCAACTCGATGCCATCATTTTACGCCTTACCTAATTCATTTGCTTGTTTGTTTGGCGTCGACTCAAAATTAGTTACTTACACTCGTTTAGGAGCTCAGTTATTGAGACTAAGAAGGTTTATTTTATTTTTTACTTTTCAGTTCCGTATTTCGTCGGTTTGATTTTTTGTTAAAAAGTTTTGGTTTCGTCGGTTAATAAACTAGGTGGACTCTAAGTTATTTATGTCACAGTGATATTCGAAAGTCATTAATTGTGAAAACATACCACCTGGGCTTGTACGAAATCCAAAACCTTACATGAATTGAATACAGAAAAGTAGCGAGACGAACAGAATGCTACAATCTCAAAATGAGTAAAATTATTTCTTGGTTTTGGATCTGTTTCAATAAACTGAAACCAATTTGCATGAATATCTTATTCGACCACCTCTATTCATAACTCGTTTTGGCAGAAATGTTGTTCCAACAATGTAATTATTTTGTTGTATCAAGTAATCAGATCTACAAAATTTTATGATTGCTTTAACAAAAATATTCATTTAAAGTATTTATGTCGAATTGACGAATTCAATAAAATGTCAATTCAACAAAATGAGCTGATCTCTTCAATAAAAATATTTATTCATGAGCTATAATTTTGTTCCACTGAATTGACAAAAATGGCAACCGAGCATCCACCAGACATTTAAGTCCAGACGTCGCAACGATCATAAGTTGGCTTATCAACTTTCGGCGATTCTTTTTCTGAAGAAATAAGGGCTGCGCCAGCTAGCCATATATTTGTAAAATTGGAAGAAAATACTATCTGCCTGCCATTGGGAATTGAATCTATATGAATTCTGGTGAACTTCTCAATTACGAATATCTCGTTATGAAAATCCACTCTCACCTTAAACAGCCTGAATAAATTACCTTCACTTTAAATTTTCTAGTGAAATTCCAAAACTATTAATTTATCTTACAAAAGAAATCAGAACATAAGTCCTACCCCTTGTATATAAAACGAAAATATTTTTTTTAAATAACCAAAAACTGCAGAGTTGAATTTAAATAAAATTTATTTATTTTTTGTTTCAGGTGTCTGTTCCAGAAATCACCTGCTGAATACGACTCTATTGGTAAGTACCAACTTTTATATGTTTGGGAAATTTTTCTATTTCCAAAAACCTTTTACAACAAAGTTGAAATTTATTATTACGAAACTGAGCCCTCCTTAAGTCCAGCATTGGGGCCTTTCCCCGGCCTAAGGATGACTCTTGCAAATACTAAGTGCGACACACAAAATACTTTTCAGTCTGCTAACAGTTAAGGTAGTTGTCGTGAAATCCACTTCCAATCAGATTTTGTTTATATTCATACCACTTTCAGTTAACATTATTACCTGTATCATATTAAATTTTTGGAATCATTTACCACACCGAAAGCGAGATATAAAGCTTCAAAGTTGCAACGTTTAACACGTAATCCCTATAGTGAGCTACCGCGGACACCACATTTTAAGGCATAACTAAAAACCCTCCATTCAGATCTTTTTTAAAAACTAGTATATTATTGAAAGATACGTAACAAATTTTATAAGAAAAATTCAAGACGCGTAGCCATACAGTTATTTATTTATTGTTATAAGAAGTTTCTAAATTATTGCGTATGAGAAGGGCAAGATGGTGAAGGCTGATAATCGTGGCAACGCCTCAAGCGATCGCTGGTGATTCAAATAAACTAGAGCGCGAGGGTCTTGCTATTTTGAATTGAACTGTGTTTTGGAACAAACATATTTATGAATAATAATTGTGAATGATTGCGTTAATTTATACTGATGCATTTCAAACATATTACAATGAGAATAGATATAAAATAAAATGTAGTTTTAACGAGTAACGGCAAAAAACAGTGCATAAACTTTATTGAATAAAAATATATAAAAAATAAAAAATGAATGTGATATTATTTATTCTTAACTATTATACTAAGTAATCACTTGATTGACTAAACATTTATTTTCAATTGATTAATGATTTTAGTTAATGCTTTCCTATTTTTAGTAACTCTGGGTTTTCCATTCTCCAATTTTCAGTCATGTGATTATTCACAGCTTCTTCTCCTTCATCGTGATACATTTGTTTCAGAAAATGGTATGTTATATTTTGTTGCGCAATTTTTTTCAATAAATCCCGTGATATAACATTTTTTAAATTGGGTAAATTACGAGATATTCTTTCGTTCTCAAGTCGCTCTGAAATACATTCTTTATATGATTTCATGTATGTTGATAAGTCTGACTCTTTACCAATAAAAACGAACTAATTTCTGTAAAATTTGTACATCATACATCGCCTCGTGGAAATTATCTGATGTTTCGTTTGGTATTAAATCTTTGGCTAATTTTGATTGCTGGAACATTCCTGGCCCTTTTCGATCTGGAAACGTTTTTTAAAAATAATTAAGCTATCCACAAATCCTGCTATCATGATAAAATCTTCTATTAAATTATTATAAATGATTGCTCTTAGTAATCTAGGTACATCGAATCTCGCATTATGCGCAACGAGTAAATTTGGAGATAAATAGATAAATTTAAAAATTCTTTAAATGCTACCAAACAATCTACTAAATTTTGTGAATCGACTTGTACATCATTCAGATATAATTGACCAGAAATTGTACTCAATCCCGTAATTTTTGTTGCCACAGGATTGATCTGCTTCGTAGGGCTAATATATATATTAAATTTTCTATTTTCACATTTGGCGGCGATTTGTAAAATGTCATCAGACATGCATAATCCAGATGTTTGCTAATCAAAATAAACAATGGAATAATTTATTGATATTTATTCGATTTGATTACCCAATTCAGACAATTTATGTTTCCTTTTTTCAACTTTTGCTTCAGCAAACCTACCAGTTTTTTCGCGAAATCGATCCATAGCTTTGACTGCTTGTTCATAAGAGTATCTTGAACAATAAATGCGAGCGATCGTTGGATTGCGACGTTGCCAACAGTCCAGTCATGGCTTATTTTCTGTATCACGCATGCTAATTGCGTTTCTCAGCGTACAGTTCCCTTGAGAAAGATCCCTCTAATTCGGTGCTTGAACATGTACTGCATTGCGCTACAATCAAGACTAATTTTTGATAGTGTTTGTAGCCCGACAACTACCTTAAATTAAATTCGCGACCGAACCCACAATTATGGTAGGCCTTGCAACTGGCTGTATCCGTATATCAGCTCGGCTGTCAACGCTTTACGGCCACAGTTGCAGTCGAAGGATAGGAAGGTATGGTATAGGAATAAATAAATAAGGGAAAACACTTTTTATTTAACGTTCTTCTCTCTCGAGATTTGATTTGGTCACTGAATTCTTATGTAAGTAGTTTTGTTGCCCACTCGTATAAATAACCTCTCTCAGTAGTAATTATGAATGACGGCGGCAATGTCCAATAATGCAAAAATGAAAATTTCAGTAATATTAAGATTCCATCCACAATACAGCCAAAAACAATCAGGGAAAACCGCTATGGAGTCCTTCATGCATAAAATAATCCAATTCGAAAAAGTATTTATTTCGTTTTTGACTCGAATGCTCGGTTCCAATATCTAAGAGAAACCACGTAGTCGTAGAACGATAATATTTCAAAGACGATAAATCGCTGGCTATCAATATCTGCTATTTATTTTCAGGAGAAAGTTAAAAGTGGAATTTCAAAAATCTGACCAAATGTATATCGTCTGTCCAAAATCGCCGGTTTTTGTCCCCAAGCTCCGTACTTTCATAGGCTCCCGCCCACCTGGCGTCGCTTGCTGATTGGTCCTGGAATCTATACGACTACCGGGACACGTCTGTTCACAATTCAGACCCCCTGAGCCCCCAAGTAATTCTTACCAAATTACAAATTGGAAATAATTTAGAGCTCTAACAAACGTAGCTTACTGTGCCCCTGAGCATATTGCTCCAAAATGCGACCTCGACATTGTTGTAGCAGAGTTCGAAAAAACAATACATCAAGCCCTAAAAGAGTCAACTATCACTGTTCCCTCCACAGCCAAATCTTACAATGCCCTCCCATGCGAAATGATAAACATCATAAGGGAAAAAACAGAGCTCAAAAGAGATATCAAAACACTCTTTCTAGAGACGATAAAATTATCCTCAATGCTAAACGCCAAGAATTCAAAGAACTAATCTCAAACTTTAAAAACAAAAAATGGCAAGAAACCATCGAAAGCCTAGACCTCACTCATACAGATAACTTTTGGAAAATTTACAAAACCATCAAAAATAAACGCCTAAACCTACCTCCCATTTATGGAGAAAACGGACTCTGCTACAGCAATGAAGAAAAAGCTTGCGCATTCGCAGATAACATGGAGAGCCAATTCCAATTAAATATTAACCCAGACCACGATATTATTAGAGGCGACGAGGTCGAAAATAGGGTCCAAGAACTCCTTGAGAGTCCCAATGACGACAACATCAGACAAACCAACTCTGATGAAATCACTGGTCTAATTAAGAGACTCAAGCCCAAAAAAGCCCAAGGTCCGGATAACATGTCCAATGATATTCTAAAAAAACTTCCCGAAAACCAAATCACATAAATAGTTAACTTAATAAACAACTCCCCAAAAAATGGAAACATGCTGTCGTTATTATGATCCCAAAGGCAGGGCAAGGCCCCACCTTCCCTCAAAACCAACGGCCAATAAGCCTATTGAACAGCACGGGAAAACTAGCCCAACACGTCATCTTACAAAGATTAGACGAAGAAATAGGGGACAGGAACGTCCTGCCTGAGACCCAATTTGGCTTCAAAAGGGGCCTATCAACTGAACTACAAGCCCTAAGATTAGTAGAAAACTCAATCTCTGAATTAAACAAAAAACTCCATGTCCACCTGCTACTCTTAGACGTAGCGAAAGCTTTTGACAAGTTTGGCATCAAGGCCTTATGCTAATACTCCACGAACTCCACCTTCCTTTGGAGTTAGTTCAGCAGATAGGTTCTTTTTTAACAGACAGGACTTTTCAAGCCCAAATAGGACGTGAACTCTCAACAAAAAGGGAAATATCAGCAGGTGTACCTCAGGGCGTAGTCCTTTCACCCATCCCATACAACATCTATACAAGCTACATTCCCAGTTCTCCAAACACTAAAACGTCACTATTTGCAGACGATACTGCACTCCTTCCCTTTCCAGATCACCAGAGGTTGCAGTTCAATATTTGAAAAATGCAGTAAACGAGCTGGAACACTGGTGTCTGGAAAAGAAAATTAAAATGAACCCCACAAAAACTCAGGATGTACCGCTTGGTAGATTCGCAAGACTACCAAACGAAAAAGTCACAATCGCTGGACAAGAAATAGACTGATCAAATCAAGTATAATACTTAGGCCTAACAATAGACCGAAGACTGATATGGCGCCCCAATAAAGACCAAATTAAAAACAAAGTTGATCGTAAAATACACGCACTCTACCCCCTAATAAATGGGCAAAGTAAGTTAAACTCAAAAACAAAAGTAATCTTATACAAACAGTATTCAAACCAAGGATACTTCACGCTTCGACCGTCTGGGGCCAAAGCTCACCCTGTAACATTAACGTTCTGGAAAGAGTGCAAACCAAACTACTGCGGATGTTAACCGATGCTCCGCGACACGTCCCAAATGCAAGTCTAATTGCGGACCTAAAACAAACTAAGATCAGAGATCTCATCAAAGCCAGAAGTGAAAGTGTATTTGCTGGGGCAACCACACATGAAAACACCCGGTCAATTATGACGGAGAAGCCCCTTTACGCTACAAAAGGCCCAGATTAGTTAATCTAGGGCTCCCCAAAAATAAATTCGTAAGAATAATCCGGTAAAAGAAATAATAAAACGGTTCTAGCAACTAATAAAAAGGTTCTAGCAACTAATGCGAACCAAAACAGAGGAAAGTCAAAACAATTCCCACTCAAACCAAAACGAAGTAAAAATCAGCTAAAGGAGTAAGAAGGCTCATAGACCAGGGATAAAGCCTTTAAAAATGGTGAAAAGTGAAAAAAATAATAGTAGGATGGAATTGGAAAAGGAAGAGAATATAATAAAAATGAAAGGAAAAATAATTTACGGGCGATCTGAGGTCGGGAAGTGGAAGGGAGTGAGTTTTTAAGGGTAAAAAACGGTTAATCTCGGCTAAACTACAATTACTACGGAAAAAAGTTAAATGGCGAAGTTGTAGGTAATAAAAAGATCTACAACTTTTGTATTCACACTTTTCTCACATAACCTCAAAATTTATATGAAAAATAGAAATAACCTAGTTTTTGGTTTTTTATTTTTATCTTTTACAAAAATAAAAAATTTCCTACGAAATTCGGTGAAAACTTACCTTTTTATGTCCCAAACACACTGTAATTTATTTGAAATTCTCGCGTCAAAATATCAGCTTTTTTTAAAAAGTCGGTGAGCTTTTCATTCGTTGAAATCTCTTCTTCCTGATGGTGAAAAAAAATAAATACATTACTATGGAAAATGTTCTCAGAAAATGCAAAGAAACGAAAAAAACTCGAATCCTAAATTTAATAAGACATCTACAATATTTTGAGAAAGTTGTAGAATCTTCTTCAAATTATATGCGTAGATGCCTATTTATTGCTATTTCAAGATAACTTATATACCTGAGTGACCTACGGAAAATTTTAGCTCATCAAAAGGTATTTCATAGAGAAGTGGGGAAGGGGTTAGGAGGGTCTGGGCCCACCGACTTTTTTAAAAAAGCTCATATTTTGAAGCGGGAATTTTCGATTGAAAATTAGGGTGGTTTTTCGATATTAAGTCAAAATAAGGTGGAGAAATAAATATTTCGAATCAAATAAATCACAATGTGTTTGGAACATACAAAGGTAAGTTTTCACCAAATTTCGTGGACAAAAATTTTTTTTCTGTAAAAGATAAAAATAAAAAACCAAAAACTTGGTTATTTCAATTTTTCACATACATGTTGAGGTTACTTTTTTCCATAGGACTTGTAGATTTGCCGGAAATCGAGATTAACCGTTTTTTACCCTTAAAAACTCACCCCCTACCACTTCCCGACCTCAGATCGCCCGTAAATTATTTTTCCTTTCACTTTTGTTATATTTTTTTTCCAAAACGTTTCATCCTATTATTTTTTTTTTGTTTCAAAAATTATCGACCCTGGTCTAGGACCCGAAATAAAAATAAAAACACAATTCAGAATTTCTGGACTGGAGAACGAGATGGTTGTATGCAAAAAAATTATTTTTCAGATATATTTATTCACTAGGAGCCGTAATTGCTATTCGTTAACATTATTTAAGTCAGGGTCAGTTGTGCAAACACTTCGCCATTTAACGCATATAATTCGATTAATATAATATTCTTCTATTTGAATTAATCTATTTCCTTTTCATTCAATATGAGTTGGGGATTGTTTCAATATATGAACATACATTCAAATCAAAGAAATATTGGATTGAGAAATCCATTTTGTCACCGCAATATAGTGATTCCATCAATCGGATACACCTGTGTTTTGGGATACATTTTATTTAGTCGGATCAAGCCAATAAGAGGGACCAAATAAGTTTGGTTGTATTATCAAATCCTTTTTTTCCTTGTTCATTCAATGGATATTCAAGTGCAAAAATCTGAAATAGCCACAGTTCTGAATGTTCCCCAAGTTCACGGGTTGCACAGAAAAGTCAGATAAATCCCACAGTGAACAAATATTGGTGAGTTTGGATAAACATCGGGAACGAGCTTCTCTATCGAACATTTTATTGACAATTCACTGCAGTTAGTGATCTGCTTTAGTTTTCCAGATCGCAGTTTATGTTCGTGTCCACTTCTATCGCCTCGATAAAAAATACCATTTGTCAATATCATGAGGAATAATGCTTTTATCTGAAACAGTTTGCCTACCGGGTGGCTTTCAAAGGATCGACTCCACGCTGTCACGTAAATACATTTACACTCAGCAGTGGCAAAGTGTGCTCCGAATTCCTGAGCGATTCCAACTGAGAACACATGTTTCTACTTTGATTAATGAAATGGGACTTTGGAAAACGATCAACAGATTTCTTTCTGAATGTATTCGTGAAAAACTAAGCGTTGAATCATCAGTCACAATGAACACATGTGTAATGATAAATATATGATTTAAATATCCCCCAACTCCTCATTATATTACAAGTACTGGAAGAAAAATATATTTTGAAAACTTAAGACAAGAATGTGAAGTGTGGATAATAAATATTAAACTATACTCTTGCAAACCTCTCTATTGTACTACTGTAGAAATAACATTCAAGCAGACTACACAAAAAACATATTTGTTGAATCAAATAAAATTTATTCGAATCGAACAAATAAAAGTGTCGTATGTGCATGACAAACAATAATCTCAAAATGAGTAAAATTATTTCTTGTTTTCAATCAACTGAAACTAATTTGCATGGACCAAATATCTTATTCTACCAATTCTATTCATAACTCGTTTTGGAAGAAATGTTGTTCCAACTATGTAATTATTTTCTTGAATCGAATCATCAGTTCTACCAAATTTGCTGATTGCTTCAACAAAAATATTCATTTAAACAAGTATTCATTGAAAATGGCAATTCTACAAAATTAGCTGATCTCTTCACTAAAAATATTCAATCAAATGAGTAATAATTGTGTTAATCCACTGAATTGACAAATATGGCAACCGAGCGTGAGAGCCTACACCAGACATTTAAGTCCAACGATGTCGTCGCAACGATGATAAGTTGGCTTTGCTATTTGGTAACCTTAAGCGAGTCATAAATATTATATTTGTGTTGAAACAAGTGTTCATTCAATATGAGTTGGAGATTGTTTCAATAGATGAACATATATTCAAATCGAAGAAATGTTAGCATTGCCTTGAGAAATCTATTTTGTCACCGCAATATAATGACTCCATCAATCGAATACACATGTGTTTGAGGATGAATTTCACTTAGTCGCGTCAAGCCAATAAGATTGACCAAATAATTTTGGTTGAATTAACTAAGCCTTTTTTCCGTGTAAGCGATCCCAATATGGCAACCAATTTAAATTTTTTATAGGAGATCATTCTCAGAGTATTGAAGACTACAGTTTTTGTTGATGACATATCTAGGTATTTTTGTTCAACAATCCAACTATATCATTCATTTCTATTTACCTGGAATAGGCGAATTATTTTTGGCTTGCATTATCATAGAATTATACATTTTTTGTCTGACATGTTCGGGAGGAATCAACTCATTTCATTGACTTTGATTCATTTATTCTGTAGAAGATCTAAAGGCCATCTTCAGTGCAAGGTTGCATTTTGTATTTATATAAATGTTTAATTACATACTTTTTATACAAAAAAATCGTGTGCAGTCTGGGGGCCAGTCGGGAACAGAGTTACTTACGCTTTTTTTTTCTCTTTCGATACTCTTTTTGACGCTGAGCATATGATTTTACTATTGTCTCTCTCTCTAATGTATATAAATAATAAATAGTAAACACTCGAATCATATGTACATTAAACGTATGTAAACACTAAATATATCAAGTTGTACAATTTTATTAACTTACTTTTCTAAGTTTACGTTGCACATACTTTCTGCACGTTTCATTACTCAAATCTTAATTGCAAAATTGCAATACTGAGGCAATATAACTCACGTATGATTTAAAACAAGAAACAAATAAGAAATATATTTTCTACTCTGCTCCGAAATCTTACATGCGCAATAGAAATATTCAATTACATGACGCTCATGTGATACAAATACACGAATGATTTCAAAGAGCTCCCGTAAAACGAGGGGGTACCAAGCCAGAGGTCCGTGGTTCAATCCAATATTTATTCATTTTTTCAAAGTATTTTGGCAATGGCTCATAATCCGAATCATTCAAAACCATTATATTTTTCCGAAAAATTTACATCAGCCAATTTAGGTCAACATGTATCTTCTTGCTGTATTTAACATAACAATAGTGGGCAAAACACTTTTCAGAGCCCGATATAAATAGGTACTCGATTAAAAAAAAAACATAATTTTTGGTGGTCGCTATTGGAATTCATGTAGTATCATTTCAATCTAGTGATTTGTCGGTTTTTATATGTATAATTTTGATGTTCATTTCTACGTACTTTCAATTGGCATGAAATTCCGCTAATGTAACTTCACTACTCTAAGGTAGGTAAATTTTATACCCATTTTATTATTTTTTGTGGAAACCTCATTGAATTAATATAGGCTCTTGTGAGATTTCTCCGTCTCTTCAAATTGTGCTTCATAAAATCGATAATGATGTAAATTGATTTGAGATACAGAGAAATATTTTGTTTGAATCACAACGCCAAGAAATGGCAAATGTTGAAATGAAAAATAGACCTAAATTGTTATGGGAAATACACATCCAGCCCAAAAATGATCATTGCGAGAGTTTTGGATGGCGTTTCTGGAAAAATTAGCTTCATCGGTGAATAAAATTTCAGTATGAAATAATGGATTTTCATACACTTTTTGAAGAAACCATTGGCAAAAGTTCATCCGTAATGGAAATTCGTGAGGGAGTAGGGATATAATAAAGAGTCATGGAGAGTTTTCCAAACAAGAATATGTAAAATACTCAAATTTTTCCCAATTTTTCGTGTACTCAGTGCGGGATCCTCCTCAATTGAATTAAAAACCGCTACCACAATTTCTGGTGTATGCATGATTGTCTTTTTCAAAACTTCCCTTCTCGTGCAACCCTCTATGAATGTTTGAAAATATATTTAATGCTGAAAAGGGAAACATTCTCAATTGAATATTGATAGAAATATTTTTCTGTGAATTGAAATATCCACGATTAGAATGAAGTTTTTTTTTGTGAATGTCTAACAGAAAACAACTGATTTTATGAACATCCTTTTTATATTTCCAACAAATCAACATTTAATGCATATCGGAAAAATCAGAATTCGTAAAATGGGCCATGTTTTTTTAATAGTATTATTAATTTTGCTGACTTAAATACGTGACAACTAGATTAGATAGGCAACTGTCAAAACTGTTTAGTCTACAAAACAAAATCTGTTTCTTACTCTACGTTTTTAATCCTTGATACTACCCAATATCATAACAACGTGCAAATGAATGAATTTCATTATTTTATGCGAGAAAAAAAATCAGGTAACCAGATTTGCTCTGAAAGGAATGAGGATTTCAAAAATAATTTTTACTTCAAGAAAAAGCAGTGGCGTATCACTTTTCTCTTTAAAATAATTCAGAGGAAATCCCGCACAAACGCAACTGGCAAAAATAAAAAATTATGTTGTACAGGAGAAAATGTCTTTTGACTACGTTTCATAAAGATATCTAGGGTAATACCAAAGTAACTTAAAAAAAAAGATTTTTTTCTCAAAACTTTAGCACCCTGTAGTTTAAATGTTAAGACCTTTGAGACATATGTTCATTTGAAGTTTTTTTCTCAAATGGACCCAAGAATAACCTAATTAAAAATTAGCATGTTGTTAAAAAACACCCTATAAAAAACGAGCTCTCAGAAAGTTATTGATCTGAAAAAAAAACTTATATTTTTCACAACAAAAGTTGGCCAGTAATCAAAGTTTCTGTTTGTGATGAATTCAAAAAAATATTAGCTTTCGTTGGATGGGAAATCATTATTATTTTTATGATTTGACGAGTTTAATGTTTGCTCTGACAATTAAATAAATCAATTACACAGTTTGTAAGCGAATTGTGGTTTTATCTTACACATTTCAGACACATACATAAACAATGGTTATTTTACATTGGACCGTATAATGGTCCCTACCATAAACAGTTGTTTCTTGGTAATGTTGATCTTTATTATAATATAAACACTTTTGTTGACTGAAAACTGATACATTCTCATTTCTGACTGAACTATTCAATATCAGAAATAGAAATGTATGTACTTCACGAGTGCCTTCTGTATAGTAAGTAACAAGCATAAAAGCGAATATCCGTACTCCACAATTTTATAAATAGACAGTTATATAAACAACTCGAAAAACTGGCATTAATCTTGTCCGCGAAAGGCTCAACAACCGGGCAAAACGTCAAGACCGCCAATTGCGAGGGAGTTCGAACGAATTAATAAGCTTGGCCAGAATTTCTGCACAAGAATTATTTCGACAATTTCATAACACATTACAGAGCGCGTAAGTTGGAATTAATTGCAGTAGGAGAAGTGATTTGCTGAAGTAAAATGCTTGATTTCTGCGGTAATTCACAAATACATAAATCTCCCCAAAGTTAACACGATTATATGTCATAATTATTTACCGTATCCGTTTTCTGTATTAGTCTACTCGACAAGTTGAAAATGGTCTAAAATAGAGATACTGCTCTCAAAAGCATGTGTGATAGCTCATTGGATCCGGAATAACGCCTAGGAGAATGTGCCAAAAGCGTGTATTAGCACATAAAAAATTGCAAAAGTTATAAACAATTGAAGATGAAAAAAAAATGGAATTTCGTTTTTTGCCAATATTTCATAAACTATTGACATTTAAGAAATTTCAAAAAAAGATTCTGAAAGAGGAGGAAATTTCCAATAAAAAACTCCCAGCTCCCGGAACTCTATCTCCATTATTTATAATTTTGATTTAACGCTAAAAATGGGTCTCTGAGCGACATTTTTAGGTTGCGCGCGCGGCGTCAAAAGCGAGTACGACACACTAATTAATTTATTTAAAGTATTAAATTATTTTTTTATTTGAAAAAAATAGTGTATTTGGAACAATAATGTTTAAATGATTGCCGTAGAAATTTTTCACCTCGTAGGGCCTTTCTTATATACATACTTAACAAAATCACGCCATGAAAGTTGAAAAAATATTCATACTTTGTTTATGATAATTTTTGTACTTGAACAAAAACAAAAAAATCCAACTAATGTTGTTAAAAATTTTTTTTTTGGTATATCATATTATCGTTTTTTATCAATACAAGATATACATTGATTTGCAAAAAAAACAATTCCCGTCATTTGTTGATAAATTTTTTATAAACATAGATTATTTCAATATTTTTGAAAATTTTTTTTTTACAACTTCATTATATTACAAATATTATAATTTTTGAATAAAAAAATTCCTTAATAACAATCTTTAATTGTTTATATCCGTTTTTTTATATTTCTATTGTTTAAATAATCAGTTAAGAAATTATTTGTTTTCTAAAAATCATAATTGACAGTCCTCTATAAAGTAACAAAAAAAAAATTTTTTCATCAACAATTCCATTGTTTATTAACTTACCAATTTGTAATAAACAAATTTTCAACTTTGTTAGATTTTTTTTCTGAAACTTCTAAAATTTATAAAAACATCCATATATAACAAAGTATAGAAGAAAAAATTTCCCCATTTTTCCCAATTCCAATTCCCCAAATAAATAAAAAATTGGAAACATTTTTTTTCTATACTTTGTTATATATGGTTGATTTTGTAAATTTTAGAAGTTTCAGAAAAAAAATCTAACAAAGTTAAAAATCTGTTTATAACAAATTGTTAAGTTAATAAACAATGGGATTGTTGATAAAAAAAAATCTGTTACTTTATAGAGGACTGTCAATTATGATTTTTAGAAGAAGAATAATTTCTCAACTAATCACTTAAACAATAGAAATATAGAAAAAAAACATGTGAAATTTTTTTTTTCAAAAATATTGAAATAATAATTTTTTATAAAAAATTTATCTACAAATGGCGGGATTTTTTTTTGCAAATAAATTTATATCTTGTATCAATGAAGAAACGGTAATATGATGATTGAGCAGAATTTTTTTTTTTTTAACAATATTACTTGGATTTTTTAGTTTTTGTTCAAGTACAAAAATTATTATAAACAAAGTATGAATATTTTTTTAAGTTTTATGGCGTGATTTTGTTGAGTATGTATATAAGAAAGGCTCTACGGAGCGAAAAATTTTTACGACAATTATTCAAACATTTTTTTTCATTTACAATTAAGACAGAAGTTTGAGAAAATTTTGTTAGTCAACAATCGTTTAACTTGTTGAAAAATTAACTTTGAGTAAAATTTTCAACAGGAATAATTTATTTATAGTGTTCCGAATACACCATAATTTTTTCAGAATTTTTTTTTTTTTTTTTTTTAATGTTCTGGTTCCCACGAAAAGGGATATCCTGTAATGTTCAGAGAACATCGTGTCGTACTCGCTTTTGACGCCGCGCGCGCAACCTAAAAATGTCGCTCGGAGACCCATTTTCAGCGTCAAATTAAAATTATAAATAATGGAGATAGAGTTCTGGGGAGTTAGGTTATTGGAAATTTCCTCCTCTTTCAGAATCTTTTGGCACATTTCTCTAGGCGTTATTCCGGATCCAATGAGCTATCACACATAATTTTAAGAGCAGTATCTCTATTTTAGACCATTTTCAACTTGTCGAGTAGACTATATAGACTAATTACATAAAGGATTTGGGGGATGTTTTCAATCCTAAAATGTCATTCTAACCACAAGAGATCACATCTATTTATAGTGTGAAAAACACAGCACATGAATATGTTTTCTACATATTGCTTTATTTACAACCTATATCATTTCAGAGTCTTGAGTGAAAGTTCTTGAGGCCAGGTTTCACTAAGTCTCCTTGTGGCAAAACCATTATTGAATAGCTCATCTACTAACTCGTTTTCGTGATATCTGGTACGTTTTCATCGTCTCTGGTTACTTACGCACCGTTGTGCATCCACTGTCAATCTTTGTACTTTAGACTGAAATCTTTGTGTAATATTCATTGACGTTGGTTTCGCACAGCCCTATAGATGAAGTTTGTAAACTCAAATAGGTTTAGAAGGATTTTGTTGTGGAGAGGAAATTGCGATTGTCTACCTAGGAGCTCGTTAATTTGCCAAAACATTGAATCAATTTGTTTTCTCTTGGTTTGATATGTTTCTTCCTAGCGAGACGTTGGTCAAAATGGAGGCCGAAGTATTTTGTTTCTGTTGCTATAGGTATTCGTGCGTTATCCATTCTAACATGTTGGCAGATGTTATGACGCATGATAAACGTTATCTGGATTGGTTTTGTTTGATTTACTTTTGTTCGCCATCATGTGTACCAGCCATCAAGTATGTTCAGATGGTATTGCAGATTTTGAGAATATCTTCGTTTACAGCCAGTATCCCTACATCGTCGGCAAAGGGAGCTATTGTGGTGTTATTGGTGTCAGGTATATTGGCTGTATAGAGTATAGGGAGCAGCGGCCCGAGAACAGTACCCTGCAGGACACCGCAGTTAATAGGGCAGAAATTGGACTGCTGGTCATTTAATTTTACGGAGAATAGCCTATATGACAAGTGTTATTCAAAGAGAAGGAAAAAGTTATTGTATGGTGTATTTTCTAATTTAAAGAGCCAGACTTTGTCGAACGCTTGGGAGATATCTATGAATCCAGCGTTGCAGTATTTCTTTCCCTCGAGACTTCATGATGTTACATTAACTATCCTATCGACTTGTTGGGTGGTTCAGTGGTCTTCTCGAAAACCAAACTGATGTGTTGGCAGTAGTGTAGTTAGTGGTTATAGTGTTTGTGATCTGCATAAATCCTCTGCAGCAGCAAACGTTCAAAATCTTTGCTTGCAGTTGGCTGATGGGTCGAGACGGTGTTATTTCATTATACTGTTTTCCTGGTTTGGGAATCATGACAATTCTGGCATATTATGGGAAAGTATGCTATAACTTTCAGAAGGGTGATAACTTTACCTAAGTTGTTTAAATATTTGGCCCAAGATTAAGTCTTATCCTGGATCCTCTCGTGCGTTGAATTTGTATATATATTTCTTAACTTCTTTAGGAGTGAAACTTTCAATAGGAAGAGACATTCGGCAAACTGCGTGATTCTTCCACTTCTTCATAAGGAGCTCCTGGCTCAGTTTGAAAGACATTGATTAAATGTGCAGCAAAGATGTTTGCTTTTCCTTTGTGGGTGCGGGCCCATTCGCCATTTGGTTAACTAGTGGGAGGTATAGTTTTATACGGTCTCTTAAGTTTCTTTGTCCCCTTTCATAGTGTCTGGTTATTTGCTACAAGGTTTGTTACATATTGTTGAAAGGTGTAATTGTATAAACGTGAAAAGTTTTACGAAGTTGAGGTTAATGAAGTAAAAGAAGAAGAAACAAGAGACTTAAGAGTCAACTTCACAAAAATTCATTATAAATTGAAACAAGCGGTAGACTACAAGCGAAAAAGAACTACTTTCCTGGCAAATACCACGCAAAACATTGAATGATATCCACCTGAAAATATATGCAAATATATGAATTGATTGCAAATGTATCAGAAAAAAACTTGATTATAATCGGTAAAAGTAGTCCATTCTCAAAGTGGAGTAGAAGGAATTTTTGAAAGGGAAAAAGTCTTCTCCGCATCAAAAAAAGGTGTTATCACTAAATTACCATGGGTATTCAACAAACAAACATGTTTCAATCCAAGCTTGGATTTAAAAAAGGGAAAAAATTTTAAAAAAAAGGGGAAAAATTAAAAGAGCTAAACATAGTAACATTATGTTTTTATATTTGGGTGAAATACCCCAAAAAATATGAACATAATAAGTAAACTGTAGTGTGAGATTTGATAAAACAAGATGACAGAGCACATAAAATTGTCGCTGTTATTTTGTTGCCGTTGTTGTCACGGATGTTAAGATTTTACTATGTATAGCTCTTGTTAACATTTTCCATACCTGATGTTTGTGTAAGTTTTTCAACAATTGTCTTACACTTACATTGTTCACAAATTGTTTTCTAATCTTTTCAGGAATTTTGTATACCACACTGAAGATGATCCAAGCTTGGATTGAAACATGTTTGTTTATCAAATACCCACCCATTGTAATTTAGATATTACACCTTTTTTTGATGAGGAAAAGACTTTGTGTTCCCTTCTTGATTATGTTTAATTTATGCCAGGTCCGCCTAACAATCAAAGTTTTTTTTCTTGGGTACCTACAGGTGATTCAAGCTTGATGGAGTTTTCATTTATGTTGGGTATCGGTTCGGTCAGAGGCCTTCGGATCTCTGACTGGTGACTACTCCGTACTGATGAGGGCCAAAAGCCTGAAACCGGTATGCGGATTGTAAGGCGGACCTGGCATAAATTAAACATAAACAAGTTTATCAGAAATAAATATTTGCAATCAATTTTCATTGTCATTGGAATCTTGCATAGATTTTCCGGTGGATTTCATTCAATATTCTGCGTAGTATTTGCCAGGAAAGTTGTAGTTTTTCGCTTGTTTCAATTTATATTGAATTTTTATGAAGTTGACCCTTGTTTCTAATATTACACTTCACTAGCTTTCTTGTTTGGTTTAAAAGAAGAAGAGTATCAGTGTTACTCACATTGATTGATATATTCTCTTTCGGTAATTTTACCCAATTTAATAATGTTAATTCTGCTGGAAGTACCCTAAATCTCGTTTTCGATAATTGTAGTTTCATACAAAAATTCCACAATACCCTTGAATCAACTTTGAATATTCTTCATAAGTATTCGGCACTAAACCTCTGAAAAAAAGTTCAATTCATACAATTTCAATAAAGCAATTTATAATTCAAATAAAAAAAATCTGCTGGGATAGATTGGCATGATATGTTTCTAAGGGAAAACATTGAGTCAACTGCCTATTTTTATTCCACTATCAATGTCGCTATTGATAAATTGTCCCAAAAAACCCAATTATCTCCAAAAAATATCCTAATTGGTTCTCGTTGAGTACTATTAAGGTGGCCAAAGAGGAGAATACATATCATGCACGATGAAAAAAGATCATAATGATGCGGATTACCTCATCTCAAAAATCTCACGTAGACGTTCTAAATATCTAATATATATTTAATTGCATACAATCTTGTGAAAATAACATAAGTTCCAATCCTATGCAATTCTGGCCATACATTAAAACATAAATCCAATTCCAGTAAGATAACCTCTATTAGCTCCAACGACAATACAGTTTTTGAGATTTTCCAGGTCACTTTTCATCTGTTTTCAGTAATACAATGAAAATTAACAATGAAAACATGGGTAACTATTATGTAATCGAAAAATTTAATGAAAGCTCCAACCAATTTTTATTTAATGTGTTCAGAGGTTTTGACCTTCCCCCTCTATATAATTTTCAATAAATCCTTAAAAGAAGGGCGTGTAGAAATCGTATAGAAAAAAGCATTAGTTGTCCCAATACACAAATTTTGACTTGGACAATTACCTCAAAACTATATAAAATTATGTATTCTAGCAAAATTGTTCGAATCAATGATTTTTTAATACCTCTACAATTATGTCATTAACATTTAGAATATACAACAACATGGATCCATCAAGAGGTAAATGTGGAGTCAAATTTATTTGAATATAGTGTATCACGGTCAGTCTCACTGAAAGAGTTCCCGATCTAAGCAAAGCTTTCGATAAAATTGACCATGAGTTGTTAGTACAACATAAGCTTTATATATTTGGAATACTAATTCCAAGAGAGTCTCGCGTTAGTAAGTACCTATGTATAATTAACGTATATCCATACATTTGTAGTCGTCCTGAGGAAAGCAATAATAAACGTTATCGAATTCCAAATAGAATTTCTGATTATACCTTCACCTGACTCGCTCACAAAATGAAAAACCGTTTGGAATCAAATTTAGTACAAAATTACTTCGTAGATGGGCCTCATTGGTGAAGTAGTTTCAAAACGCTGGTTGATGAAATATGGCTATTAATCTATTAATCTTTTTGGGAAACTTCCACAACTTTTGATCGTAGAAGTTTTAGAAATGTTGTTTGTTTTCAAATGAAAATATGTGATCAATAAATAAAAAGTGTAAAATCTAGGTAGGTAAGATTGACTATCGTACCTATTATGTAATGGCTACCAATAACATCTGTCGATGGATAAAACAATGTATCTCATCGCCACATAATCTTTACGAAAATAAATGACTTTGTCGGTTCGAATTTCGACGCATTCCTCTCAGGAATCTAGCATAAATATTTTTTGGTATAAATCATAATCTCAATGTAAACGAATCAATGCGCTTGTACATTTTTATTAATGGATGCGATGATGTGTGAAGTACAGAGAAAATGCTGCACTCATGTACTGGTGTTGATTTCCCGACGAACCAACAATCTTGAGTTATGTATAGAAAGTGGAGGAAATACTTGATTGGAAAAGCAAATGCGGATATGTGTATAACGAGTGCTGTTTATTTTTGGTGCTGCAATGAGCTCATGTTTTTTCTGAGAAATTGATATTTGATTGGAGTTTCTCAAAAAACAGATGAATTGGGACAAATGTTGAAGATATTTCTCGTAAACACGTTTGTTTGTTTGACTCCTCAGTAACATTCTTATGATAACTGAAACCATGGCAACATATAATTTGTTGCGACCAAAATGCCAGAAGTGGAATTCATCAAGATGTGAGATGTTAAATTGTTTGTAACTGTTGAGAAAAGAGGATTTTTTCAATTTAACGGCAGCCTCTATCGAACCTATTGTACCAAAATTTGGCGAAAATCAACGATTGAGTCTGTGTATTTCATGCAGGTACAGAAAAAGCAATTGTGAGTAATTTTGTAGTAAGAAAACTGCTTGATAATGACCCAAAAAGGCCTATAACTCGGATTCGTTTTCAGGTGACAGAATACATATTATTACTACCAAACGGATATTCTCAGAGAGCATGAGTGGCCTAACTAGACATTTACCGGGTTTTTTGTTTTTCGAATTTGGATTTTCTGCCAGAAATAACTTGTTTTTGTTTTTGTTTTCGCTGCTTTCAAACATTAACTTATTCAGAAGTCTTATTGATTATTACGATTGGGACCAGCCTTTAATTTTCAAAATTTGACAGCGCGCTTTGTTTATATATATATATATATATATATATATATATATATATATATATGAAATCACTTAAAATGGAAATAAAAATTGTATTTATGGCAAAATAATACGAATGAAATTGAGAAAATTAACCTCATGTGCTTACCAATTTTATATCCACTCCATCAAATCGATCAACCGCCAGACCAACAGAAAAATTGCGATTTTACCTGAAAAAAAAAAGAATTTTAACCATTCGAATAATCGTTATTTTCTAAAAATAATTTCAGTTGACAAGATAGGATTTGTAATTGGAGCAACAAATGTTCTATCTTTTTCCTGAAAAATCCAAATTTGTGTCACTTCTCATGGAAGCACCACCTCATCTTCAGTCACCACTTCATTTGAGTAAGCAACATCGGGCGCATTCAGTACTTGGATGGGTGACCACCTGACAAGGAAGGTGCGCGTTAAAATGCCCTAACAAATGTAGCGTAGTAGCAAATTCGCAGCTGCAGGCGTCTTATCAATAAGCACGAGATAAGACGATAGATATGCCGTCCTTCGGAGGGGACGTTAAAATAGCGGTCTCGAGCTTGTTCAAGAAACCTACCTCTGAAACTACAGAGGATTTGGCAAAATTTCCGGTTGGGGGAGTGGCGTCTGTGTTTAACCCTGGTCGCAGAAATAGGCCGACGTTAAATAAAGCAATAAAAAAAAATCTTGAGTAATATATACTGCCCGACAGCATCGATGGAAAAATTATATCAGTAAGCAAGGTAGGCTCGTAATCGTAATTACTACCCATAACGATCATATGAAAATCCACACAATCAAATTGTCGATTACTGAGAAATATTTTAAATTATTTCCGTTACTGTAAGAATACTGGTGGAGATTATCCAATAAGGCCATTTAGAACTTAAAAAATCCCGATCATGATGGAGAACATTCAATATTATTTTTTATAAATGTTCCATCGTTGTTGGCGAGCACTTGAGATAAAAATAATAATAATCATTTATTTTCCTTTTTCAAGATAATTTACATACTTATATAGGAGTCAAATTGATTTGATTAAGTCAAAGACTCATCGAGAGAGAAATTCAGCTACATTATAGAAGCGATTCGCATGTAAAAAAGTTCTCAATTAACATCCGTCAGTTGAAAAAGCGAAAAAGACTCTGCAAGAAAAAATCCAAATTATTAAAACAATTAAAGGTGATTTAGAAGATTTTGAGGACGGGGGCAGATATAGTCCCCGGAACGTCAATCAAAAACTATATAGAGAAGTATCTTTTGAATTCTTAAAAACATTTTTTGATAGGCAAATTCAGAAAACGACAAGTTATTGACTAATTGAATCATTTTTCAATAGGAAATTTAATTTGGTGAACGCAATAACTTATCGGGGTGAACTAATTAGTTTGCCCTTTCTACACTTTTATAGATTTTCCTGATTATATTTCCAGACTGTGGAAGGTTACCCAAAAAACATGTCAAGAAACGTTGTTCCTCCACAAAAAACCACATTCATTCAATTCTTAGTATACTTTTGAAAACAAAAATTTTACTATGTTTTTGATCATATCAGGTTAGTGATTGAACAGTTCTGGTTCAAGATAGTTTGGAGAAACTGAAGTTATTTTGAATCTTGAGTAAGGAATATGGAATAAACCTCTACTTCTTTTGTAGACATTATGGATATTACTATTCAGTAAAAAATTATGTTTATTTTGGAATACATATACACATGTTTCGAACATAGAAACGCAAGGCAATGGCAAAATGTGATATTGAAGAAAAATGTTTTTTCTTGAGAATCTCTTAGATACCCTAGCTATACATCGGACAATACGTTTTTGAGCAATGAACACATTTTTGGACATTGTCTAATCACACCAGAGACATACATCATACCTCAGTCTTGAGTTCACCTGAGCATAATACAAACTCAATCTTTGTTTATTTCCAGCACAAAACGTAAATTCACAAACAACTAACCTAACCTTACAGTGAGCATTCCAGTCCAGGAATTCATCAAAATAAATACCCTAAAATTTTAAAGGGTCATAGCTGCTCTGCATGATATGATTATTGTAATCAAATCAAAGTCGAGAAATGATATTCTGGCGATGGTGAAATTGATGAATTTGGGTCTTGTCAACATTGAAGAATAGTTCGTTGTTATTGAAATAATCAGATGCAAGTGCAATTGAATTGCTACATTTGTATCCATAGAAACGGAACTAGGAGCAGATACAATCAAATAAAAGTCATCTGCATATGCAGTGTAGTCTAGTTCTCCGAGTATAGTCTCAATTTGATTGACATATAATATGAATAAAATTGGTCCCAAAATAGACCCTTGAGGAACACTTGATGGGAACTGGCTCTGACTCTATTTCCTTTATTCCATCGTTATTCCGATAGTGCGAGAAAACATATTGTTCCCGATTTTCCAGAAAAATAAACTGATCCAGTTTGAAGAAACCCCTCTAACACCATAGTTTTCCAGAGATGATAGGAGTTTAGTGTGGGATAACTTCACCTGATCATCAAGTACTTTTTTTATATTCACCGATCCTGTGAATTTCACAAACCCACATCAACAATTACGAATGATACATGTCGGATAAAATTCGTCAAACTATGTTTTTTTGCTTTTGCTATATATAAATATTTTGTGTTCAACTGCTATTAAAAATGACTTTTTTAGTTCATAGGTATGTGAATTGCAAACTGACGTTTTCACTTAATGTGTAACTTTTAAGACTAGTATTAAAAATACAATTTGCAGACTTCTTCACAACGGCACGCTCCGAATAATCCAAAAATGGTTGCCACTTTTATCATAAGATATTTGGTATTAGGAGCTTCATTCAAAAATTGTTCTCTTGCCAGAATTTTCGATTTTTTCGGATGGTATCCGACACTACTTCGTTTAAAAAATCCTATCAATTTATGGTAACTACTTGTATCCACGTTTTTCTTGATTTTCAATCCAGCTTTTATCATAGAAAATTCAGACCACAGCGTTGATGACTTCCATAACTTCGATTTTTCTTCGAAATAAACTGGAAGTACGCTTTCAGTTAACTTGCCAACTTTCTTCATTTGACTCCATTCGATGAAACCATTATAGGCAATTTCATTCTGTTGCCGTGATTTTTCAGGCAACAGATTCAAAGTTGCTCTGTTTGCAGCTTTTTGAATTTCTAGTGGAAGAGAGCAATCTGATTCTCCAATTTAAAATTAAACTTATTTATATTTGCAGTAGATATTGGTACTATCACAAAGAAGCTAGGCACTTTTATTAATTTGTGGTCACTAATAAACAATTTTCAATTGTTTTCATCTGCCATACTAATAATCGTGATTATTAGATATAATATTGATTGAGAAATCTTCAAATCATCCAGAAACCTGCGTTTATTTTTCAATTTGTAGTGAATATTACTGGAAATACATAATACCGGAATTTATTACCAAGTGGCTGGAGCATCTGCCTCGTAGTCCACAGATCGTAGGTTCGAATCCTACAGAAGTTATTTAAAAATATGTTTTTTTTATTACTTACTAACAGTTATACAAGAAATATTGTATGATACATTGTTAAAAGTGTTTTTATTTTGTTCGTGGGATGTTCGTTCTCAACTCACAAAATAAAATTCCACTTTTAACACTTGTATCATAAATAATTTTTTTTTTCTGCAATGAACGTGATAATTTATAATTGTTTCTGTAGTTTTTCATTCATTTAATATCACACAAGTATTTTTCTTTAGTTCCCCCATTTGTTCCACAAAAAAACAAAAAAAATATAATAATTTCTATCCTTGAAAAATATCCGTATCTTTCTTCATAATTATACCGAATTCTAACTTTCTGGAAACATACTCGATACGAAACATTAAAAATAATTTCGTCGTCGTCGAACTTCTTTCCATAATATACATGTTACTTGCAGATGTTTCTGTTAGGTGCTTCTTGATTGTACACTCCATTCGCTAGTCTCCTCCCCAGTTAAATCGGTAGGAAAGTTACCGATATACATTTTTTTCCGGAACTATAGAATCAACAAAGCACAAAGCAGTCGCCCATCATTCTGAATGCCACGAAAACAGCAAACACCCACGATTTCACCACTCCATTCTTTGAACACGACCATGTTATCTTTGACTTCAAAGAAAGTAATGACGAAATATTTGAAACACCATGCAGCTCCATTCGTGTAAACATGTGTTGTTTGATCATGATTACCATGAATGTCGAAGCAGAATTGCAACATGGGTATATAATGTAGATGTTTTCACGGAAGGTTGGATTTATTGTGAATATCATGAACGTGTATTAGAGATAAATATCATTAATCGATAAAACTGAAAATCCTTGCGAACTCCAGACGAGTTCATTATTCACAGGAAAGCTTTTACGATAAATATTTTGGCCCAAGTAGCATTTTTAGTGGACGGCTACAATTCTGGAAAACTTTGACTTGCGACTAAATATAATAATAATAAATGATTTTATTGGGTACATCTAGGTTGTTAAAATAGTTTTTTTTTCAATAAACGTAATACAATGAAAGCAGCACTAGCTAACAATAATTTCTCATAGTCAGCCATATTTACCACGCTCGCAGAAAGTGATGGATCAACTGCGAACCTGAATATATTCTCTCTGGTATGGACGAGATGTCAATATGTCGAGCGAACACGAGCAAACATACACGAACAAGAACGAATGTTCGCTCTTGCTCGCTTTTTTGGTGAATATGCACCTTTACACTCAACCTTAAAGGAAAAAGAAAAAAAACGTAAACATATATGAAAAAACAAATTATCAACTATGGTAAATGGTAAATCTTAAGCTAGCTAAAGACTAAAGGTAAATGTTAAAGGAAATGAAATGAACAAATCGAGTGGGAAGACAATTCAAAAATGTATGAAGCCATCAAATAGTTTTTGTTTCAGTTTTTTTTTAACTGTGGTGGTTTGGTTTGTTTCATTGTAAAGCCTGGTTATCAGGACGACTGAAATGACGCTGTGGAATGGCAAGGAGGTTAAACGTGATTTGAGACGAATGTTCAGATGATAAACGTCTGTTCTAAAAGAAATTTTATCAAAAAGACATGCCGGTTTCTCAGTTTATATTAATTTGTGATATAAACTGCAAAAGTGAAGAATAATTTCGATTTTCCATTTCCCCCAATTTTTGGTTGTTGGCTAATGTTATGTCTTCTACTCAAAGCACAAATAATTCGAACACATGAATTCTGAACGAGTTGCAGCCGATGCAAGTTCGACTTCGATATGGCATGATCATAAATTACGTCGGCATTTAAGATGATGAGAACAAGAGCCTCGCATAAAATTAGTTACTATTTTTGTTAAGTATATTCCTATTTGAATAGATTAACTTCAATTACAGAAAGCCCTTTTTATGAAATATTCACGTGTTGGTCATATTTGAGCGATGAGTCCATATAGAGTCCTAGATTCTTTGTACATTTCGTTTTTGGGATCGCTTCATCATTTATATTGATATTTATTTTCGAGTACTCGCTGTTTTTCCTGCCGAATAGCATTACGAGTGACTTTGATGGGTTTATACTCAAGCAAAATTTGTTAGAAAGGTCCAAGATTTTCTCTAAATCGGAATTTATCTTAGAGTTCGCCATTAACAAATCTGATTCAGGGAAAAAGAAGAAAAGTTGGGTGTCGTCCACATAGTAGCGACTTTTACAAAATTCAATTTGTTTTCTAAATCCATGTACACGGTTCTATCACGCGGCGGTTACCAAAATGGGGAACACTTTTTTGATTGCCGCTACGTTCCTGGATCTCAGATAGTCGCATTCCAACCACATTGTGGTCACCTGGCAAAAAGTGGATATGTAGTGGCCGACACTAGACACGTTAAATAACTGACTGCGCTCGTGTAATTGATATGTAGCTCGATGTCCTGCAACATATTTTTATTATTCATTGAGTATTTTTTTATGTGTAATTTTAATCTCATTTTACATTTATTTTTCCAAAAACTATCAATGTAGAACTGAAAATATATCAGCGTTGTTTTTGTAAAAACTTTATTAATTAGCAACTGAAAAAAAATATCGAATTGTTTACGTGCATCACTAGTATCAATACCGCAAGATCAAAGGTAATTTGCCACATGTGAATTATTTATCCATGGAAATGTTAGACCGCTAATTTCACGATGCGGAATCGAATAGTTGACAATAATAAACATTCAGAAGGAATTTTATATAAAACAGTGGATGTATATGTTCTGGCCACGTTCCAGGCGGCGTGTGGATATCATTAGCTTCCGTTTGTATCCGAGGGGGAAACAACTCTTTAATTAGGTGTACAAAACAGAAAATCAAATATTTCAATACGATCTTCAGTACCAAAATATCTTAAATATATTTAAATTATTTCAATATCAGTTTCAGTGATTCAGTATCAACAAATACCACTTCATACTTTGAATATTACTTTTATTCCAAAAATATCCACTCCATACTAAATATTATTTTAACTATCAAAATATCTACAATATATTTCAATATTTGTTAGTATTTCCAAAAATACTTGTAGTTTTAATATTGTTTTCATTACCAAAATATTATTCTCAGTATTTCATTACAGCTTAGATACAATATGATTTTTACTCCTCGAATATATTTCAAATATTTGGGTTGCAGTTCAGTCTACAATAATTTTTTTGTACACGCTCCACAAAATGCCTACTGAAAATAGTCCGCAAAATATTACTTTTCCGGACTAGGCCGGTAAAGTCGTCATGGCAACCCTTTATCGGACTATTTTTGTTTATTTAGAATACTTATAATCAACATCTTAAAACCGTTTCAGGAGACACAATGAACTATAGAATATTTGAATTTTCGTAGTGACAGCACGCGTTTTCTTCGAAATAATTTTCTGGACTGCTTATTTCATGAAACATGAACACTAATAATACTTGACTAGTATTTGACATTTGTGTCATTGATAAACAATCGCTTGCTAGATTTTTGCACAACTTCCTTACACTAGAATTGGAAAATTCGGGTATATAAAAAATTTGGCGAAGCTAAAGACTATCGAGTCATTTATTACCAAAAAGGAAATAGCTCAGAGGTTAGACTGTCGCCTGCCAAGCAGAAGGTCACAGGAACGATTCCCGATTGAGGTAACATTTATTTTATTTTATAGAAGCAACGGTTGGACCGATTTGGCTGATTGTTTTTGTGAATGTTCGTAATACTCCGAATAAGGTTTATAGGAAAGATAGGATTTTTAGAAAAGTTATTGGAAATTTCTTTGACCTTGAAAAGTTTGGGATAACGGAAAAACAGTAAAACGGTATAATTGGAAAACAGGAGAACGGGATAATTGCAAAATGGGATAACTCGGTAACGGGGCAACGGGATAAAAAGGGAACGGGAAGCGGGCAGAGTCGAACGCATAACCTAGATGGAACAACACAAAAACAGGAAAAAAGTTATATGCGGAGTTTTTAGGAAAAAAAAATCGGGAATATAGATTTGAACAGGACAATGTCTGTCGGGTCAGCCACTAAAAATAAATAGTTTGTTCGAGGTCGATATGTTCTGGTAGATTGTTCCTAGAGTTGATCTGATATATTATCAGCGTACCTTTTGTTTTTAGTTTGACAGTTAAACCTTTATTTATTATATTATTGACTTTATTTATTGATAAACATTTATTTTGGAATACTTTTCATTTTTCAGTTATTTACCCTGATCCCAATAACTTTCATTTTAATTTCTTACCAACAGATATACACTTTAGGTACTTTTGTAAAAACACAGGGTAAATTATACCAAAATCGTTGATTATTTTAGTTCAATAGTTTCATCACGTTTTCATTACCTTAATTACCCCAATAGTATATTCATTATGTCCCATTTGTATTCATTATCATCACATTTCGTACCTTAGTACATTTCCAGTATTTTCAGTACCCTTGGTATATTTTAATTATTTTCAATACATCTCTAGTACTTTAAATACCTTCAGTATACTCTAATTATTTAAATACATTTTCAGTACATTAAATACTATCATTATCCTAAATATATTTAAAATATTTCATTGGTGGGTTTTTATAAATATATTTTAAATATTGTTCATCATGAGATATTTAATTATGGTGTACATATTTTGGGTAGTTGTTTCCCCCTCGTTTGTATCATTCTTCGAGCATTTTTTGATTCAATACGAAATACAGAATAATTCCAAATAGCTCTGCACGACATTAGTTGGGCATTTCGAAAAATTATTTCCAATAGCACGAGAAGGGAATCTTACCCTGAGGAGATATTTCAGAGTGGTTTTTGTATACATATGCTCACTATGTGTGTATATGTGCCGTCTTGTCTCCAAGCTCTTTGAATTGAATTCATTTTGGAGACTGACTGATCAATGTCCAGCGTGGCTTTAGCCGGGGTAGTAGTTGTTTTATGTTAGATATTACAAAAAATAACATCAATATTGTCATAGATTTTTTTTAAAGTTATAATACCTCAAGTTATAATACCGGTAGCTAATATGTTTGATTTAACTAATTTTCTTATCTTCACTGAATTTGATATGAAGAGCGGGATGTGCGAGAGGATTACAGAGCTATCCTCCAGGAAGTCCTTTCCAGATAACATACCAACGGCCTCAGTCTAATGAAAATGTCGAACAGAGGATATGCAGAAAACCAGAGAGGAATTATGAGTGTACTCAAACATATTCACTTTCCTGGATCTACGGTTGTTGAAGACGAACTACGAGGCACTTACCTGGAAGAAGCTACCACAAACCCTAGTATATCTTTTTACAGCTGTTTTCCAATGTTCAAGTTTTCCTTTAGTCAATTCTTCCGTATTGACCTCGTCACTGGATTTCAGTTTCTTCATTCTTCATCATCTTCTCATCTAAGTAGTTGCAAAAACGCACCAGGATGGGTCGAACATTTTTGTGTTTAACATTCTTCGCCAATCTTAGATTTTTTGGACCAATATTTAACGAAAATTCAGTCCTCTGGCCAATCTTTATTTTTATTTTCAATGTTTCTATTTTCGTTCGACAGGGCTGTAATTTTCTCTTCAAATTCTAATAATTTCTACTGTTTTGTTAGTACATCATCAATCTTTTCGTTCAGATGCTTGAATACTGTTTTCACCAGAGATTCCATGGAACTCTGCCCGATAACTTATGGTCTTCATAGCTTTCTTTGTGAATTTCTGGAAGTCTTTATCTGATGAAGTCATTACATCTTTTTAACTGTTATATCTGACAATCGGCAGGTTTTAATTTTTGCAAATAATTTTGACTGTTCTATACAGTTTTTCAAGAGCTTCCAAATGACATATTGCAAGTCAAGTTTCGTGCGATATAGTTTCTGTCATTTTTTGATAGTGACACTTCCGTTTGACAGATGACAGCCAAAATTAATGGTTCTGTTCTTGGATGTTCTTGGATAGCTTGTGACAGTCCTCGAAGCAGATATGTATTCTGCAGGCAGGTAAAACTGACGGTATCGGGGCTTGACAATATGAGGAATGGAAAAGAAATGCTATAGATGAATCGGAATAACTTTGACTTTGATGCAGTCTCAAAAAGCACCTAACTCCAGCATATTCGAACCTCGATACTGGATACACACTAAACATCTTATATAATGTACTAATCAATAAAACTAGGAATGATACCCACATCATATATCAGATCTTTTTAAATTAACTTTCTCCAATGTCAAACGAACATAGCAAATTACTTTCAGAGACAATAAAAAGTTCAAAATAATCTTTATTGCTCATTGTGTTTGGTATTTATAAATAAATATTACGATAACTGATAAGTTTTGACGGAAGGGTGTAAATCAAACCTGCCAGAAAAAGAAATGAAACACTTTACGACATGTGATAGAGAACGCAATAAGAGAGGGATCCTAAAATTGATATTTTTTTAGTATTGTTCGTGGTTCAATCGACCAAATCGATAAATTCAAGAATAAAGATATAATTCCCACTCTTCTCTTTTCCATTAAGCCTATTGATCTTTCTCCAAAAATACAAACTCTGAGTCTTATGTTTGATTTTTGGAAAAGAACTTCTATTTGCCTACATTAAGACAACTGTAGTTCCTTTGAGTGTTCTGAAGATTCAATAATATTATGATGATCATCCTCGAAAAACAATGGAAAAAAAACATATCTTGTTATGTTTTAAGTATTGATAAGTTCGTATTAACACATTGGCTGCCAAATTAGAGAAAAAAAGAACACATTTGGGGCCACAATTTATTTTTCCGCGATATCAGTTGAAAATGCACTGAAATCATAAATTCTCCTGGAAATTTGTAATACAGGTGTTTTTTTTTTCATGTCCACATCCGTGAGTTCCATGCAACTCATAGAGCACAAAGACCAGAATATCGTTCTTGAGTCACGCCCATTCATGTTTCAATCTGCAAAAATTTTCGTCTGTATATTTAGCACTGCTGGCCATCTCCAGAACGTTAAGGAAAGTGGTTGTATTTTTTTTATTTTTTTTTTCGAAGTAGTTTTTTCAAAATAAGTTTCCAAAGAAATATTCCTGTTTGAAACCGTGCCAAGATGTGACATAACAAGTTCTGAACTATCGCCGAGAGCGCTGGAGAATCACAATAATGTCCAGCGTTATTCATCATATTTTTTTACAATGTAAGCTGGTCGAAAAAATAATGACAGCACTCGATATACATAGATATTATTCAAGAATAACTAAATCAAGAATTGATATCAAATACGAACTCATCATTTCAATATAATTCATGCTGACATAAGTTCTGTTTTATTCATAACCAAAAAGAAAATACAGTTAACAAAGTTCAGAGAAGAAGTATCAAACTATCTTATCGGAACAAAAGTCCGACAGCAAGTAGAAATAAAAGTAAACAATGAAAAAAAAAATACCCTGAAGAAGATTTACTCGGCAAGAAGATGTACATTTTGCTCTGGGATTATGAAAGCGGAGAGAACATGCAATGAAAAAATGTTAACAGACACCTTATAGATGTGGAGGTTGCGAGTAATTTTTTGTGTCGAGAATTTTTTTATGAAACTCAGCTATAAAAATGTATATTATATATCCAGTCTGAATGCTAGAAAATTTCGTTTGTTTTTATTAGTTTGATATTAGAACCAAATTTCCATTATCTGAAAGTGCGTACTAATTTCCAGAATCAGTTAAAAAAGAGAGCTAATTCTGATTATCCATCCTTGAGACTATGCAGAAAGAGTCTGCATTCACATTACATGGTAACTATGAAGCGTATTTGATCCACAGTGCGTGAAATCCAATGCATGTTTGGAGTTATATTTAACTCAAGTAACCCTTGACCAAATGGAGCGTGAGTTAGATAGAATTCACATGGCGTTCAACGTGATAATATACTTACAAACAGTACACCAAAACGATAGGAATTATTCATTATTATATACGTTGTGAGGACCTAGGATGAATATATTTTGTGATATTCTTCGAAAATGAAGAGAACTTCACCAACTTATACTGAGACACGCTCTTTCATGTGAATACTGATAAGCTCTATCAATATCAAATACAGCTCACTTTATCTAGCCCTACCTTCATCAGTTTTTTCTGTATCATAATTCGGGGAACATACAGTGTCTACTTTGTCATTCTTGCAACATTGAACTGAATCATCGGCTTCGTTCTATAGATTATTGTGGAAAGTTTCAGCTTTACGTAGAGCCTTGTTCGTGCTTTTACAATTTTCTATAGATTTTAAGGCGTGGGAGCTAAAATAGTTTCATTATCCATCTGTTTCCATTCTTTCTTATCCATCACCTTTTTCTTCCAGAGTATTACAATCATTAATATTACAGAGTATTACAATCATTAATATACTACTTCACTTCATGTACGTAGTTTCAACTGTCTCGATGCTATTTTGCTATTGAGTACTATGTTGCTCATATATGCATCTATTATCCAATATTCATCCGGCGTTCTAGCGATTTATGTTCTCAAATTAGTTGAAGATTATATTTCTTCAATTCTCATGCTTCTCTTTACTCATTTAATTTTAATCACTCTCTGATTTTTTTTCCCCTGTTTCTGGTCACATTTCCAATGCTGTTGCTTCTAATCCTAATATTATTTATAGCTGTTTTTTCGTTATTATTATTACTACGTCTTCTGCTAAAGAGCTTATGACATTATTACCTAGTTCTATTGATGCTGGCTTTTCTTATCGCACTTTCTGAGGCACAACTCAGAATAATATCTCACTTCAAAATTTTTTGTTACGGCCTCACTTATTCTTATGCAATTTGAAGTCAACTTGATGATATTGGCCACTCCTAGTTCTTTCAGTGATGAGTACCTACAGTTTTGCATTTTTGATTCTGTCAAATGCTTGCTTGAAATCAATGAAAATTAGAAATGTCTCTTTCTGATAACTTTAAGCTTGTATTTGTTTTAATGTAAATATTTGGTCAAATATTGATCTTCCCTTCCTGAAGCCATACTACTCAAGTACGAGGCTGAAATTTTATATGCAACACTATTACTATACCTCTGTAGTTTTTACACCTTGTAATATCACCTTTTTTTTGTATGTTTTTTTAGTTTCACACTTCTGATATATTTGAACATTTCTGTTATTACTATACTCATTTTTATTCTCTATAACTTTTTATGTTTTCTCCCACTTCTTGATTGCCTAAATGTTATTCTAGGTTCCATTCATAAATGTTATTTATAATCTCTTCTGCGTCAAATTTTTCTCCAAAATATTCCTTTCATTTCGCGAAAATACAATTTTCTTCTATTAGTATTCCTCTATTTTCAACCAACGAAACCAAATAGAAGAAGGAGGTTCTCTAGTCGACCCGTATATTTTTTTTTGTATGACTTCGCACAACTTTTCACAGAGCACTTCGATTCCGATGATTCATTGGATAGGGTGTACTTCGAAGTTGGTCCCATTTGAATTTAAACAATAAAAACCATCCCTAAGTGTAGCAAAATGGGAGATTTTGATCGTTCACCCTATGAATTTTGGTCCGTTAACCAATTCTATCAGGCATAACCTTGTAGTGGGTTTTCCGATTTTGATGATTCTTTTTTTATTAGATAGGGTATACGTCATAGTTGATCATATTCTAATTTGGAATGAAATAATTCACCCCTATGGGTAGAAAAATGGGGGATGATTGATTTTTCACTTGTGAACATTGGCACACATATGTAGTTGACATTGACAGATCCTCCGACATCCGTCACAATCATTACATTCTATGAAAGGATGGAATTATATACAAAGTGATGGAATCAACTAACCAGAACTTTCAAAATTGATTTATATTATATAACAATAAATGGTTGAAGTAAGCTAGGTAATTAAGTAATTTGGAAGTAATAAAAAATTAAGTAGGTGGTAATTAGTAGATTTCAGCTAACCGACGAAAAAATCAACTGAAGAGCAAAAAATAAAATAAACCTTCTTAGTCTTAATGATAATTGAGCTCCTAAACTAATGTGAGTAACTAATTTTGAGTCGGCGCCAAACAAACTAGCAATTGAATTAGGTAAAGCGTAAAATGATGGCAGCGAGATGCATAGCGGCGTTTTGATCACTTCTTGAAAGTAATATAACGATCTTCGATAATTGTTCGTTTGGCGCCGAATCAAAATTAGTTACTCACATTAGTTTAGGAGCTCAATTATCATTAAGACTGGGAAGGTTTATTTTATTTTTTGCTTTTCAGTTGATTTTTTCGTCGGTTTAATTTTTTGTTGAAAAATTTTTTTAATAAACGAGGTTCTTGGTTGGTAGCCTTTTCCTTCTTACTAAACACCTTTGTTAATTGATTTGTTTGAAATTATGAACAGGATGTTCATAAAATCAGATGTGCAATCATCTGCGACTGAAAGATAAACTTTAGTCACTATCTTCCATGGTTCAAGATAACCTCTTGTGGGGTATTCATGTTGAAAAGGGAAACATTCCCAATTGAATATTGAACAGAAATATTTTTCTATGAATTGAAAAATCCATGATAAAAATGAAGTTATTCTTGATAATGTAACGTAAATAAACTTAACTTGGTTTTACTAATTTATTTAACACTTAAATATACAACTTAATTTATATTACTAACTACGCCACTGTATAGCTCGATCGTATGGGCTCGTTCAGACTGTCTGACTCCACTTGAGGGTTGCCTATTTATCTCCGATACAGCATTCTCGATGTTTCGAATTCTGGCAGTTGGCGACCGGCGTGTTCCAATTGTTTCCAATATTGACCGTTGTTTTCCGCGGCAGAGCGACTGGATGGTTCTTGAATATCTCCGGAGATGATCTCATCGTTGTCGATGGCAACGCGTGAGGCGACAGGTCCGGCCTAGGTTCGTTACAATAATATCTAACAGAAAACAACTACTTTCCCGGCTAAAGCCACGCTGGACATAGAACTACATCTGATAGATATTCTGAAAGGGCCCTAACTCAAAGAAAAATCTAAAATTGAAAATTTGCATTTTTATTCAGATAGTTATTTGATTTTCTATTCCAGTCTTGATTAAGAATATAGATGAATGAGTTCTTATTTTCTATTTCGTGCATCAAATATAAAAGGGCACCTTCTTTGTAAGTACCTCGGACGATCCATGTTGCTGACTATTTGTTTTATAATTGGAGACAAAATATGTTATTTCTGTTTGTTTGATTTTAATTCTTGTCCGTTATTCTTTGCTTTTTTGCATACTATCATTGGTAATCTCATGGGTTTGTACTATTAATTTTTTTGGTTTGGTGATTCCAGTCTTTCCGTATCATTATTCCATTTCCATTCTTCTCCGCCTATGTTTATTTCGTTGTATTGTATCCTAAAGTTTTTTTCTCGTCATTTACGTTTTTTGCTATTTTTCTTATTTCTTTTGATTTTTTCTGTTATTTTCTTTGTCATATCATTATTTATGTAGATTTTTTCGTCTTTGTTATGTTTCAGTTCATATTTATTTTTCAATATTTTTTCATTCTTCCTTATCTATTTCTATTGAACAAATTCTTTCACCTAGTTTGTGTGCTGTTTTTATCTGCACCTTAACTTGTAAGTTGTTCCCAAATATTTTCAACAGCTTGTTTGAGCATTTTTGTCTTCGGTGTATATTTTTATTCCTGACATGACTAGATTGCTATTCGTTTTTTCTTCTTCTATCCATTGTAAAGTATCGCTCACTTCGCGTAACTTTCCTTTGGTAATTTTATTCCTTTTTTTCTGTTTTCGGCTATCAGAAGTTTATTTTTCTCGTAGAGTTAGTATATTTGAAAAAAATTAGCATGGTTGATCTATTTAGGATTTTCGCTGCGAATGTCGCGATGATCTTATGGTCGAAACCTGAATTAAATATCAAAACATTCTTTGAAATGAAAAGTTCGGCAAAGATATAATTATTTTATTAGTTTCCACTGATTCAACGTGATGTTATTTATTCTGGAACGTCAAAAAACGTGATATATAGTTGGGTGCTAGATAGAATAGCATTCATTAAAGCAACCCGATTAATTTTGGTTACGATTATGTTAAACTCACTAGCACAATTTGAGAAAACTGAAAGATATTCAACAATTCGTTTGTTCTAACCAATGCCGATGTTTACCTAATCGTTACTGAACTATCAATCATCTTCAATTGAATTTCCTGTATAGACAAATCCAACAATTATATTGCAGTCTTTCGAATAATCTATTGGGATGTCAGTAGATAACCTAATATCTTAGTTTCACCACAATTTTTTTAAATTTCCTCGTACTTTGTAAATATTTGCTCTTGGTTGGATGTTTGTGTATAATCATTTGTTTAACAATTTCATTATTTCGCACATACTAGGCCAACTCTATTTGCACTATGTCACATCCACAGGAAGTGTGTATTTGTAGAGAACGTTCATACTTTTTTGATAAGACATTGCTTATGCGACTGGCCTATAATTAAAATTAAGTTATTGTTTTCTTCTCAAACATACTTCAATAGTTATTCCTCTTCAGCTCACTCAGAATATATTTCTTGGAAAAATTAAAAATACTCAGTTCATTTGAATTATTTCATATTTTTTTTGTTCATTATTATAGCAAATTACGGCATATGCTAGGATCGCAAAAGTATGTCAATCTAGGTTTTTATTTCCCTCGTGGAATCTGTGGTCACATATCTCATCACAGATAAAAGCGTGGGTGAGGATATTTTTTTATTTTTGGCATTTATTTGAAAACCTAGGAGTTATAGACAATGAATAACGCAAGCTTTCATCTTTGATTGGATGATTAGGGGGATCTCATGGTATATCATACGAATGTGAACACTCTGAGGGAAAGCATTTCAATTTGAGTAATTTTTTTTCCAAAATATATAAGTTCTGTTATTTTTTATTCTAAACCACATTTGTCTTTTTTTTTCTGGCCGTAAAAAATTTCAGATGTAATATTGGTAATCCGAGACTTCTAAAACATTCAGATATGGATTCGTAAAAATCATGTAAACTGGAAAAAATATCTTGCCAGTAACAGAAATATTTTTGAAAGCACGTTACGAAAAATGTTTGCCAAAGAAACAGTTATTTTCATATATTTTTTTAGCCGCCGCGCCGCATTAAATAATAATCTCTTGTATAGACTAACCTATTTTTCAGGCATCGAAAGAAAATTGTTTTTATAGAGAAACATCGATTTACAACGACAGGATAATTCATTTTATTTTGAGGTATAGCAGAGGGGTGAATATTGACTATTGGCCGTAGCGTGAGGGTGAGTTTATACAGCACGTAAAATATAATAATAAAAAAATTAAATAAAGTAATTTGAAAAGTTTAAACTGCACAACATTCATAACAAATCAATACTAAATAAAATAAAATTAGAATAGATTAGAATATCAAGCTTGAGAAGTAAGTTGACGTACAAAAACTATAGTATGTAATTCGCACGAAATGGAAATTTGCAGCCCTCGCCTTTGGCTTTGCAAACTTTCACACTCGTGCAAAATGAGCCCAATTTTGTGCTTATTGCATTATACTATTGTGTGCCTCAATGATCAATGATCCATAACGGGCTTGGGTGAGAGGTTCCTTGTCATCATCCTTTCAAGGTACTTTCAATCTGAGATGTGTGCCTACTTCTCGGATAGCAATGTGGAGTCGGGTGCATTTCTTCAATTTGATTGGTACATTAATTTGCGTGCATTCCATGGAATGGCATTACGGTTTCGTGGCATTTTCCTCAATTCCTTTCGGATAGAGAAAACTAAACAAGACGAATCAATCACATCGGAGTTATTGGAACGAAGTTCCTTTAAGCGGCTTGCGGTAGGTGTTGACTGGTAGAAATCGTCACGTAAGAAAAAAGCGTTATGTCCCCTCTATGCGACTTCCTCACTCTGTCTCTTTCTATTATATACGAGTCTGTGTGACAAGCGTCTAGCTCTTGCTCATACGATTCTGAAGGTGTACGAAACCATCCCAACTGCTGTTCTGCTTTCGGAAAATTTAAAATGATACAAGAGTGGTAGGATATCTAGGCGGATATTATCGTTGAGTGGTAATACGTGGAAGATATTTTCGTTTCTTCTATATTTCTATATAATAGGCCTGTAGAGATGACATGATTTTCCCAAAATTTAATGATAATTACAAAAGTTTCAAAACATCAGTAGAGTGAAGAGGATTTTCATATGATATGTAGTCTGATTTTGCAAAACTTTTTTTCTGAACGGAAGATGTTGAAAATCAGGATTTAATAAATTTTCACATTATTAGCGCGAAAAAATTTGCAAACGTTTTGCAAACTTTCGAAGTTTTGAAAAATAGCAATTTACATCCTCTGATAAATTTTCAACTACTCATACAGAACGAAAATTTATGTTTTATCGAAGAATAATTGTTTTTAGTCCTAATTTTCCAATGAAAATTCCAAAAATTCTGCAAACTCGAAAAAATAACTAAAATAATGTTCTTGACAAAAGTTTTAATTTGCAACCTCTTGCGTCAAACGGAAAATATGTTTTTTCATTGAATCATTACAAATGTTTCAAATAATGGTTGCAAGTGGAGATGTCCTGACGTAGAATGTTTTCATTAATTTGTAACATCGTCTGCATCATGGAAATGAGGGTAAAATCAAAAGAAAAATATTTTCGTACTTGTACTCAAAAAAAGCAAAAGTTTTGCGAATCGGGCAGACAACTCATTTCACCAATTGGTGGCAGTATAATAATTTGCGAAGTATGTTACAATGTTGCAACATTTGTGTTATCTGAATAATAAAGATTTTTATATACCTAATAAATGACATTCATTGTGTTACCAAGTTAACTATCGACCAAGAAGATCGTCAACGGTAGGTGAAATCATTCAATGTTGAAAGCTAACGTTTTCGATATGAATTCAGAACATCATATTATGTTGAAAAGGGAAACATTCTCAATTGAATATTGATAGAAAGATTTTTCTGTAAATTGAAAAATCCACGATTAAAATTAAGTTATTTTTTGTGAATGTCTAACAGAAAACAACTACTTCCCCGGCTAAAGCCACGCTGGACATTGAACTACATCTGATAGATATTCTGAAAAGGCCCTAACTCAAAAGAAAAAATCTGAAATTTCAAAGTGTCTCTCCAAAAGAAATGATTTTAACTTTTTCCATCTTTGCGAAGTGAGATTGCTTCTTGAAAATGTGTTTCCCATTTCTTCCGGTCTTCCTGATGATCGTGGAAGCGTGAAATAGATTTTCGTGGACAAAAATGTATTGAAGAACTAGTGAATGCGATGTCTCTCCTGCGTCAATATTACGAATGATTTCTGGTGAGTACTCTCTTCTGGAAAACATTCTTCATTGCCTCATTCATCTTTAGGAGTTCTCAATTAAGCCTTTTCAGAATATCTATCAGATGTAGTTCAATGTCCAGCGTGGCTTTAGCCGGGGAAGTAGTTGTTTTCTGTTAGACATTCACAAAAAATAACTTCATTTTAATCGTGGATTTTCAATTCACAGAAAAATCTTTCTATCAATATTCAATTGAGAATGTTTCCCTTTTCAACATGAATACCCCACAAGAGGTTATCTTGACGATGGAAGATAGTGACTAAGTCTTTCAGTCGCAGATGATTCCACATCTGATTTTATGAACATCCTGTTTATATTTTCAACAAATCAATCATATTATGATTAGTAATTTGCATAAAAAATACTCTTGAGTACGTTTGATGGAGGATCGAGAATCTCTCGACATGTTTTCATAATATTCTTGATTCATTGAAAAATGTAGGGAATATTGAGATTTAAAAACACTCGTACAGTTGTACATTAGTACGATTAACCTACAACTGTGTTACGTCACAGTGTTCTGTTTACAGAGTAATGAATGCACTGCATGATTTATACCAGAATACAAAAGACTTACAATTGTATTTTTTCGACAGACAACTATTTAACTAACCAAAAACAATGCACATCATCAAAGTCCTAGAGCTACAACTGAAATAGAATTGCCTACCAACATGTTTTTCCTTATTTATTTTCAAAAAATTTAATAAATCAAGAAAATGATTCTTATGTGTCGATTACATTTCAGTCCTCCATTCGTATTCAATAGAATTTTTCATGCGAAGTAAGAAAGTCGAGTGGAAAGGTAAATTATAATTTTATTCAATTCAAGAAATAAATATTTGTAAAAATTAAATTTGAGATGTAATATCGATTTGATAAATTTTTATTTTTCTGTTTGATGATGAAAATTATGCACTTGCGAGATATACAATCGATAAATTTTGATATCCTTCCTTCCATAGAGCATCGATTATTCATTTTAAAATCTCGCCGATTGCTATAAAGTCATGATGTGACAAGTGAAAATTTTAAATGAAGAATGATTGCATGTCATTTCTAATGCGATAAGAAATGTATGTCTTGTTTTTACAGAATTTAGAAATTTTATTCTTTCGATTGTTGCATTCGAAAATATTAGATTGAATTTATTTCGCTGATTAGTCTAAAACAATAATTTCAAATTTTTTTATGGTTAACTACATAATCGTATAATTTTTCGGATGCAATTTCAATCAACGAGTACAAAATATAACAGATATACGCGATGGATAATCAAGTATTTAACTGGACCTCTGTAGATATGTCGGTCTAATATATATCTCAAATACTTGAAAAATCATTGCAGCAAACACATTCTCATCACACTGTATTATGCCAATTTTCACTCCCACATGAGATATGGAATACTAAGTTGGGGAAACAGTGCTAATGTAAACAGAGTTTTCATTTTACAAAAATACGTGATACGCATTATTGAGAATATTGATAAGAGGACTAGCTGTAGAGAACTTTTCAAAAAACTAAAAATCCTGACATTATTTAGCGTATATATTCTGGAGGTGTGTATATATTTCTATAATAATTATAAAAACATTACAATGTGCTTGCCAAAACATGATCATAACACTCGTTACCGCAATATGTTACAGCCCAATTCTCACTGCTCCGCACTTTATCAAAAAAGTTTTTATTTTATGGGGTGCAAATTATACAATAAATTAAATCCGGATATAAAGTCAGCACCAAATGTCAGAATATTCAAAAATAGACTGAAAAAATTCTTAATTGAAAAGTGCTGCTACTCACTAGATGAATTTTTATAATTTTTATGGATGCATGTGTGTGTATGTGTACTTATTTATTTATAGTATAGTATTTTATATTATTTATTTGTTTTCTCTGACATAATACGTACTAGTCAAACTGTTTTCCAAAGTGTACCCCATTACATGGTTTTATTTTTTCCTTTTTCTGCGTTACTATGTAACAATTTTCATACTGTATTATATCTCATAATTTTGGTATATGCATTCTGTGTTTTTGACATGTTTGTCCATTTATATTTCCTTGTGAATATGTAAAATGGTATACGAATAAAGTATCTATCTATCTATCTATCTAACCTATTTGCACAATGTTTGCAATTATGGCCAAATTATTAACAAAACTGTTCCGTTGAACAATGACGGTTGCAAATCTCTTGCTTCACATAAAATATTAATTTTAATTGTAATTTGCATTACTTTTGCAATTATTTCAAAAGTTGTAAAAATGCGAAAAAAATATATTGATGGATAAATAGGTTCCGTTTTTTTATGAGGTTGCAAAGTTACATATACACTACGACCAATATTCTCTTTATTTCCAACAACAATAAAAAAAAAAGTAATTATTTCACTGCGTGTGTGTATTGAAAATGGGAACGTCGATAAAAAAGTTTGATAAATAAATTATGCGTTTTTTCAGATATGGTTGCAAATGTACGTGGATATTTTAAACTTTTTTCCGTTCACTTATCCAATTTGCAGAACTTTTGTAATTTTTTTAAACAAATTAAAATGAAAAACTTAAAAAAATCATAATGAACAAGGTTTTGTAACTTTTACAAGGTTGCAAACTTAATGCATGTTGTAAAACACCATTACTATAGGTATGCCTAATTTGCAGAACTTTTGCAATTTTCAGTGCAATAATAAAGCATGAAAACCTTTTTTGCAATTAAAACAATGTTCCGTCCATCCATCCATACCATCCATACCATTGAAATATGAAAACTTTTGGAATTAATGTTAATTGATTGTCTATATCTACTGATGGCCTATAACATATCAATTTGATATACTATAACGAATAGTTTTCTCAGGAATAAAATATCTTTTACTGTGACGGGGGAGTTTGGAAAAAGGATATATAGGTATAGTATTGCATGGTATACTGACAATTAAATGTGATGGAATAGAAAAACGTCAAATTCCAAAGGGAAAAAGCGTAAGGAGCTTTCCTGATGGGGTTCCCCCCGATCGCAGACGATATTTTTATATGAACAGCACATTTCTGTCAGTTAAAATATATTCTATAGAGTTTTGAAAAATTAAAAATTATGTTCATAGTAAAAAAAAATTGTATTTAAACTCACTACATCATATCTTCAAAAAATAATTGGTTTGATATTTCAAGGAAAAAGCTTTGGGACAGTCATTAACAATAGTGCACGCAGTCTATTAGAAACGATTACTTTTCCATTTCCAGTGATACCATTTTTTTGTTGGAAAGCACATTATAATGAGCAAATTATCCATTCATTACGTGCCGAATGAATCATTTACAAATTCCTCGTTATCAGTAATTCCAAGTTATAATTAGTTATTAGACATTCGTTCGAAGCTATATTTATCTAAGAATTATCACGTTGTTGCGCTGTTATCAGTAAATAACCGTATGGTACGATTAGTAATCGGCGAGGCTAAAGAACATTTATGTTTCATTTTTCGTTAAACAGTTGGTGAATCATTAGTCATAAACTTGTTTGTGAGTTGTGAGTAATTCGTCACAAAATTATCACCTGTTGGAATGATGGCATAGCCTCAAGAATAGACAAGCAAGCGATAGTCAACCTCGATGCACAATACGTTTCGATTATTTTTCTGGAAAATAAAATACCAAGAAACTTGTAGGATGGATACAGCTATCAGATATTTATGGAATTGATGTTGGAGTTCCTCAGGGCTCAGTACTAGGACCTTTGATTTTTCTTCAATTTGTAAACGATATGCCGTGTCTTATATCAAATCAAAATGCATAGTTTTGTTTGCCGATGATACTTCGATTGCAGAGGAGGCCGAAAATCCTGCGGAACTCCAGATCATGCTAAATAAAATAGCACATCTATTCACTACATGGTGTAAATGTAACAAACTGGTAGTGATCGCCGGTAAAACACTCTTGTTGCAGTTTTTCGGGAAGCAAAATAATATCTCTGTAAGAGTTAATGTCAATGATACCACTATCGAACCTTCAAAACAAACCAAGTTTTTGGGTATACACCTGGAAATATCAAATTGATTATGTGTGCAGAAAATTAACAAAGTGGGTACTTTTCCAAAAAACGGATCAATGTTTATTTTTCTGTTATATATTCACATATCACGTATAATATCGTTTTATGGGGAAAAGCCACTGAAATAGAGTATTCGTATCCCAGAAAAGAGTTATTAGACTTTTATTCAACTTGAAAAGAACTAACCCATGTAAATCATACTTCAAGCAATATATATATATATATATATATATATATATATATATTGATAGCTGTTTGTGCTATATTAAACGAAATATGAATTATTTAACCAGAAATGATGATAATCACCGTTACCCCAGAAGGCATGGTAATAAAATTAAGATCCAGAAACATTCGGCTAGCTTATATGAAAATAGTCCTTCGCTGGCAGGAACAAAATTTTACAATCATCTACCACCCGAGCTGAAAATATACAATCGTTCAACCTATTCAAAGAGAAAGTTAGAGAATTCCTTGCATTGCTTAGTTTTTACTCCACCACTGAGTATCTTAGTTATTAGTGAACTGGGAGGAGTTTATTTTTTAAATAATGATTTTCCGTATGTACATGTTCTATCTTTGCTATTCTACTATTTACTAATGTATGTTCGATATACTATAATTTAATATTCAGATTTATTTCGACATTTTGATTGACATGTCCTATTTCACGTATGTGAACATAAAGGATTAATAAATTTGTATTACATCGGACTTTCAATATCACCAGGCGAAGAGAGAATATGCGTTACCGCTTTATACTTCCTTGGGCTTCATCGTCAGTAAAATAACGAAATTTTCATGTTTAATGTTTAATATACAGGCTGATTCACCAGATGGTATATTAGACGTTTCTGGTGAACCTGAAAATTTGATGGAGAGCATATTTGGGCATTCTCTACTCAACTAAAATATTTACGACAATGCGGTGTTGCCACTTCTATTAGAACGTATTAGCAACTTTCTTATTTCAAATGTAACACCCTGTACATAATATTATTCTTAGGATCTACATCAATATCCTGAAAACTTCTCTTGATATTTCCCCATACCGATCTTTCACCGTTTTCGAAATAAAAAATAATTTCAATTCTTTTCGTCGGAAAACATGATCTCTAAAGATGCTGATATTTTCGAGCATAGTGATACAATGATCAGAGTAAGGTGATACTTGGAGGCTTCCCTAGCGTTAGCTGAATCCTAGTTATTTCAATATAGGGTGGTTCAAAAATATAGTTTTTTCGATTGCTTGAAAAAGTTACTTAAATTGGATTATTTCAAATGGAACACCCAGTATATTAATACTAATCCGGAAAGCGGCTGAAATTTGTCGTTTATACCCAACTGGTCGAGTTTCTGACTTATGAGCATTTATTTGTGACAATGTCCCTTGAAAATGATTCGGTTTTTGGTAAGAAAGCCATGGTTACTATTTGATATCGCAATAATATCGACATTTTCGTCTATTCAGAAGTTGAAAATACCTTCAAGAACGATGGAACAAAATCATTCAAACGAAGTTCTTATGAATTTGTTTACTATTTTTGGACAGTGTAATAAAATTAACAGCAGGATATGTAGAAAGTTCAACGAAATGTATCCGAATGTACCGCCAATGAACTTTTAGTAAATTTATACGAATTCAGATCAATTTCTTTGCGTTTGGATCAACTTTAAAAGCACCAAGAAACTTGCCTCGACCCGTAACTTCCGAAGACAACCAGATTGTTGTTTTGGCATATTTTCACGCATTTTCCGAGTCATCGAAAAGAAGTGCTGAAGAAGATTTAGGTATAAAATATTCTTCAGTTCAAAGGATCTTGCAGAGACATAACATGCATGATTATAAATTCACCAAAGTTCCAGCAATGAAGCCTCAAAACACTCAACAGAGAAATAAATTTTATGAAATAATGTTGGTACGCGCCCAAGAAGAACCATTTTTTCAAATCAAATAATTCGGACTGACAAATCAAAATTTTCAATTGAAAAAATCGTCATTTTTGGAGCAATGAAAATCCTCACGCCACAAAAGAAGCCGGATTAATGTTGATGGATAACCAAGTGAAGTACATGATATACGGAGAGTCATTAACACCAAGAAGACATCTAAATATTATGGAAAATATTGTAGAGAACCTCATCGATAATCTGCTACTCGAAAAATATCGAAACTGTCAGTACCAACTAGACGGGGCGTCTACACATTGTACGGAAGAGGTGAGCGGAGAACTTTTGACGATCGGTGGATATGGCGTTTGGGACGTGGAATTGGCCAGCGAGATCACCCGATCTTACTCCATTATATTTTTATCTCTGGAGCATGATTGAAGAAAACGTTTATGAAACACATGTAAATTCAAGAGACGAGTTGTTACAGAGAATTACCCAAGCATTTGATGATTTGGATTCGAGTGAAATCAGATCTGCCACGACAAAAGCAGTTAACACCCGCATTTTGAAGTGCTTGGAAATAAACTGCCGCCGTTTCGAACTAATTTTTTGAAATATTCCACATCATTTTTTAGCGATTTTATATGTTTTTCACATTGTCCAAATATAATGAACAGTCATAAGAACTTCGTTCTAATAATTTTGTTCCATAGTATTTGACATTTTCAATTTCTGAATGGAAGAAAATTTCGATATTATTATGAGAATGACAACGTTAATGTCACCTTACTCTGAACCAAATTTTGATATCATTGTATCACTGAGCTCGAAGATATCAGCATCTTTAGAGATCATGTTTTTATATCGAAAACGGTTACAGATATAGTGAAATATGAAGTGAAGTTGTCAGAGAATTGATCTAGATTCTAAAAATTGTATAATTATGAAATATAATTTTGAAATATCAAAGTTGCTAATACTTTCTAATAGAAGTGGCAACACCGCATAGTCGAAAATATTTTAGTTGGGTACAGATTGTCCAAATATGCTCTCCATTGAATTTTGAGAGTGATCCGTTGCCTAGTTCATCAGAAACGTATAATGTACCATCCAACGTGAATCAGCCTGTATATTGTTCCTTCCCCAAATACCGATTTCTTTGAATATAGACGACACTCGTCGTTCACCATTCTGGAGGTTCCATCTATAATTTTCATCTTGTAAAATCATGCGTACGTAAAGAGTATTTATTGTCACAGAAATTATGTAATTACCAGTGGCGGATTTCCCATAAGGCCGACTAGGCCCAGGCCTAGGGCGGCCAGATATTAGGGGCGGCTAATCGTACACTAAAGTATACAGTGCTTCTCAAAAATCTGCTCCCCTCTTATTTTTGGAACGATTATACATAAACAAATGAAATTTGGAGACTGAATATTAAAGGTTGTAAACTTCCCGATCAACGTCAACGTCAACGATGACGTCACAAGGCCATTGTGACCAATAATTTTAAATGGAACGTTACGGCAAGCGACACCTCTTTTAAAAGGTATCGAAAAAACCTATTCAATGATACTAATTTTGTTTGTGTTTATGGCAGTTTTGGCAACTCGCTTTTAAAAAACGCAAAGCTGTGATGAATTAAATCAGTTAATACTAAAATTCCAAATTCAAGCTCCGCCTCTGGATAGTTGTCAAATAAGCTGACGTTTTTGTTAGTCTCCCTAATTCGACGTTTTTGTAATTGTCCAAGTTTTTGTACATTTAATAATTTGTGTATTGTTGATCGAACGTTCAACTGTTTTAGCAACTTTGTTTTAACATTTTTGTACATTTTAATAATTTCTTAAACTGTTGTGAGTTAGTGCTTCAAGAAGCAAAATGGTACGTGCTTTAGGTGATAAAGTAGCAGTGATCCTAATTCTTGGTGAAACTGGACAAAATATTCATGCAGCAGAACGCATTTTTAATGAGAGGTTTCCCGATCGCCCCGTTTCGAGGACTTATCAAAGGGAGCTTCTTCGTAAGTTTGAAACAACGGGTAGTATTGATGATGCGAAACAACGATCTGGCAGACCACAAATTTCTGATGAGAAAAAAATTTATATACTGGCAGAAGTAATAGTTAATCCTACTTCTTCTACAACTCATGTTGCATCTACCTGTAAAGTCAGTCAAAGTACAGTACACAGGGTATTGAAAAAACAAAACAAATTTCATCAATACAAATTAAAAATGGTTCATCAACTCTCAGACGACGACCCAGACCGAAGACTAGAATTTTGGGAAAATATGGAAACTAAAATTAATCAACAGCTAGACTATGTCAAAACAATTTGTTTTAGTGACGAAAGTACTTTCTATCTACATGGAAATGTAAATACACAGAATGTGAAGTATTGGAGTGACGCAAATCCTCACCTGTTTCGTGAAATACATACCCAATTTCCCCAGAAGGTGAATGTTTGGGCAGGTATCCTGGGAAACCATATCGTTGGGCCCCTTTTTTCAAATACTAATTTAACTGGTGAGGTTTATCTGGAGCTGTTGCAAAACGCAATAGAACCGTTAATCCTTGAAATTTTGGAAGATAATCCAGATGAATTCGGCAATTCAAATAACAAATAACATTCCAACAGGATGGTGCTCCTCCACATTATTACGGTGCAGTAAGGCGGAATTTGGATGAGGAGTATCGTGGTAGATGCATTGGACGACGAGGTTCAACGGAATGGCCAGCTCGATCACCGGACCTTTGGATTTTTTCTGTGGGGGTACCTTAAATCGAAGGTTTACGCCACTGATCCTGACAATATTGACGTTTTAAAACAACGTATTGTTGCAGAATGTGAGGCTGTTTCCGCAGACACATTTGCAAAAGTACGAGAAGAGTTTTGAAAATAGGATATTTCACTGTCAGGAAGTAAATGGAGGTCACTTCGAGCAAGTAGATACTGATTCTTAAATCTGTAATTAAGATCATACTGAATGGAATTTAAATTTTAATGTTTACTAATGAGCCATTAAAACTGCCATAAACACAAACAAAATCAGTATCATTGAATAGGTTTTTTCGATACCTTTTACAAGAGGTGTCGCTTGCCGTAGGGTTCCATTCAAAATTATTGGTCACAATGGCCTTGTGACGTCATCTTTGACGATTTCGTCATGTATTATCACTAGTAGGGAAGTTTACGGTCTTTGATATTCAGTTTCCAAATTTCACTTGTTTATGTATAATCGTTCCAAAAATAAGAAAGGAGGGGACTTTTGAGAAGCACTGTATAAAGTATTAAGTAAGTAAGTCCGCCACTGGTAATTACCAAATCTCAAGTTAATCTGGCATGTGGAAATATATTACAAAGCTACAAACGAAACTAGTAAAAATCGTGTAAAATAAATGAAATACAAATTATTTCCACACGACATTCACCACGGAAAACACGGAAAATAATTACCTCTCAACAAGGTAAAAAATCCTCAGCAATTACAATTACACACATCCTTGTGTGCAACCTCAAAAACTAAAAAAAAAATGTCGCGTTACGTGCATCTCTGTCTGATTATATGTGGTTAATTTTGCATGCATGATGCACCTACTGATAATTATTCAACTTGTCGACAATATTCATGAAAGAATCACTCGAAGTCAGCCTACACTTTTCATTGTGCAATAATACATGGTGATCTCCAAAACAGCGCAAAAACTTTGTTGAAGATTTATGAAAATAGTATATTGTGGTATGAGGAGTAAAACTGAATTTTTGGGTGGCCATTTAGGTGGATGGAGATCGACCTTAACTCCGCTGGAATAAAAGTGAAATATCTGTCCTTGGTGATGAAGATTGAATTTGACTGCGTTGAAGTTCGTTTACGCTGCTTGCGGTAGGTGTTGACTGGTAGAAATCGTCACGAAATACCAAGCAATACTTTACCTATATATCCTTTTTACAAACTCCTCCACTATAGTGAAAAGTATTTTATTACTGATAATACTATTCGTTGTATTATATCGAATTGACGTGCCACATATTCAATGTAAACCATAAATCCAACTTCGGCAAACAAAAAACATAAAAAATTATGTCCAGAAAAGCATAATCATCTAAACACACGTTATATAGTTTCTCAATAGTTTTCCCTTTGAAAGTTGACGTTTTCTATTCCATAACATTTAATTGTCATTATACCATTAGAGAGCCGGCCAACCTACGTCATTTCAGAAAAGCTGAAATTTTGAGTATAATATAGTCTAGTCAACAAGTGCTTTTTGGACCAACTTTTTTCAGCAGTCTCCGAAAATTATAATCGAGGTGTCATTCGATTCGGAATGAATTCTAGATGATTTTTGAAAAAAAATTAAGTTCCGCTTGCAAAAATTGTGAAAGTTATTAACAATTAACTAAAAAAAAAGGGGGGCTTTGGTTTTTTGCAAATAGCTCAAAAACTTATCAAGATTCTTCAAATCTGAAAAAAAATTCAAAAAGAGGAGGAAATTTCCTAAAAAAAAAAATCCAGAATTGTAGGATCAATATTTATAATTTTCCCAGAGGGATGAAAATACGGCCGAAAACGGGTACTCTGGCTTGGGCAAGCCGCGCCCACTTTGGACACTTTAACAATAAAAAATATTTAAGCATACTAAATATGAAAATAAAAAATTGAAAAAATTCAGACACTAACTGAACAGATGCATGAACAATAATCCGCTTGAAAAAAAATTTCATCACAATTTTTCAATTAGTTATTGAATAGTTCATTAATAATTTTTTTCTGCTTGAACATGAACATTGCAAGTGTGATAATTGTTAAACTATAAATTTAAGTTTTTTTTCCTCTCTTGGAGCAATTCTTGAAAGGCTTCAGAATGAAAAATTTTCATTTTTCAGTTTTTTATTAATAATTTTCTTTGTTGCAAAATTAAATACTCAAATTATTCATTGAAAAAAATGTTTTTTTTTCAAATATTATCAAAGATCCGTTTTTATGTCAGAAACTGCATAGAAATAATTTTAATTTTTTTTTATCTCTAATTGTTTAAAAAATTGTTTTATAAACAAAAAATTAAATTTGGAATTTTAATCTTTGATAAAATAATGATTTTTAAAATAAAAATTGTTCCATAAAAAAAAATGTATTGCTTAAAAAATTTTTAATTAACAATTATTTTCTCCAACTTCTAATTAATATTAAGAAACCATTATTTCTTTAAAAATCATTATTTGTTTTTTTTTTATATAAAAAAATCATTTTATTTAATTTTTCATTGTTCATGCAATAAACAATTTGTTATAAAAAATAAATAAATTAATTTTTTTTTTTTTTTAAAATTTTTTTTTTATTTTTCAGAAAAGATTATTTTTTATTATTATTTTTTTTTAAACCAGGTAAGAATGACGAAGTTACAGAGAACTTATATTTAAAAATTAAAAAAAAAATAATAAAAAAACTTAAAAAAAAAATCATGTCTGTTTTTGCGACAGAAAGTAGAATAGAAAAAAAATTAAAGATAAAAATTTATTTGTTTACAACAAATTGTTTATTGCATAAACAATGAAAAATTAAATAAAATGAAAAATATCAAAAAAAAACAAATAGTGATTTTTAAAGAAAAAATGGTTCCTTAAAATTAATTATAAGTTGGAGAAAATAATTGTTAATCAACAAATGCGTTTTTAAGCAATAATTTTTTTTTTATGGAACAATTTTTTTTTTATCATTATTTGTATCAAAGATTAACAATTCCATAAAATAGATTTCAATTATCTTATTAACAACGCATTTGTTTATAACAATTTTTTAAACAATTAGAGATAAAAAAAAATTAAAATTATTTCTATGCAGTTTCTGATAACATAAAAACGGATCGTTAATAATATTTGAAAAAAAAACATTTTTTTCAATGATTAATTTAAGTATTTAGTTTTGCAACAACGAAAATTATTAATAAAAAACTGAAAAAAAATTTTTAAGCGGATTATCGTTCATGCATCTGTTCAGTTAGTGTCTGAATTTTTTCAATTTTGTATTTTCATATTTAGTATGCTTAAATAATTTTTATTGTTAAAGTGTCCAAAGTGGGCGCGGCTTGCCCAAGCCAGAGTACCCGTTTTCGGCCGTATTTTCATCCCTCTAGGAAAATTATAAATATTGATCCTACAATTCCGGGAACCGAGACTTTTTTCAGGAATATTCCTCCTCTTTTTGAATCTTTTTTCAGATTTGAAAAACCTTGATTATTTTTTTGAGATATTTGCAAAAAACCAAAGCCCCTTTTTTTTAGTTAATTGTTAATAACTTTTACAATTTTTGCAAGCGGAACTTCATTTTTTTCAAAAATCATCTAAATGTCATTCCGAATCGAATGACACCTCGATCATAATTTTCGGAGACTGCAGAAAAAAGTTTGTCCAAAAAGCACTTGTTGACTAGACTAATAGTGTGAAATGTAGTTAAGAATGTATGCTACTTGGTAGCAAGTACAAAAAGGTACATATAAACATTACTCACCTACGTTGAAGTATGGTAAGCGCCAGCCCAGCTTCAACAGATTTAAGCTCTAGATCTCGAAGCGGGGCGTAGGTTCAAATCCCACCACTGACGGTTTTTTTTATTTTTTCCCTTGAAATTGAGAAATAACTGTTTTGGTACGAATATTCAAAAATAAAAACAAATCATTTCTCAATTTTGAAGGGAAAAATAAGGATAATAATTATCAAGATTGTCATAATCGGGATCGGTATCGTCGTTGGATGGAGTCTAGGAAAGAGTCAACATCGAAATATTGCCAATCGTATCAAGTATATTTCTTATTTCGTCCAGATTACTTGACAAGAAAAGTGCTTTTACATTATTCACTTCTACATTTACTAATTGTTCATATAAATATGTATTTACTTTTAAGTTATTGGCAATGACAAAAGCCCATGTAATTGAAGGCCTCGGTGTGTGTTCTACTGTGAATATGGTTGAGCCATTCTGATAGTTAAAATAGACCAATCAATAGAGATTTTTTCGTGACAAAAATACTACCAAGAAACCGACTGTGCCATCATACGGTAGACGGCCCGTAGTTATATCCTGTTAAGTTTCCTACCCCCAACTCTCATTGCTTAATTTCTTATAAACATTTAAAAGCGTTTATTTTTTATCGTTTTTGACTTGAAACTTGAAAACTAATGAAGCAATTTCGATAATCTCGATGGACGAATTGTAGAGAATCAAAATTTAAAGAAAATGAGCGCAGACACGACTCGATCGGATTATTAGTAACGGAGAGAAACCGGAAAAAATTGGCGTTTTTTTTCATTAATAACCTCGCCATTTTTGAAGCAGGCTCTCCACATAGTAGTGATTGATATGTACTTCATGTGTGAAAAACTATGTTAGATTATTAGTTTTGGCAGTATTGCAATTTGATTTTTTTAGTGCACTTTATTGCAGCAGACTTGGATGCGTCATAGGTGGTCCGATTTCAATAGTTCTAAAAGATTTTGATAGTTGAAGTAAAATGACTATTCTCATTTTGCGTTAAAATGCTGCGAATTAGGTGAGAAATACTTGCAAACATGACCGAAAACTGGCGAGGGCATGAAAGCGGCTAAGGAGTGGAGAGAGCAACAGATTCATAATGGGCGCAGCGCGCTTGTATAAATATACATACGCTTCCCCGCTTCTGCTGCTCTACCCCCACTACTCAGCCGCTTTCACGCACTCGCCCATTTTCGGTCATGTTTGCAAGTATTTTTCACCTATTTGGCAGTATTTTAACGCAAAATGAGCATATGCGTTTTGTAGTACTATACTTCTACTCTCGAAATCTTTTTGGAAAATTAGAATTGGACCACCTACGACGCATCTAGGACTGCTGCAAGTTTTTCACACATAAAGTACATAATCACTACTATGTCGTGGAAAGCCTGCACTACAACTTAAAAAGTGGAGTTTTTTTTTTAAATCATATTTTTCCGGTTTTTTCGGTTTTTCTCCGTTACTAATATTCTGATCGAGTCGCGTTAGGGCCCATTTATCGAATTTTAATTTTCTACAATTCGTCCATTGAGAGTATCGAGATGGCTTCATTGATTTTCAAGTTGCGAGTCAAAAACGAAAAAAAAAATTAAAAAAATTCTTCAAATGTTTGTAACAAAGGACAACAATGACAGTTGGGAATAGGAAACATAACAGGATATAACTACGAACTGTCTTTCATATGATGGCACAGTCGGTTTCCTGGTAGTATTTTTGTCACAGAATCAAAAGAGCAGAAAATCTCTAAATGTCTAATGTACCATCCATCGTGAATCAGCCTGTAGATTGTCCCTTCCCCAAATACCGATTCCTTTGTGTATAGACGACACTCACGTCACGGAAATTATGTATTTACCAAATTTCAAGTTAATCTGGCATGTGGAAATATAATACAAAGTTCCAAACGAAGCTAGTAAAAAGCGTGTGAAATAAATGAAATACAAATTATTTCCACACGAAATTCAGCAAACGGAAAATAATGACTTGTCAACAAGGTGAAAAATCATCAGCAATTACAATTACACACATCCTTGTGTGCAACCACAAAAACTAAAAAAAAATGTCGCGTTACGTGCATCTCTGTCTTATTATATGTGGTTATTTTTGCATGCATGATGCACCTACTGATAATTATTCAAATTGTCGACAATAGTCATTCGAAGATTTATGAAAATATTATATTGTGGTAATTTTTGGTTGGCAAGAATGGAGGTCGACCTTAACTTCGCTGGAATAAAAGTGAAATATAATAGTCCTTGGTGATGAAGATTGAATCGGACTGCGTTGATTCGAAGATACATTGTGTTGGATATGAAACTGGAAAATGAAATATCGAAAAAATAAAATAGGAACTTCCAAGTTGGTTCAGATTAGGACAAAGAGAAATATGAAACTGGAAAATAAATATAGGACAAAATAATATAGGAACTTCCTAATTGGGTGAGATTAGGAGAAAGAAAAATTATATTCTGTATTGGGTACGTGAACAATTCCTTCTCGGAATCGATATTCAGGAAGACCAGTGGCGTACCTTATGATTGTAATAAAATATAGCCCAATATTATGCCCCTATAAATTAAAAAAAATCTGGAAACATTGAGAATTTCAATAATTCCATTTGAAATTAATCAATGAGTTGAGGACAGTTTTTTCATGTTTCAAATTAATATTGGAATATAATTTTTATCGCAGTGGACTTTACCGATTGATAAAATCGAATCCTCATTTCAAGATGAGCAAGACAACATGCGAGCTTATTTTCGTTTCACTAGTCTCTGACGTTTTTATGGTTCGGATTATTTTTATAAAATTTATATCAACGAATTCTCCGTGTCAGAATAAAATATCGAAAATAAATCGGAGGACTTGCCAGGCTGTCGGTGTATTTGGTTTTTTGAGATGTCATGATGATATATGGCAGCCGCGGGTTTTTGATATCAGACCATAAATTATGCATACTTTGACAATTTCAGAGGAAAACCGTAAATCTGACAATTATTGAAACGATCCATGCTCCACTGTTATAAGCTATCATTATTTACCTCACAGGTTGGAAATTTCGATCGAATATACACACCTAAATTTCCAGGAAATATCTTATATACAAGATGTTTCAAGAATGTGTCGTAAATCGTCTCGCATATTTTATAATATTTAGAACCACTTTCATGATTGCCGTCCATGAAAAATCAACACATAGCTTGAAACGGTTCAAGTAAAATGTTTCCATAAATAAAAAATTGTAGTATATTGTGCAACTAGTGTTAAAAATATCATTTTGCGCACGAGTTTGTGAAACGAGCCGAATGCGAAGGTATTAATTCGTTTTATTTCTCAACGTGGTGATTTATGTTAATATTTGAATAGTTTTTAGAACGCATTGCAATTTTTTTTCAATTAATTTGCGGTTACCGATATATTAGTTCCACTTTGGTATTTCTTTAATTTTTCTTTTTCCCTATTTTGAAATTAAATCTAAGAAACTGATACTTTTTAGATAAGAAACTTTTTGAAAAGAGAAACATTCTCAATTGAATATTGTATAGAAAACATTTTCAATGTCCAGCTTTGCTTAAACTGTGGAAGTAGTTGTTTTCAGTAACATATTCACAAAATATAACTTCATTTTTATCGTGGATTTTTCAATTCACAAAAAATCTTTCTATCCAATATTCAATTGAGAATATTTCTCTCTTCAACATAATACCCACTAGCGGTTATCTTGAGCGAGTGAAGGTAGTGACTAAAGTTTATCTTTCAGTCGCAGACGATTCCACATCTGATTTTATGAACATCCTGTTTATAATTTCAAACAAATCAAGAAACTGTTTACATACATTTTCAACAATATCTTTGGAGCCAACAATCGGCACTCGTTTTGGGATCCCTACAATTGTTCTTTACAATTCTATATCATGTGTAGGAAGGGAAAAAAAGTGTTTCGAAGTTTGTCCCACCAAAATGTTCACATTGTATGAAAGCGTCAAAGGGCCACAACGTTTTTTTTCACTTTTCCGACATTGAAGTCGGAATTTTTCATCAAAGGGACCATCTGAGACCACCTTTCAAAATAATTTTCATTCATACAGGGTGCATGATTGATGCGTGGCTAACCAAAGTTGTTCTTTTTCAAATGAAACACCTGGTATATTTTCATATATTCCGATCGGCTGTTCCATTGGCTGCTCAAAGATTTTTTCAATTTTGAATTCCGTTGCGGCGTTGCCGAGTTATTCAAAAGAAATCTATTTTGTAGACTTCTTTTCGAAAAATTACCTATTTCACATTTCGAAATATTTATTAAAGATAATTGGGGAATCGTCGATATGATGATGTTCATTGAGAATACCAAGAATTTGGAATAAATTGTACAGGATGTTCGATACAACACAAACTTAGCCATTTTCAAACATTGGTATTTTGATTTTTCCAAATGGAACACCCTTTTTAATGACTCTTTTCATCCCCGATGTCATGTACCTTAAACAACCTGTTCCGAGATATTCTGGTTCAAAGGAACTGTTCAATATCAAATCAACAATTCCATAAAGATTTTTTTATCTACATGTTTGTTCATAGAAAATACTGATACTGAATGATGTTTCAATTATTTTTTCCATCTTCAAAAGCAATCTTGGTAACTCATGAATAACTAGCAAAAGAAATTTTCAGATGTAACTATTTTTTCTAATTTAGTTATCCATGACTACCGCTGAAAAAATTACTATCGGAATATGTAAATGGAGGTAACTGTCAAACTACAATCCAGTTGTGTTAAAAATTATTGTGGCATTATGAATTATCGTTTAGAGGACATGGTTAAAATGGTGCATGCTTTGAGGGAAAGTGATGGCAATTGCTTACTGGCATCTAGATTATACGAACAAAAGTTTCCTGAGAGAAGACATTCGGACCAGCGAGCATTTTGAGACCTCAAAACAACATTTGAGGAAACCGGAAAAGTATTTTACAAAAAGTTTGAATGATGAAAATACTCTTGATATTGCATTGCATATTACCAAGAATCCCCATGTGAGTACACGTATCTTGAGTGGGGAATATCTCAAAGTAGTGTTTCTCGGATGGTGAGAAAATGCAATTACCATCCATATCATATGCAGTTAATGCAGGAACTGACTGAAAGAGATTTTCCAAAGTGAATGGGGTGTAGATAAAATCAACCAAGAACCTTTTTTTAGTATGTTTGGTATCGTCTGCGGGCAATATCATTAATGTAGAGCAAGAAAAATCATATTCATAGAACCGACCCCTGTACAGTTTTTCCCTTTTCAGAAGTATTTCCACCTAATGATATATTTTTATTTCTGAAATGCTCTTTTCCATTCAGGCGCATGTAGACTTTTTCTAGAATATTTAAAATGGCGTCACTAGTGTTTATTTTTTGTTTTATTTTTTTAAACCGAACTGTTTAGATTCATAAAAAGTATGTTCTGCCAATAAAAAAAGTGTGAGGGTCAAGTGGAATAGGTTATAGCAATATGTTTATTGAATGAGTATGAATCCCTTTTCCAGGCTGGTCGATATGTTTAGAAAATTATTTTTTTTGTAGATGTACATATTTTTTAATTAAAAAGGTCATTTGTTGTTTTCTAGCAAAATTAATATTTCCCAAAAAATAATAATAAAAACGATAAATTACGTTTTCGAAAATATATATGGATTTGGGTCTCACGTATTATTGTATTATCACTATCGCTTCTGTTATACGAGCATCAAAGACCTATTCAATATTTTTTGCGGAAACATTCATATCATTCTGACTTTCACAAAAAAGTGGACCATGTATCAGTGGCTTAGATCATGTATGCTACGCTAGATACGGCAGTCATTATTGTTTGTTTGGTATTAGAGGGGTTGAAGGGGACGTTGACATACTATACGTAATAGCCAGTACCGTGTGTAACTAACTGTCAATAGCTTGAGTACGCTGATCCCCGGACCTACCGTATCTAGTGTAGCATATATGATCTAAGATCAGTGGCGTTCTATTCCCCAAAATATCCCGTATGAAGGTACTCCTGTGTGTTTCCCCAAAAAAGTGCATTCTAAGAGTTAGCCTGGACACTATAGAAATCCCTCTGGAAAATCAATCATGATTTTCATGCTCTAATATTAATTCCATTGTTTCATTTTAAGTTTCTGGAATGCAGATTTTCGAATTGAATAATGCGTTTTCTATGAATAATTTATAATTAACCCATCTGGAAAACACTCGTTGGAATCCGTATTCCGTGAATTTTATAGACGTGGTTGAGATGTACTCATGCATTCTTAGTTTTGGATTTCACGTAACTGTGGCATTGTAATTATTTATTTTCGTAGAAGTGCTTTTATTCATTGACATGGAGAAGTGGCCAAGCACGTTAATAGAAAAAGCATGTTAAGTATAGGTACATGAGAATGAATTATTTATGAGGTCTTGGGGTAAATCTAATGTCTCAATTATATTTTGATCATAATAGTATATCAACTACATGATTATTCATTCTTTTAATCAAGACACGTTGACAATTCACTATTGTGTCACTTATATTCTTCGAAATTATCTTTCTTTTGCTAACCATTTGTACTATTTCATGTAATAAGTAACCCGTAAATATCTTCTATATATGGCTTGGGCGATATGCTTTGCTTAAAAATGATTTACTCAGATAGGGAAGTGATTTTCGCTACCTGTCGAAAGTTCAAATTTTTCAAATCAATTGTTCGAAAAAGACTTGTTTGTTTAAATTCCAAAAATTTTCACAAAGAAACATTGCTTCTTTTCCATTTTTAAATAATGTATCTCAAAATTTAACTACTAATTTTGGCCATTTTATTAATCTACAATATTTCTGAAATATAAAAAAATTACTTCGACAAAACTATTTCATACCAGTAGCGTTATTATTCAATTAACAAATATCGATAAACAAATGTTTTTCTTCAAGAAAATTAAAAAACCCCTTGAAATACCTGTTGTTTAATACACAGTTGATAGAAATCATTCAAATGGATTGTTTCCCTATCCTAATGATGCCAAAATACGTAGTAATCTCATATTTAATTGTTACCAGTCCAGCTTTGAAACCCCATTAGCATTCAACAATTTGACGTAGTAGGCTGTGGAGAAAAATTAAATAGGTAAGTAATACATGACACCAATTCATATTAAACATTGTTGACAATTTAATACGTTTTAAGTAGGGAAACGTGAAAATGTTAAAACTAGAGTTTTAACTGATTATAAAAAAACACATAACCCTCTGAAGACGTGATTGAGCACGGAAAATCCAGTATTTCTCATAATAGTAGAAGTGCGAAAGCTGCTCTTGAGAAATCTGAGAAAAAATTGATTTTTTTCTCCAGATTTCTCTCAGAAGAAAGAGACTTTGATGTTCGATATGGGTATTTGGCGTTGTTCGGAGAATATGAAGAAGATATAATATTCCATATGATATTTTGTGGATCAATGAACGTTCACTTTAAACGGAACTGTTGACTCACAAAATTGCAGGTCTCAGGAATACCCTAATTGTATTGTCGAATATCGCGACCACTACTATTTTGAAACGAATATCTTCATGGCAAATTAAACAATACACAAGAGTACAAATAAGGAAATATATAATTCAAAAATCAAAGAGTGGGTCATATTATTTATTGAAATATTATCAAAACAAACCTCACACAAAAATTATCCGAATTACAGCCTTATAGGATACTTAGGTAGGTATGAATATCACAGTTTCCGGAGGTTATTTTTCAAATAATACAATGTATTTGTAAATATAAATGCATGGTGGGCATACATTATTTCATTATAAATGAAGTATTGAATTGTTCGAAAATATGAACTGGGAGTTCATAAAATCAGATGTGGGATCATTTTCGACTCAAAGATGAACTTTCCGTGATACATAGCATTGCAGACAACCCTTTATTTCGTGATAGTTTGAATATATCAATTATGTTATATATTTTGTTTATTTTATGAAATAGTAAAGACAATATTATTATTATTATAAACTCTTGGGAGGTATTCATGTTGAAAAGGGAAACATTCTCAATTGATTATTGAATAGAACAATTTTTCTGGAAATTGAAAAATCTACGATGAAAAAGAAGTTTAAATATCTAACAGAAAACAACTACTTTCCCTGCTAAATAAGTAGATCAAATTCCAGCATGGCTTTAGCTTAGGAAGTAGTTGTTTTCTGTTAGATATTCACGAAAATTTACTTGATTTTCATTGCAGATTCTTCAACTTTTAGATTTTTTTTTTTCAATATTCGATTGAGAATGTTTTTCTTTTAAATGAAGTGTTGTCTACAAGTTTATCCGTCTAGTCCATAATTAGAGGCATAACTGTTCTCTGGGAAACAAACATTTCTTAGTTTTACAGATCAACCTCATATGGCGATATTGTAAGTAATGTGGAATTATACATTAGCAAAAACGGGTGTGAAGTTAGCCACATCCATAAGTACACTGAGAAAAATAAAATATCGATAATTTTTTTAAATCTTTTTTCCCTTTTTTCACCTTTGAATTCATTCGGGCGTGAATACACTGAGATTTTCAGTTTCATCTGAAGAGTGGAAATTTGATCAGAAAAATTCATTAAGTTCGATTTGAGACAGTGGAATGATGGTGAAGATATTTAAAAAAAATCACAGATGAAACAAATGGCTTTGCACACTTTTCTGCTTGTAATATGTTATTGTTATTGATCTTTTTTCCATCACTGATAAGACGCCAGAATTTGCCAGGCCGTCGAAGGGGGTGAAATGGGGGTTGATATATTTTTTTTTAATTAATAATTTCATAAGTTCATAAATATATCCCAAAACAAATACTACATCAAAATGGGTAATAAAGACAGAAAAAATCAATAAATTCAATTGAAACGGCAAAATATACCGATGCTGACATTGCAGATGCCTTCAATATTTCTTCCATAAACATGGGGAAGAAATCTAGCAGAAAAAATTACGAAACCAGAAAACAAAACAAAATCAGAAACATACCAATGGTACATTCCCTATACTTGAAACCTGCAAGTCAAGAAGGAGTTCTAGATATAATCATGGTTCTACAAATAAACAAATCATAAATCGTTGAAAGCGAAAACATTCGGAAAAATTGAATAGCAGCAGAGAGGCGTAAAACCCTATTTTTTGTCTTTGTGAATTTTTGAAATATATCAACCTCCATTGCACACCCCATTGCGGCGTCGTATTAGTGATGGAGAAAATACCAATAACAATAACATATTATAAAGTAATTTGTGTCCTCTGTGAAAATTCAAAATATATCAACCCCCACTCGACGGTCTGGCAAATTTTAAGGAGGTACCAGTGATAAAGCGTATAACAATAACATATTCCAAGTAAAAAGCCATTTGTGGCCTCTGTGAATTTTTTTAAATAATCATTCCACTGTCTCATCTGATCTGATCAAATTTTCACTCTTCAGTTGGAACTGGAAATCTCTAAATGAATAAAAATCCATGTTGAAAAGTGGAAAAAGAGAAAAGAAAATAATCGAGATTTTATTTTTCGCAGTGTAATTGTAATTAACTTCACACCCGTTCAGAAAAATATATGTTTAAGAGAGAGGTTTTATTGGAGATGGACCCCATACTTGACTACCAGATAAAGTTATTATTAATATAAAGTACCGATAAATTTGGTTATATCTGAGTAATGTACGTTTTTTTTATTAAGATATATTCAAAAACCTATAAAAGACAAAATATTATTCTTTTGTAACTCAATTATTTGACTCTTTGTGAATATCACGTCCACAGGGGGTCTTTCCAATTCCCAAACTTTATATGTGGTAGAAATCCAAACATATTTCCCAAATAATTGTATTTATTTTTTAATTACCCAACTATGATGTATTTTTTCCATTTCTACGTCACTAGAAAGATAAAGTGATATGCTGAAAAATTGTACAACTTCACTACGTAATATTTTCCAGTTTCGCACTTTTTTTTGTACTTTTCCTTGGTTGATTTGTTGTCGCAAGAAAAATAAAACTGTTCTTATTTCTACAAAAACGAGAACGTTTTTCAACCAAGAAATACATTTCATTGAAAAAACTAATGGCTCCCAGTCCATAAAAAAAATCTCACCGAAAGTGAAAAAACTCAAAAACGTTGCTTTAAGGTACAAAAGGATTTTTCTATTACATTATGTTTTATGTGTGTCCTTTATTGGAACTTCCCAAATATTGAAAAAAGGAACTCAAAATCAGTATACTCACATTGTTCGCGAATTCCAAACACAATGCCACAAACCCCTCACCCGCGCTCCGATAGTCTCGAAAAATTGCCCGACCGTGCGACGCAAAAAACCGACCAGCGCACCTGAAAAATTGCTCCAGGATGACTGAGTGGTGAGCTGAAGCTGGCCGTACACCTCCGGCACACATGTGGATGTGTGGGAGTATTTTGTTGTTGCCGAATGGTGGATTGTTGGATTTGTGTGAGCGATCGCGCGCACGCGTCTTGCGCGACGTGCTTTCGTCCTCGAGCGTACCACGTGCCGAATAAAATTATCGCGATTGGTTTTGATGGGGATATGGGGATATCGTGTATTTTTTTTGTTTCTGTGGCGTACAAGTGCGTGTATACCGGGGGGTGGATTCGTAAAGTATCGTATGAATTGAATCGAAGACACAATAACATTTCCTTTTGAATTGAGAATCTTAATAGGGGTAGATTAATTACACTTTCAGAATCTTTGTGATAATTGATTTGGGTATTATGTTGAGATTGATTATTTTATTATTCCATAATAATAGACTAGTCAATGAAGCGAAAATATACCTAATTGAAATTTCTGAATTCTCCAAATGGCTCGGATTTCGATGATTTTTACACGCTTTATATTAGCTTCACTTGTATGTTTGTAACCGACTCCTTTGGGCGCGATTTTGACCCACTTCCAGACGTCCGAATGATTCGAAATTTGGCAGGTGTACATAATTCCGGTGACAATGCATTAAGAAATTTTTGTTTGAAAAAAAAAACAAAATAGCGGCTCTAATATGGCGTACGAGTTTTGTGATTATGGTCCGATTCGCTTCAAAATTGGTATATCATGAGAGTTTTCGTGGTCAGAGATTATGATTCTTTTGTCAAAACTGAAAAATTCAAGATGGCGGATCCAAAATGGTATACGAGTTTTGTGATTACGGTCCGATTCTATTCAAAATTGGTATGTGGGGGTTATTGGGGTCCAATATTATGATTACTTTGTAAAAATTGAAAAATTCCAGATGGCGGCTCAAAATGGCGGACGAGTTTTGTGATTAGGTCCAATTCCATTCACAATTGGTATGTGGGGGTTTTGGGGTCGGAGATTATGATTATTCTGTCATAATTGAAGGATTCAAGATGGCGGCTCCAAAATGGCGAACGAGTTTTGCGATTATGGTCCGATTCTATTCAAAATTGGAGAATAATAATTGAAAAGTTAAATAATAATAATAATAGTTTGAAAAACTAAAAAACACGCTTTAATAGAAAACAAAACTAAAAAGTTGAAAATAAATAATAGTTCAAAAACTAAAGAACACGCTTTAATAGAAAACTAAACTAAAAAGTAGAAAATAATTTTAAATGAGTTTGAAATAAGAATACAGTGATTAACAACAAATTTATTTTATCGTAAAAAAGCGTGGGGGGCTTTTTAAGATATTTTCATAATGATTCTACTTTTACCAATATCTGTCCATGAAATATTAACAACAATTGACATCAAGCACCCCACGCTTTTTCACGATGAAATAAATTTGTTGTTAATCACTGTATTCTTATTGCAAACTCATTTGAAATTATTTAAAATACATGTTACATTAAATTTTCCAAAATCAGAAACATAAGTGATGTGGTAGAATATTCCCCTCCTGTCAAAAATCCCATGTAAAAAGAGTGCAATTATCGCAAAATTATAGTGAAAATTTCACTCATGGGTTAAAATGTCCATAAGAGGTGTGGAATTATCGCTGAATTACAGCAGTAATCCACCTACTATGTGGATTATCGTTGTAATTCAGCGCGCTAGGTGACAATTCAACTGCAGTGACAATTACTTACAATAATTGTAGTATCAACTATAACAATAAATAATATGAATCTTTTTGTATTCTTGCAATTTTCTACCGAATACCATTCGTGCTTTGAAAATTAACCAAATAATTCTGAAAAAAACGTTTTTTTTTTAAACTGCACTCGGTAATTTTTTTCGTTGTTTCATAAAATTGCCCTTTTCTTTCGGAGTCGGGTAATTTATGCTTTGAAACAACGAAAAAAATAAACTCGTGCAGTTTTTTTCAGAATTATCGGTAATTTTTAAAGCACTTGTGGTATTATCCCCGATAATTGCATTGTAGAAAGCGAAAGAGCCCTGCGATAATTGCACTGTAGACCGATAATTGCACAGATCATATCCATGGCAATTCCATTGTACACTTTGATAATACAGCGACAATTTATGAGTAACGTCAGTTTGAGAAGTAATGTCAAAAATATTATTTATTGAAAATTTCTTGTTTCGGTCGGGCTTCATTACAAGCTATTGAACAAAATGTGTTGGAAAACCAACCAAATAACACAAAACAGAACAGAAAATACGTGTGGCGTCAGTTTATGAGCTTCTGTGCTGAGAAAAACTATACTTTGGATAAAAAACACAAATGAATGTTCTGGCAAAAATATTAACGGACTGGGCATTCAATATGCGTAAGCAGAATGGCGATGAGTACAAAGAATCTACTGTTAAAACGATTTGGAACGTAACCGCTAAATTACTGATGGAAAAATATTTCACTGAGTACAACATCAATTTCAACCCTTCTACTAATATTGAGTTCAAAGCAGCCAGAGATGCGAAAAATGCCAAGAGAAAACAACTACAAACAGATCAAGAGATGACAAAGGAAAGTGCAGTTTTTCTGAAGTACGATGAATTCCAAAATATGGTTCGTGGTTGTGACGAAAACACCCCAGATGGTTTGCAGAAGAAGGTATTTTTTGTTTTTGCTTTTGAATTAGCTTGGCGTAATGGAGAAGGCCACAAGTGCTTTATTTCGTACTTCAAAGAAGAAGAAAATAACGTAGGTGAAAAAACAGGAAGGATTATTTACGATACTGTGTTTACTAAGACGACGCAAGGAGGGGAAAAACCATGCGCTTCATTGAAATGGCTAATGAACAATAAAATCAATCCTGATTTGTGTCCAATTCGACTGTACAAAAATTTCTGGAAAAGCGGATTGGAATAAAAACAAAACGACTGTTTCTCACTGTAAATCCAGCTTGGTATACATATATTCCTGCTGGACGAAATACAGTAAGCAAATGGACAAGCCAAAGCTTCTGGTTTAAATACAGAGAATATCAAGCTTACTAACCATTCGTTACGAGCTACGGCCGTCTCCAATCTCGCAAAAAAGGGGGTGGGCGAGCAGCAACTTATAAAAATCACGGGCCATTCATATTCAAAATCAATAACGCCATATCCTCAAATGGAGGAAGATCACCATGAAGAAATAGTCAAAAAATTGCGTGGCAATGACGTACCACAGGCACAGCATTCTCAAACATCCTCTTCAGCCGTTAATGCACCGATAGCTGCATTGTCTAACCAGAATACGTAAAATAATTGTGAATTTCACTGCAGTTCCTGCAACTTTTGATTTAGTTTGACCTTCAATGAATAGTTTCATTATATTTCTACGTATACTTTCATAATATATAAATGAAAAATATTAAAACAAACGTATTTCTGCGCCTCTTCTTGTTTTCCAGTTACGGGATGGTTATTGATGACAAGCTAAGAATTTATAAATTAATAACGTCAGTTTGACAAGTTTCGCATTCCACCGTGTTGTCTTTCAAAAACTGCATTCGGTCATTTTCATATTTTGGAGAAAGAGCCCTCCACCTCCAAAAATGAAAATGAACTCATGCAGTTTTTTGACAACACGCTGTCATGCAAAATTATCGGTAATTTTGAGGCACTTGTGCAATTACTTACAATAATTTTTTGAGCCCCAAATTTAATGTTTTTATTGCAAAATTTTTGTATTTATATATGAAAGTGAAAAGTTTGACTGTGTGCACGTATCGTTATAATCGAGGAAAGAAATTTGTATTTCGTGCATAAAATAGATATATAGATAGTTTATTGACTATGCGACACATACAGAATATGGTAAATAGCACGTCACTAGAGCAAAATATTATTTGAATAATTCAATATATAGAACATACAACAAATATGCATCAAAAATATGAATAACAGTAATTTAAAATACAAAAATGTGATGACAAAAAAAATATAAATAAAAGTAATGAATAAAATGATAAAGTACATAATATTGTCATAAAGTTCGATTTTAATATATTCCATAACAGAATAGAAACAATGTTCAAGTAGTATTTTTTCACATTAGTTTCAAAACAATTTTCATTCATGGATCTAATTTGGCAGGGTAGTTTATTATAAAGTTTTCTATTCAATGAATTTTTTTCTGATTTCACTAATCTGTAACGTGGCACAATTAAATCATCAGCAGTAGCAGAGCGTGTGTTGTGATGGTGCAGGCTCGAAACTTTTGGAGTGCTGTGCCTCCTAGAATGAATTTCTGTCAAATTTTGGAGTATAGATATACAGGGAAGTGGTAAAATCCTTAGTCTCTTGAAAAGAGGTGGGCAGTGTTTATTATATCCCACTCCAGCCAGTATTCTCATTGCTCGTTTTTGCCATTCGAAAATTTTTACAGAATTAACTAAATCACCCCATAAAACCGTACCATAGCTGATCAAAGAGTGGAAAAGGTCGAAATATATGTTTTTCAACATATTTGGGTTCAAGCAATAGTAGAAATAACATGCTGGACAGCCTGGTACTTAGTAGATCTACATGGTGTGTCCAATTCAAACAGTCATCTAGAACAATCCTAAGCAATTTACAGTGGTTTCCTGCCGTAATTTGGTTATTAAAGGAATTATTAGATTTTGTGTTTTTCCCCTGTTCAATTGGAGTTTATTAGCTGAAAACCAAGTTTCAGCTTCAGATATAATGGTTTCTGTGTGTTCTAGTATAAGTGTAATATTGGTATTAGAACTGATGAAAGACGTATCATCTGCAAAGAGTACCATTTGACACTTTGTCATCATATGATAACAAAGGTAATTTGTATATGATAAAAAGCAGTGGCCTCAGAACCGATCCTTGGGGACGCCATGCGGAATGTTTTTCAGTTCAGATTTGGAGTTGTTTGAAAGGTGGATATATTGTTGTCTGCCCTCTAAATAGGATTTAAATAACTTCAATGGTGTGCCTCTTATGCCATAGAATGCAAGTTTTCCTAGTAAGATTTCATGGGAAACACAGTCATGAATGTTCGTGCCCTTCCAAATCCACGACTATGTTTTTCAAGATCTCGAGGAGTGCTTTTGTTGTAGACCTATTACTGCGAAAACCAAATTGGGAAGAGTGAAAAAGTTCAAACCTCTCGAAATAATCCAATAGTCTGATTTTCAGTAATGTCTCAATTACTTTGGCAAAAACAACAATGATAGATATTGGCCGATAGTTATCAACCTCTTCAACATTATCCTTTTTGTGCAGAGGTACAACTTTTGCAATTTTGAATGCACTGGGAAATATACCCTGAATGAAACATTCATTTATCAAGAGTGTCTACCGATTCTTTCAGAAAAGTATCATTCAAACCATAGACATTTCTGTTGAGGAAGAGTTTTTCAGCTTATGTATTACTTGACGAACCTCGTGAGTGGTCGTCTTGTATAAAAAAAAGTTACAATTGATAGGAGGAAGTGATTTTAATTAGTCGGAACTATTAGTTGAGATAAGTGGAATGTCTTTCATTATTTTATCAGCTACTGTACTGAAAAACATATAAAAGTCTTCTGTTGTTAATGAATTGCTAATTTTTGGGACATATTTTTATTGCATTCAAAATTTACTAATTTCCAACTTGCTTTATTCATGTTTTTTTTAATTTAGTAGAAATGAGTCACAAGCCGTTTTCTTAGTTATAACAATTGATTTATTAAAATCGTAGCAAAGTGCTTCAGACCTTCAGGTCATCATCAGTGCGTACCTGTTAGTAAGTAATATTAATAGAGAACATTTAAATAATTGAAAAAAAAATTGAGAAAGGAAAATTAAAATATTTTTGAAAAGTGTGGTTACTTACTCGTCAGGTGTACAAGGAGCCAAGAAGACTATAAAATCTCTCATGTTCAATGAGTGTTGTATTATGTTACATGACAAACTTGGAACCCAACTTCACATAAAACTTTTATCACACTTCTTATACTCCAGTTGTGGTTCAATTGAGCCGTGGTACTGAGAAAATTTAAATTCATTGTCCATGGACACTATCATACTCTTTTCAGTTGTATGATTGTGACCAAGGTAGCTCTCATTAGACTTATATTCAATTACGATGACTTAAATTTGAGAATTCAATAATTTTGTCTGCGGTCTTCCTTGGAATATTGGGACGCATATTTGACATATGACAGTCCCCATTAGATCGATCATCTTCAAATGTGGGTTTCCAGTGCCATGGATATTCTTTTCATGATTCTGATAGTTTTGTGTTCCATGTCAATCTACTTCAACGTTCACTTGTCAATCTTGTCATTTGGTTCCAGCTATCACACCTAAATAATGACTTATAAAGAAATCGAAATGTAATTTCAAGTCTCATCCTGGTTAAGGATATGTTTTTCAACATGTTTGTCATGTAACCTTATATACAACACTCATTGAACATGAGAGATGTTATGGTCTTTTTGGCCTCTTGTACACCTGACGAGTAAGTAATCTCACTTTTCAAAAATATTTAAAATTTCCTTTCTCAAATTTTATTCCAATTATTTAAATTTTCTCCATCAATATTACTTACAGGTACGAACTGATGTTGACCTGAAGGTCGAGAGCGCTTTGCTACGGTTTTAATAAATTATTTTAGGCACGAAATACAAATTTTTTTCCTCGGTTTATATATGCTGAATAGGAATGCAATGTAAAAAAAGAATTTGTCGTGAAATTTTCCGTTTTTTTTTATTATCCAGGAACTTGGTATTCTTTTCATACCATGATTTTATTGAACGATAAGTCACAATGAGGCACTTTCTGAAAATATTTCCATTTATATACAGGATGTCCCAAAATAAGATACACAACTGAGTTCCTGTTTTTTTAGGCGGCAATCCCAATTTTTGTTACATTTTTAATTCGCCACTATATTATAATAATAATAATAGCGTTTATTGCCGCTCCTCGAAGTCCATCCTCACCTTCCTGTGGTATGGGGTGAACGAGGCAGCTTGCGGACATTCGCTTTGGCACATGCGCGGCCGTGACTTGACTAACGAGGCTCTGGCAAACACACCTAAATCCAAGCTGTGAGCGCCGTGGCGACGGATGTTTGACAACGAGGTCTTTAAACAAACGGTGCCGCAACGGAGCCATCAGAGTAATCAGCCTTAGCCCTGGTGCAGGGGGGACCACAGGGCCGGACCAACCCCTTTCCTCTCACCCACTCGAGGGTACAAATGAATGAAAATAATAAGAATAAAGTCATTGACAATTTGTTTTTCTTTTATGTGAAAAAAGTGTGAGGTGCTCGATACCAGTTATCATAATATCATTATGAAAAGTGAAGGAGTGAGTGGTAAATGACTTTATTCTTATTATTTAAAACTTTTTAGTCCTTATTGCCATATATGCGTGTTTCTTTCAGTTTTTTCAAACTATAATTTTATTTTTAACTTTTTACTACAGAAGACTTAAAAAGACTTCGGGAGAAAAACTCTTCGATTGATTCATCTACATGAGATGGAAATTATTGATAACTAAATTTTGGCGAATATGCTGTGAACGGCCTCAGTGCATTCACCATATTTTACTAGTAGCCTCTGAAGAGTTCCACTATTCACCTCCTGGCTCCATCATCAGATCGGCTCCAAGATATCAAATTATAATATTGTCATCCAAACTACATATACATACCAAATTTCATTTCGATACTACAATTAGAAGTAGGTTAAAATTGACTTCCAAGACTTGATTACATTGTTTGTTAGTTACAAGTGAAGCTATTATAACAAAAAATTAAACCGACGAAATACGGAACTGAAAAGTAAAAAATAAAATAAACCTTCTTAGTCTCAATACCTAAGCTCCTAAAGTAATGTAAGTAACTAATTTTGAGTCGGCGCCAAACAAACAAGCAAATGAATTAAGTAAGGCGTAAAATGAGGGCATCGAGTTGCGCGGTGACATTCTTATAATTTTTTGGAAGTACATAATTTAATGATCTTCGTTGATTGTTCGTTTTGGCGCCGACTCGAAATTAGTTACTTACATTAGTTTAGGAGCTTAGTTATTGAGACTAAGAAGGTTTATTTTATTTTTTACTTTTCAGTTAATTCCGTATTTCGTCGGTTTAAGTTTTTGTTAAAAAGTTTTTATTTTTCAATTTTTTGTGGCTGGAATCTACTAATTACTATCTACTTGTTTTTTTATTACATCCAAAATACTTACTTACCCACCTTACTTCAACTATTACCAGTTAAATAATATGATTACCTACTTCTATTATTTGTTGTAGTATAAATAAATTATTTTTGTTGTTCTTGTTAGTTTGTATATCATTCCATCCTCTCAAGAATATAATGATTGTGACGGATATAGGAGAACAAAAATAATGACAATAGCGATCTGTCATTGTCAACTACATATGTTGCCAATGTTCACAAGTGAAAAATCAATTATCCCCTATTATTCCACCCGTAGGGGTGGATAATTCCATTCAAAATCCAAATATGAGGTATACCCTATCTAATGAAAAAAGAATCATCCAAATCGAAGAACCCAGTACAAAGTTATGCCTGCTAGAATCGGTTAACGGACCAGAATTCAGAGGGTGAGTGATCAATATCCTTCATTTTGCTACTCTTAGGGGTCGATTTCATCTTTTAAATTCAAATGGGACCAACTTCGAAGTACACCCTATCCACTGAAAAAAGAATTATCGGAATCGGACGTCTCAGTAAAAAGTTATGCGTGGTTATACATAAAAAAACTTTTTAACAAAAAATTAAACCGACGAAAAAATCTACTGAAAAGCAAAAAATAAAATAAATCTTCTTAGTCTAAATGATAATTGAGCTCCTAAACTAATGTAAGTAACTGATTTTGAGTCGGCGCCAAACAAACAATTATCGAAGATCATTATCTATGAAAGAAGTCATCAAAACGCAGCCGTGCATCTCGCTGCCATCATTTTACGCTTCAACTAATTCAATTGCTAGTTTGTTTGGCGCCGACTCAAAATCAGTTACTTACATTAGTTTAGGAGCTCAATTATCATTTAGACTAAGAAGGTTTATTTTATTTTTTGCTTTTCAGTTAATTTTTTCGTCGGTTTAATTTTTTGGTAAAACCAAAGTCGAAGTACACCCTATCCACTGAAAAAAGAATTATCGGAATCGGACGCCTCAGTAAAAAGTTATGCGTGATCATACATAAAAAATATGATGGAAAAACATAAAATATACGGGTCGAATAGAGAACCTCCTCCTTTTTGGTTTCGTCGGTTAAAATGCGTGTTAATGATAAATAACCTCAGAACACATGCGTTCACTTCTAAAACCATAAGACTACTGCTCGGGTCTTAATCAAAAGAAGAGAAGAAACGGTGTTTGACCAGGCGCTTGGGATATAATAGTATTCTTCTCAACCTTGAATGAAATACTATTTCTACAATGTTCCCGATTAGCTTCCGTTCCATTTTCCGAACTTCGTAAAGGCCGTTTCACACAATATTGCAGATTTTTGTGGTGTTAGGGTTGCCGTTGCATTTACTGCTACATGTTCAATATTGGATCTATGATCTACCCAATCATAATAAACTAGATAAACTTTGCAACTACTTCTACGTTCCAACTGACGCTGGCTTCTAGAAACCATGAAAAACCCGTTAGCAACCGCCATGCGAAAATCTAAATATATCTTTTGGTTGTAAAACGCTTTTAGAAAAAAGTCTCGTATCAAATATGAGCAGAACTGGTGTATTCGCGTTCTTGAAACACATCCTTTTCACAAGTATTATAGGTACTAGTCAAACGACCGGATATCACAGTAATTTGGATTTTCACTCGAACTCGTTTTTACCTACGAGTTTTAGGTTATTATTAATATTGGTATTTACTTTGTTTTTGTATCATATGAGTTAATAAAATGTTTCAGTTAACGCAGTAACTCGCAAAATTTGTCAAAAATAGCTGTCGGTACATTGGAAAAAGTTTCCGTCCCTAGGGGTTAAACATATTCTATTAATTTCCATTTCTTCTTGTGAATGGTTTGAAAAAAAAACGAAACGTCGAAATTCTCAAATTCCTGGTTGCCGTTGAACCCAAACTTTGAGCATTCAAAATGCTGATTCATTTTCAATTTCAGTTGTTTTTTTATTCATTAATTATTGCCTCTAAGTAAAGAACTACTCATCCATGTCATTCTGTAAAATTTGGAGAAAACTCGTGGCCAATTTTGTGACTCGGACTGAGACACATTTTTCTAAACGTGTGTTTTTTTTCCGACATATCGTAATTGTCGTATTTCAAACTCAACTGGAGATAAATGTGATATTGTGTCAACAAAACACTGGGCTGACACGAAAATTCACTCATCCTTACCGTTCATCCTTTGTGGCTTATTTATATTGTTAGATATTTCTGTATCTTTTATAGGCCGATGCAATGAATAGGTTTCATTTATTTTATTTATTCACTAGTAAAATATACTTGCCAAACAATAAAACTTTGCCATATGACGAGAAGAATAAATATTTCTTTTGAAAATATATTATTGCTGAAGTATTCCTAGAATTTGTGTCAGCTCACACTTTTAGTAACTGATTGAATCAACTGGCTAAGTTATATTTTGTATACCAAAATAAACTTTACAGTTCCTAGTTGAAAAATGCTTTTCATTTTTCTTGCAAAAGAAAAAATCGATTAATATTACTTATTAGTTTATATTTTAATGTGTTCTCCACCATATTACGATTTTCAATTAATTTTATCAAATTTAGTGAATAAAACAGAACCATTGCAGTAATTGCGTGACATGTTTGACCTATCATTTGGACATCAATGGGTGTTTCATAATTGAATGCTGATCCTAAAGGGCGATAATCCTTGGATGATTTTAAGAAAGATTCTTTGGAAAAAAGACAGTGGCATATCATTATTTTGATCAAAAATATGGCAGGGCATGTTAACAGGGACGCCACTGATGAAAATTAAGGAATCCCTTATCATGGAAAAAACCAATTTTTATGCGTACTCTGCATGTACCAAAATTGAAAAAAAGCCAAAGCGGTTTCAGAGATATTAGAGAAGAACTGATTTTTTTTGTTGAATTTCAACATCCTGTATCTCAGAAATAAAGCGGTTGCGTACCCATGTTCAAATGAAGAATTTTTCTTAAAATCATCCAAGGATTATCGCTCTTTAGAATCAGCATTCAATTATGAAACACCCTGTATAAGGTTTGAGTTGTCTGTGGAATGGACATAACCATCAGCATATATGTATAAAAATCCGGAAAATTATCTATGAATTTATGTAATGGGCATTCATTGAAAAATCAACAAATGAACATGAACTATAACTTTCTATTCACCTTGTAACAAAGTACAACTGTCTAGCATTTTTTACATGAAAGATCGTATATTTATCCTTATTCCTTCTTCGAAAAATAAGAGGTTGAAGTATGCTTAATTGTGAACCACCTAGTATACAAAGCCCAAAACTACCCTACACATACAGGGTGGGGCAAAGAGATATCTTGTATTTCTCACGTCCGACAAACCGTTTAGGAGATATTTGACAAAACGCCTTTTCCATGATGGCCGCGCCAATTCAGAGGTATACTCAGGATCAACCCCTCTATCACGAGGAAAAAAACGCTTCTGTAGCCTCATGTTTTACGGCGGTCATTTTTCTCTCCTGCCGACTCACAAGTGTGTGACTTTAGAGCTTTTAGTGTGGCTTGGCTGGCTGATGCAAATTTTTATAACATGGGTTTCTGCTTGAAAAATTGTTGTGGCTTTGCCTTTGCCTAGGACTCGTTACTCCCACTCCACTCCCTTTCGTCCTTCTTGGAACCATCAGTATACCACACTGATGCATTCGTTTCTAGTTGACGCCTGTTTGTTGTGAATATATGTCGGTTGTTTATAACCCCTTCATAATTCACTTCAAAGTCGTGCCTAGGTGGCTTGTATCTAAATTGTAGGGGAATATTTCCAGAATCTTCAGATGGCCAGTACTGGTATGAAATAGTGAGAAGAACGAACAAGATTTCAATTAGAGTATAAAGACCTGCACATAGTATCGTCATCATCGATTTCATTAGAAGCGTTTAAGGTGACTTCTAATCGTAGGATCAAACACATTATTTCCAAAATGGGAAAGGTGTGGATTAGCTCCAATGAAATAGTATCTAACCATCATTGCCTTAAAAACAGAATTTTGAGAGTTTTCTTCCAACATTCCGCGAGAGGCCTTCCATTTTCATTTCAAGTTTCAAAAACGTCAGATATGTCCACGTGAAGCATTTATTTCCGTGCCGACACGTTTTTTCGTTTAGACGAACTAATAGCGAGTGGGAGATCTCGGATGAGATATATTAATCCGTTGTTAATAATAAATTCGAAACAAGAGACAGCTCAGGAAAGCGTTTCACGTGGTTTAACCTCGGTAGCGATTAAATCCAGTATTAATTGGTGCTAATTAAAAAGAAATACGAACCATTTATAATAGACACAGGAGATGTTATGAGGGGCTCGAGTTTTTATTTGACAATCTAATGGACGTTTTTCGGAACTACACAGTTCAAGAGAACTATGAAACAGATATTAATGTTTTTTGACTTTATCTCTATAAATGTGTCGTTCTAGTTTTCTGAAGAATATTTAACCCATCGGGATATTTTTTACTAAGCAAAGTTAACATAACGTAACATGGCTTGATTTGGCTCCTATTTATTTATTTAGGTTGAAGGGGAATACAAACAGGACGAACCCAAAGTTCTTATTCACAAGCATATTGTTACAATGTGTACACTATTGAGTAGAAAAAAATTACCCTAACAACGATATACAAGTATGTAATAAGGAGAACGTATGATCTAATTTGTGGAGCCAGGAAATTGTTGGTTCATTTGAAAGAGTTTGAAAAAATATCAACTCGGGCAAAGATTGATGAATAGTTGGAGGTGATAGTCACCTGCTCGTCTGAGTTGGAAAAAAAAATTTGGTACGCGTAATAAAGCGTCTTTCACGGTGAATGGAACATCAGAAGTATCTGGAGAACGGAACAACAGATTGTTTCGAAAATTTGTGGGCGATAATCAAACATTCTCTATCCATCTAAAATATTTCTATCGATACAGTATTGCCGCTTGTATCAGAAAGTAGTACCTACTTTGTTATTTCAACTGGAACACTCCGTATTTTATATCATTTTTGTTATACTTATAGGATTCCTCATAACTTTCCCTGATAATTCCCTATACCTTCCTATATTAAAATTGGGGTCTGCCAATGAACCGGATCTCAGTTTCAGTATACAGGAAGGCTCAAAAGTAAGTTCCTTCCGAAGACTCATGAAAATGACTGAAACTCTGTTTTTTTAATGGTACACGCTGTATATTATTATTTATTTGAAAAGCTGTAACATTTTCCTATTTAATTTTGTATACTTCTTCTATACCTATCTCGTATAGCTTTCCAAATGAGTGATTATATACAGGGTGTTCCATAAAATAAACTTTGTTTCAGTTTTCAGTTTCATTAGTCTCCGGAAGAAACTTACTTTTGAGTCTCCCTGTATGTTGAAACTGAGATCCGGCATACTTAATGGTCTTATGCAGCTATGAATTGCAATATTTTTCAGATTTTGCACAAAAATTTGAAAATTTTATTTTTATCGCGAAAACTGTCGAAGATAGGCATAGAGAATTATCGGGGAAAGTTATAAGGAATCCCTATAAGGATTCCAAAAATGATATAATGATGGGGTGTTTCATTTGATATATATATATATATATATATATATATATATATATATATATATATATATATATATATATATATATATATATATATATATATATATATATATATATATATATATATATATATATATATATATATATATATATATATATATATATATATATATATATATATATATATATATATATATATATATATATATATATATATATATATATATATATATATATATATATATATATATATATTTATATATATATATATATATATATATATAGAATAACAGTTGAATTATATTGTAACTTTCGAATGTCTCTTTGAATTTTAATCGTATTTGATGTTATGTAACGTATTAAATTTTTAACTTTACATCTTTTACATTATTTTAAGAATTCACCTGAAGATGACATAAACAATGTCGAAACGTCGCATGAAATAAAAAATACAGAGACTCACTAAGGCACTCATTCCGAGAAAATAAATAATATAAACATATGTGGTCAAGAAATTAGGAAAAAAATATATTTATATTTATATGTAACAAATTGATTATATATATATATATATATATATATATATATATATGCAGGGTGTAACCTGAGCTCTTGCACATTCGTGAATGAGTGTATAATATCATTTTATAACGAATTACAGTGGTTAAAAATTCAAAATTCTTTTTTGATATGTTGGGCGTGTTGGTCAAATATCAAGTATCATTTCAATTTGTGATACGGTTGGTAGATTATTACTCGAAAGTGAATAATTGTACGGAATAATAATTCTCTTACGACTGAAAGTTATATGAAAATATTTCTTGAAATTCCGGAATACGCTATTTTGTGGCAGTATGTATATAAGGAGTCGAATGCATTTTCGAGAGAGTGTAACTAAAAAACAAAAAATAAAATAATTAAAAAAAAACTTTTTAAAGACAAGCTTTCATTTAAGCCGTGTACTGAAACGTATAAACTAAATTTAAGTCATCGCTGGCAATGATTGAATTATTTTTTTGTTGCATTATTTGGTTTAAATAAAAACTTTTTAACAAAAAATTAAACCGACGAAATACGGAACTGAAAAGTAAAAAATTAAATAAACCTTCTTAGTCTCAGTAACTAAGCTCCTAAACTAATGTAAGTGACTAATTTTGAGTCGGCGCCAAACAAACTAGCAAATGAATTAGGTAAGGCGTAAAGTGATGGCATCGAGTTGCGCGGTGACATTCTGATAATTTTTTTGAAGTACGTTAATGATCTTCGTTGATTGTTCGTTTGGCGCCGTCTCAAAATTAGTTACTTACATTAGTTTAGGAGCTTAGTTATTGAGACTAAGAAGGTTTATTTTATTTTTTACTTTTCAGTTCCGTATTTCGTCGGTTTTATTATTTGTTAAAAAGTTTTTATTTTTATTTTTTTTTGCCTGAAATCTACTAATTACTACTACCTACTTGTTTTTTGATTACTTCCAAAATACTTACTTGCCCACCTTACTTCAACTATTACCAGTGAAATAATATGATTATCTACTTTTGCTATTTGTTGTAATATAAATTATTTTTGTTGTTCTGGTTAGTTTATTCTATTACTTTGTACATCATTCCATCCTCTCATAGAGTATAATGATAGTGACGGATGTAGGAGAACAAAAGTAACGACAGTAGCGATCTGTCATTGTCAACTACATATGTGTGCCAATGTTCACAAGTGAAAAATCAATTATCCCCTATTCTTCTACCCGTAAGGGTGGATAATTCCATTCGAAATCCAAATATGATCAACTATGGGTATACATCTAAAAAAAAGAATCATCCAAATCGAAGAACCCAGTACAAAGTTATGCCTGATAGAATCGGAAAACCAGAATTCAGAGGGTGAGTGATCAATATCCTTCATTTTGCTACCCTTAGGGGTGGATTTCATCTTTTAAATTCAAATGGAACCAACTTCGAAGTACACCCAGAATTATCGGAATCGGACGCCTCAGTAAAAAGTTATGCGTGATCATACATTAAAAAAATGATGGAAAAAAAAAGTATACGGGTCGACTAGAGAACCTCCTCCTTTTTGGTTTCGTTAAATAGCTTGTCGCGCGAATTGAAATAAAATTAATACTATGACAAGTTCTTACTTACCAACCATTCATTGTCCAATGAAATTAATTGGTATCTACTTTCATGAATACTTTGTAAAAATCGAATACTCCGACAATTTCCAACACTGTCCAATCAAATTAATTGGTACCTACTTTTATGAACACTTCGCGCGACAAGCTTTTTGAAACCAAATAATTCAACAAAAAATAATTAAATTATTGTCAGCGATGACTTGAATTTATTTTATACGTTTTAGTACACGGCTTAAATAAAAGCTTGTCTTTAAAAAGTTTTTTTATTAGTTATTTTATTCCTATTCTCATGTGGATTTTCTAAACTTATGATATATATCGTGCTTTTCAATGGAATATGTGAGAGCTTTCATCAATCGTGACGTAATATTTATTTAAAACATTCCAAATATGAACAGATCATTGAAAATCACTAAAAGCATTGGATAAGATAAGGGCCGCATTTTCCATACAGTGGAATTCCAGGAATACATATGGTATTCGGGCGATTAAAAATAATCCGGTTATACGTCAATTCTGTATGCTGAAAATTATGAGGGGAAAATATTTTCAATGTATTTTCGAAAGACATTTATATATAGAACTTAAATAATTTATTTTCAGTTATGAATGATCCTCGAAAGAGAACTTCATGACAGGCAGTGATTCATACTAATTTCTTTAGCAAACGATAGAAATGAAGTGAGTGATAAATGAATGAATTCATCAAATCAGTTGCGTGGTACCTCAGAAATACATCAATGTCATCCATTCTTATTATGAATCGAAACTATCAGCAATTCGGAACGCAACTAACTAACCTACCAATTGACTCCTTTCCGGTTGTCAAATTCCATTTTTCAAACAAAATGAAGTAACAGAATGCCAACAAATTTTACACAAATCCAACACAAAACTATTAGGTTTAGTGGAATAGATTACCTTGCTGGGTGCGTTGTAGTTTTTAACTTAACTCGGCATGTCTCGTTTCCATTCTTTTAGTTCATTATAATATTCATTTTATTAACGCTCATAGATTTTTCGCCAGTTGCTTTAGATTTTTTCAAGATCGAGTCACCATGAAGATAAAACAAAAACAAACAAAATACATTCTATTCTGAAAAATCTTCTAAAACATTGGCAAGATAAGTTTTTTCTCAAGCTACCTATAACGTTCACGTAAAATCCCTGTAGTTTTTGATAAATAAATAGTTTATTTATCCTCAAGATCACAATGATATCAGACAATCACATCAAACATATTAAAATCACTAAGCTTATTGTCCTTGTGTATCAACAAATATATAGCTATTCATTAAAATTATAGAAACTTCCTTCAACGATAAATATGTTTAGTTTTCATTTGAACGCAGTAAAAATTGCTTCATATTTAATATCTTTGGAACGATGGTTATAAAACTGTATACACGTGTATATTGGACATTTTTCATACAATTTGCAAGTTTTGAATTGTCATTTCTGGTGAAATGATCATGATTATCCGAATACTTTGAAAATTTACAAAAGTTTGTCCTTACATAGAGAACACTGTGGTATACAGTGCTTCTCAAAAGTTCCCTCCCCTCCTCTTATTTTTGGAACGATTATACATAAACGAGTGAAATTTGGAAACTGAATATTAAAGGTTGTAAGCTTCCCTACTAGTGATGATAGATGAAGGAATCGTCAAAGATGACGTCACGAGGCCATTGTGACCAATAATTTTAAAGGGAACCCTACGGCAAGCGACACCTCTTTTAAAAGGTATCGAAAAAAACTATTCAATGATACTAATTTTGTTTGTGTTTATGGCAGTTTTAATGGCTCATTAGTAAACATTAAAATATAAATTCCATTCAGTATGATATTAATTACAGATTTGAGAATCAGTATCTACTTGAAGAAATTGCTCGAAGTGACCTCCATTTACTTCCTGACAGTGAAATATCCTATTTTTAAACTCTTCTCGTACTTTTGCAAATGTGTCTGCGGAAACACCCTCACATTCTGCAACGATACGTTGTTTTGAAACGTCAATATTGTCAGGTTCAGTGGCGTAAACCTTCGATTTAAGTTACCCCCACAGAAAAAAATCCAAAGGTGTGAGGTCCGGTGATCGAGCTGGCCATTCCGTTGAACCTCGTCGTCCAATCCATCTACCACAATACTCCTCATCCAAATACCGTCTTACTGCACCGTAATAGTGTGAAAGAGCACCATCCTGTTGGAATGTTATTTTCAAATTGCCGAATTCATCTGGATTATCTTCCAAAATTTCAAGGATTAACGGTTCTATTGCGTTTTGCAGCAGCTCCAGATAAACCTCACCAGTTGAATTAGTATTTAAAGAAAGAGGCCCAACGATGTGGTTTCCCAGGATACCTGCCCAAACATTCACCTTCTGGGGAAATTGGGTATATGTTTCACGAAACAGGTGAGGATTTGCGTCACTCCAATACCTCACATTCTGTGTATTTACATTTCCATTTAGATAGAAAGTACTTTCGTCACTAAAACAAATTGTTTTGACATAGTCTGGCTGTTGGTTAATTTTAGTTTCCATATTTTCACAAAATTCTAGTCTTCGGTCTGGGTCGTCGTCTGAGAGTTGATGAACCATTTTTAATTTGTATGGATGAAATTTGTTTTTTTTTTCAACACCTGTGTACTGTACTTTGACTGACCCCACAGGTAAATACAACGTGAGTTGTTGAAGAAGTAGGATTAACTATTACTTCTGCCAGTATATCAATGTTTTTCTCATCAGAAAGTTGTAGTCTGCCAGATCGTTTCGCAACATTAATACTACCCGTTGTTTCAAACTTACGAAGAAGCTCCCTTAAATAAGTCCTCGAAACGTGGCGATCGGGAAACCTCTCATTAAAAATGCGTTCATCAGAAATTTGTGGTCTGCCAGATCGTTTCGCATCATTAATACTACCCGTTGTTCCAAACTTACGAAGAAGCTCCCTTAAATAAGTCCTCGATCGGGAAACCTCTCATCAAAAATGCGTTCTGCTGCATGAATATTTTGTCCAGTTTCACCAAGAATTAGGATCGCTGCTACTTTATCACCTAAAGCACGTACCATTTCGCTTCTTGAAGCACTTAAACGTTCGGCTCACAACAGTTTAATAAATTATTAAAATGTTCAAAAATATTAAAAGTACCCAAAGCTGCTAAAACAGTTGAACGTTCTATCAACAATACACAAATTATTAAATGTACAAAAACTTGGACAATTACAAAAACGTCGAATTAGGGAGACTAACAAAAACGTCAGCTTATTTGACAACTATCCAGAGGCGGAGCTTGAATTTGGAATTTTGGTATTAACTGATTTAATTCATCACAGCTTTGCGTTTTTTGAAAGCGAGTTGCCAAAACTGTCATAAACACAAACAAAATTAGTATCATTGAATAGGTTTTTTCAATATCTTTTAAAAGAGGTGTCGCTTGCCGTAGGGTTCCATTTAAAATTATTGGTCACAATGGCCCTGTGACGTCATCTCTTACGATTTCGTCATCTATCATCACTAGTAGGAAAGTTTACAACCTTTAATATTCAGTTTCCAAACTTCACTTGTTTATGTATAATCGTTCCAAAAATAAGAGGGGAGGAGGGGACTTTTGAGAAGCACTGTATGTATATTGAGTAGAATGTCATATCATTTTGAGAGAAGTATAGCTTAACGGTTGGTTTTAAGTTTAAAATTAGTCTCATGATTCTTTTTAAAATTACAATCTTTTATTTAACTTCACATTTGTATGTATGTATGTGCGTTCAGTTCAAATCTTGCAAGTGAATTTTAACGTGAAATTAGGCGGCTCTAATATGGCGGACGAGTTTTGTGATTATGGTTACATTTTATTCAAAATTGGTATGTGGTGGTTTTTGGGGACAGAATTCAAGATGGCGTCTCTAATATGGCGACGAGTTTTTTTGTTATAGCCTGATTCCAATAGAAATTGGTATGTGGGAGTTTTTCTACGGCATTATTTCAAAACCATGCCCATTTCTTATATCGGTTCAATATTCCACCTTATACATTTTTTTCCTCCAACGTTGTTTTCAAGTTCGTCCTGTATCTCTTACAGTTAGAATTTCCAGTATTACAACCAAGGTTGTCACGTCAAATAACATTAATTTTGTTATCTTTCAGAATATATGACGAGGGATCTGGACCCTATTTGGGCCAACTTGAACACCGTCACGAGCATCTTCGCTGCAGATGGGCAGGTACCTCCAGAAGAACTAGAGAGGCTGAGTACTGTAACAAGGACAAACTTCCCCTCCTGATAGGATGCCATGCCAACGCGCATAACCCCATCTGGGGCTGTATAGAAACCGATGAAAGAGGTGAGAAACTATTAGAATTCATTATTCATTTCAATCCAACCTAAATATACTTATATTAGCGTGTACATCTACATATGTAACTAGAGTTGAAAACTGGAGGGTATCAAAATTAAGTTGCGAAGTACGCCCGCTTTATAATAAAGCCAAGCGAGACTTCAGGGTTACACCGAAAGGTTGACAGAATTCAAAACAATTGAGGAAAGCAAAGCGAAAGAGCCTCAGAAGCTTCTTTGAAACAATCATTTCAGACCCGACCAAAAACAAAATATTTTTCGAAAACATTTGGAAATGCCACTTTGAACTGTCACTTTGAAGTGACAATTTTCACTTTGAACTGACAATTGTCACTTCAAAGTGGCAATTGTCACTTCAAAGTGGCAATTGTTAGTCAAAATTTACATTTATTGCCGACTGCAATGCAATAATGTTGTTTCTCAGCCAATGAGCCCTTTTCCTGCTAATAGTTTGGCAAATTTGTCACGAGAGGCAGCACTTGTGGTAGGGACAAACATCAAACCTTCTCCATTTCAGATAGTGTTATTTAAGTGATACAGTTGAATTATTTAAAATGATGCTCATGTTATCTGAAAATAGCTGTTTAACTTTTCTTACGTGTTTTTGCCTCCTGAACAAGAATCCGAAAGAAAAACGCAGGGGTCTCATATCGTTTCCGAAATATATTGACTTTCTCCTTCTTTGATAACGGTGCCTAAAAATGACGTCTCCATTTTTAGCCACCGTTTTCGCGCACAAATATCAATCACCATGCCTTCTTCATTTTACCAGCTTAAACTACAAATACCAAATCAATCATTTTCGGTACAACTTTGCACAAAATATAGCCGGTTTTATCGAAAAATATTCCCTTCTTCAACAGTTACAAATAAAAAAAAAGGAAGAAAGCCAAGTGAAGTGGAATAAAATAAGAAATGAAATGCACAAAGTCATCTTCACAAAAGATTCAATATAAATTGAAAAAATTATTGGTAGACCACAGGCGAAAAACAACTACTTTCCTAGCAAATACCACCTACCTACAGATGTTATAGGCTCGATGGTGATTTTGTTTATGTTGTGTCTCGCTTCGGCCAGAGCTCCCGGATCTCTGGCTGGTGACTACTCCGTACTGATGAGGGCCAAAAAAGCCTGAAACCGGTATGCGGATTGTTAGGCGGACCCGACATAAATTAAACACAATCGAGCTTATCAGAGAGAAACATTTGCAATCTTTTTCCATTTATATGGAAGTTTGCATGGATTTTCAGCTGAATATCATTCAACGTTCTGCGTGGTATTTGCTAGGAAAGTAGTTGTTTTTCACCTGTGGTCTACCAATAATTTTTTCAATTTATATTTAATCTTTTGTGAAGATGACTTTGAGCATTTCATTTCTTAAGTTACAAATAACCTAACTTTTCACCTTTGACAGATGAAATGTAGTAAATGTGAAAAATTACGTTAGGTTTAACTGTTGAAGAAGGGATATTTTTTCGATAAAACTGGCCACATTGTGTGCAAAGTTGTATTGCAAATGAGTGATTTGGTGTTTGTAGTTAAAGCTGGTAAAAAGAAGGAGGCATTGTGAGTGATTTTTGTGCGCGAAAACGGTGCCTGAAAACGATCTCTTGAAGGAGACTAAATGGTAAACCTAATAACTGAAAGTCACAATTTACATAGGTAGTTACAAATATTATAAGAAATAATCAAATGAAAAATAAATAGCTAATTAATTTACTGTGAAAAAATATTGATTACAAAAACATATAACCTCTCTATTGGTTACTGAATCATATTCACCGTCATGTATTAAATTTATCTTGATTACCAAATATACTTGACTCATTTTTCATTCTGAAATCAATTTAAAATTTTAAATTATTTCAAACATAATAACTAAACCTTACGTACTGACCTGTCAATTAATTTTTTTTCCCGAAATTTCAAGATTTCGACAAGCAAGCCACCGTTTTAATGTTGCTACTTTATTATAGTTCAAATTTGCAAATTTTAATTTGGCTCCTAGAACGTCGTCTTTTGTCAAAAATGTTTTTTTGATTTTTATTTTTACATGTATTTTAATGTGAGTTAGGTAATGTTTGTCCCTACCAGACTATAAGCGCTGCTAGTGGAGAATTTTTCGTTATTGAGGAAAAAGGTTCATTTACGCGTATTCTGCTGTGATGAGATTAAGATTGAAAATAATGGGATTTTAACTTATTATGAAAGTAATGTTTCCTTTTTAGAAAACTCTATATTTTTCGTCTATAAAACATTATATATCTATATATAACAACGAACCTTACTAAAATATACAATATGTTTCGTGTTATTATAATTTGTATTCTCAACATCTTCTCCTAATAATCAATTACTGAATGAATCAAATCTTGGAAACTAAAGAATTGTTGTGTTTCTCGAACTTGCAATATGCAAGGGGTTTTGTGAAAATGCCTGCCACTTGATCATTAGAGCAGCAATAGTGGGTATCGATGACTTGTCAAGGATAAAATGATAGTGAACATCAATATGTTTGCTCCTTTCGTATCAATTTCATGGTGCTTTGATTGTCGATATTCAACTTGATGGTCACATTTCGATTTGTAAGCTCGTCAATGGTGCCATTTACACGGATGTTCCAGTCTGTCGCTTTTGGAACGCATTTCAGCGTCTGAGGTATAATTTTTTTATAATACTCCAGATACACGCGCCAATTCTGCGTATTTGGTTTCGAAGTCCAAAAGCGTTGATGTAAATGCAAAAATCGACAGTTTTGGACTGGCGCGTGGAACTTCCACATTGTTGGAAAGTTTAAACTAACAGTAGGTTCTTCCTGATCAAGAGTAAACAGGAGCAAATCTACCGACGGATTGGTTTATGGGATTTTCCTTGTGTGCTCTTTTTGTTTCACTAATTTTTTTTCATTTCTTTTCGAAATGTCTCGCGTTTACCTTGAGTTTTCTTTACCACAAAGTATTAATATTCACAATACGGCAAACAGTCTCATTGAAATTTTTCATAGGCCGCGATTTTTTTTGTATTTATCACATTTTACCTTCCACGTACAAGGGTAACCTCTATAAAATTCAATAAATTGTGTGTATTTGGTGATTTTAAATAAATTTACTCCTTAGGTCAATATATTCTGCCTTGGTACTAGATAAGGCCACAATCGGTTGTTTTCTGGAACACCAGCGGTCAGGTTCTTTGCAAAACATCACAATGACTGGATCGTGCTTTTTCTTTCTTCGGAGTGTCCTGCGAAATCTGAGTCACAGTATGCTATTAATTGTTTATCTTTTGAATTTCTTGAGTATCGAGTTCCATAATCTTGGAAGTGTTTCAAATATTTTAGTATTATTTTTACGTTAGACACACTTTAAAGTGACAATTGTCACTTCAAAGCGGTCAGTTCAAAGTGACAATGTTCACTTCAAAGTGGTCAGTTCGACATACACTTCGTACCTCGTCATTTTTTATTTGCCAAACAGTACGTATATTCTAGCGGTTTTGAATTCAATTGAGGAAGATCCCGGATTAAATACACGAAAAATTGGGAACAATTTGAATATCTCACATATTTTTGTTTGGAAAATTCTCCACATACTTTTTATTATATCCCTACAATATCCAACGGGTTCAGGCGCTTTCCATTACGGATGAACTTTTGCCAATGGTTCCTTCAAAAAGTGTATGAAAATCCATTATTTCATACTGAAATTTTATTCACCGATGAAGCCAATTTATCCAGAAACGCCATCCAAAACTTTCACAATAATCATTTTCGGGCTGAAGAAAACCCACATGCAATCTTGGAATCCCGTCACCGTTTGATGCATAGAAATGCGTACTACGTTTCACAAAAATATCTAGGGTCATACCAAAATTATCATAAAAAGAGGAATCCAGAGATCGATTACAATGCATGCATAAATTCGGTGATTTAGGCAATACTCTAATACTCTAGTCAACATGTGCCTTTTAGCTCAAAATTTTTGATTCGCCTCGGAAAATTATGATCGAGGTGTCATTCGATTCGTCATCGCATCTAGAAACTTTTTGAAAAATTTGGTTTGGTGCTTGCAAAAATTACAAAAGTTATAAACAATTTATTAAAAAAAGGGGGTTTTGTTTTTTGCGAATATCTCAAAAAGTATTCAAAATTTTTGAATTTGAAAAACAATCCAAAAAGAGGGAGAAATTTCCTAAAAAAAAAGTCTTACCTTGCGGAACTCTAGGACCAATATTTATAATTTTTCTAGAGGGTTGAAAATACGGCCGAAAACGGGAACTCTCGCTTGCGTAACCTCCGCCCACTTCGGACCTTTGATAAAGAAATATTATTTAAACTTATTAAGTATGAAAATTAAGAACTGAAAAAATTCAGGCACCTACAGAATAGATCAATGAACAATAATCCGCCGATCAAAAATTTCTATCGCGATTTTTCAATCAGTTATCCATATTTTAATTAACAATTTTTTGTAGCACGAACATCAACATTGAAAGTGTGATAATTGTTAAACTATAAATCTGGGATTTTTTCCTTCAATGGAGCTATTTTACAAAGGCTATAGAATAGATTCCTGTTGGAAAAATAAAAAAATTGCCAATTTTTACTTTGTTATTAACAATTTACTCAAGTTAAAAATTATCAACCTCGGTTAAACATTGAAAAAAATTTAATTTTTAAAATATTGCTTTATGGTCCGTTTTCTTATGATCATAAGCTACTCAAAAATGATTTTTTATAATTTGTATCCCATATTGTTTAAAAATTTTAAAAAATTCGTTTTTATAAATAATCAAAAAAAATTTTTTGTTTACATAATCTATTGATAAAAAATCATGATAAAAAAATCGTTTCTTAAAAAAAAAAATCTATGGCTCAAAAACGCATTTGTTAATTAACTATTTTTTTTACCACTTGTTATGAAAATTAAGGAACCATTTTTTTTTAAATCATTATTCATCTTGCTCTTCGATGTCTGAAAAAAATATTTTATTTTCATTCAAATTTTAATTGTTTATGCAATAAACAATTTGTTATGAATATTGGAATTTTTTATTTATTTTTTTTTCCTCTAAAAATCACAACAAAAACAGCCCAGTATCAGTTTTTGGAAAAAAATTGTTTTTTCGATTTTTTATTTGATTTTAAGTATTCTCGAATATTCAAACCTATCTTTCGCGCCTGCTTTTCTTTATTTATTATTAATATTACTTATAAACTATTGCAGATACAACAAATTCATGTCGACTCAATTATTTATATAATTTTTTTGCAATTATTTATAAAAATTAAAGGAAAAAAATTTGTTTTTGCTTTTAATATCGAAATATCTCATTAACTATAACAGATACAACAAAAGTTGCTTATATCTTCTTCATTCTGCATTGGTTAATGAACAAATTGAGCTCCTAGCTGAGGCTGTAACCTTAAAATTTATAAAGCAATTAGCAGCTATTGATAAGAATGTATTGGGCAAAATTTTTCGGGATTTTTTGTTCACATTAAAATATAAATTTCTTCATAAATGTTAATTTCTTTTTGGAAAATCACTTAAATATTATGAAGAGTTATAAATCACATCCATTCATGAACAAACTAAGTTCATTTCCATACTAATTGTTAGAAATTTCAGTCATTGTCATCGAAATCTTTGATGTCACAATTTATCTAGATGTAGTTAAGAACAATGACCGAGTATTTTTGGATAATTATTGAATCCTAGTTCAATGAGGGTATGTTAATCTTTTTCACTAAAGTATGTCTATCATACAATTTCTTGATTACTTTCGGATTCCGGTTTTTCTCTGTATGGTAATATGTCTTGTGATCTTCTAGAAACATCTGCTTCCGATTTCAAAGGACTAATAAATCGAAAAAAATATATTCCGACACATTTATTCATAATCAAATAATTAAGTTAGAGCTTTAGTTTGGTTATAAATTTGTTGAGTAGCTGATTCAGAAACAAATAAGTCTAGATGAATTTGTTGTATCTGCAATAGTTTTTAAGTAATATTAATAATAAATAAAGAAAAGCAGGCGCAAAAGGTAAGTTTGAATATACGAGAGAACTTAAAATTGAATAAAAAATTGAAAAATCAATTTTTTTCCAAAAACTGATACTGGGCTGTTTTTGTTGTATTTTTTAAAAAAAAAAAAAAAAGAGCAAGATGAATAATGATTTGAAAAAAAAATTTTCCTTAATTTTATAACAAAAAAAAATTTAATAAAAATGCGTTTTTAAGCAATAAAAATTTTAATTTTCATAAAAGATTTTGTTGACAAAAAAAATTTTTTGATTATCTTATGAACAACGCATTTGTTTACAACAATTTTTTAAACAATATGGGATAAAACTTATTAAAAATCATTTTCAAGTAGTTTATGATCATAAGAAAACGGACCAACAGCAATATTATAAAAAAAATATTTTTTTCAATGTTTAATCGGGGTTGATAAATTTTAACTTAAGTAAATTGGTAATAACAAAGTGAAAATTAAATTTTTTTTTATTTTTCCAACGGAAATCTATTCTATAGCCTTTGTAAACTAGCTCCATGAAAGGAAAAACATCCCAGATTTATAGTTTAACAATTATCGCACTTTCAATGTTGATGTTCGTGCTACAAAAAATTGCTAATTAATTAATGGATAACTAATTAAAAATCGCGATAAAAAGTTTTGATTGGCTGATTATTGTTCATTGATCTATTCGGTAGGTGCCTGAATTTTTTCAGTTCTTAAATTCATATTTAATAAGTTTAAATAATATTTCTTTATTAAAGGTCCGAAGTCGGCGGAGCTTACGCACGCGAGAGTTCCCGTTTTCGGCCGTATTTTCAACCCTCTGGGAAAATTATAAATATTGATCCTACAATTCCGAAAATTAAGACTATTTTTAGGAAATTTCCTCCTCTTTTTGAATCTTTTTTTAGATTTGAAAAATCTTGATTAATTTTTGAGATATTTGCAAAAAACCAAAGCCCCCTTTTTTTTAGTTAATTGTTAATAACTTTCACAATTTTTGCAAGCGGAAAAATCATCTAGATGTCATTCCGAATCGAATGACACCTCGATCATGATTTTCGGAGACTGCTGAAAAAAGTTGGTCCAAAAAGCACTTGTTGACTAGACTAATAGTGTGAAATGTAGTTAAGAATGTATGCTACTTGGTAGCAAGTACAAAAAGGTACATAAAAACATTACTCACCTACGTTAAAGTATGGTAATATTTTTACAATTAATATAGTGAGATAGTTGGACCGTCTAAGCGCCAGCTTCAACAGATTTATTAAGCTCTGGATCTCGAAGCGGGGCGTAGGTTTAAATCCCACCACTGACGGTTTTTTTTTTATTTTTTCCCTCTAGAAAAATTATAAATATTGGTCCTAGAGTTCCGCGAGGAGGGACTTTTTTTCAGGAAATTTCTTCCTCTTTTTGGATCTCTTTTCAAATTCAAATTTTGAATACTTTTTGAGATATTCGCAAAAAACCAAACCCTTTTTTTTTACTAAATTGTTCATAACTTTTGTAATTTTTGCAAGCGCTACTCAACAAATTTTTTAAAAAGTTTCTAGATGCGATGACGAATCGAATGACACCTCGATCATAATTTTCCGAGGCGAATAAAAAAATTTGACCTAAAAGGTTCATGTTGACTAGACTAAAGTTAGTATTTATAGTGCTGCAATATAATTCCGGACAAATATCTTGTTGAAGGAATATTCATTTCAAGAGTTGTCGATGACCGATATATTTTGCAGATGTTCGTTTACGACCATAAGCCATAAAATGATTTTCATGCATTATCCAACAAATGTGAAGATCTGAGTTGAATATATATATCGTTGACGAGAATACTTCAAAGGACACTTCAAACCTCGTTTTTTTGGGATTTTCTACTGATCAGATCTCACTGTTGTTCTACTTTCGCAAGAAGCTTCGATTGAAACTATTCTTTATTTATTTTTGTCGGAGGACAGACTCAGTCTGCACAATTTTATCGGTTACAGGAGTTGTCTGCATTTAATTCTTTCCTTGATTTGAAAATCATCATCATATTTTCAATCAATCATATGATTTCTTGAAATATATGAAAAAATCCACCGGCTGGGGTCACTTATTCATAGCGTCAGTGACCTCTTCCTTTACTAAAACCTCAGGCATGTCTTCCATTTGCGGCTCAATTATTATCCACAAACTCCTTCCCATTATTGTTACAGTTATCCAACAATTATATCCTCCTGTATTTGAAGCGATTCGTTTGGTCTCCGTTTTCTGAAGATTGGTATAATAATATAGTATTTACCAGAAGGTATTCTATCTATCTTCCTATTCATTTCTGGACTATTTTTCAATTGCGCTATGAATTCCTTCTTTTTTGGATTATGCTACTTGATAATCTCCTTGGGTAATCAGTATTTGCTCATTATCGTTATCATAGCTCCCTTCATTCACTCCACTGTTCAGAAGTTCCCGAGAAATTATCCCCGACTTTTCTTCATTCTTTCTTAACGTTGACCGAAGTCTGTACAAAAGTAATAAAAAACTGCATTTTTTTCATGAAGGGATTTCGAAAAAAAACGAAGTTAAAAAAAATTGATTAGTGCAGATGGACACAGGAAGTATCTCTTCATTTGTTTTTGTTAGTATTACTATTTTCAGTGACTCATTTTGTTCTTTAAACATCTTCGTCTTCGAATTTATCTCGATGCCGTACCGAAGGTTCGAAATGCCTTGTCTCTACTATCAAAATGTTAAGATCATCAGCAATGTCTTCATAAATCATTATTGAAGAACCCATTCATTATCAATATCAAACAGGAAACTACTTCTCAGGCACTATGCCAATAATGATAGATATTGTAAAACCTTAATTAATCTTGGAATAAATATATATGAATTAATTCCCAGAACTATCAAGAAAATAAAATGATAAATGCCTCCTTGTATGACCCTGATATGTTTGAAAAGATAATGATAATATATAAAAAAATTATCGAGAAAACCATATAGCTAGTTACAACTGCATAATGATTTTATGCAACTAACGGAAGCTGCATTAACATTGAATCTTCCTACAGAGTTACGGCCAAGGTCACATCAAGGTTCCGTTTCGAAAGAGAATTTCATTGTTTGACGATGATTTACACGCTGGAAAATTGCGATGATATGCAATTTACAAGGTGGAATGGAAAAATAATGTACTGTATGAAATTGAAGGAAAGAAAAATGACCCATTAGTTTTCTCCTGTAAGCCTGACTTCAGAAGATTTTATTTCAAAATTGAAGAAATGTAATATATTATATTATTCCATTAATAGATAAAATGAAAATCGCTTGACAACTTTTGCAATGAGTATGATGATCCCAATAGGTTTTGTTATGTTCAAATCACATGAATTGTGCAGAACTGGAAGAATTATGAAAGGTATTTTTAGTTCTCAAATCTCAGCAATATAAGTATCAAGAAGGAAGCCATATCTAGTTGATGAATAAAACAAAACAATCTACTAGAATATGAGTCGGAAAAATGTATCAGAACCATTCAAAGAGCAGCAGTCAAGAACATCAGAAAAATCACCAACATCATGAAAAGAAATAATTATCCAGCAGAAATCAGGCAGCGAGTGAAAAATAAAAAAAAATCCTGAAGAAGATGGAAACACTCAAGAGAACCGTTTGCAAAAGTATTCTGAACAACTAATCCCACAAATTGAAGAGGAAGACTTAAACTATTACCGGGTTACATTTTCTAAACCTTTGTTATGTTGTTGTACTCGACCTAGTAACCAAAAGTATCAATGGGCCCAACTCAATCCTATGACTTTCTAGACTTTCAAGTTGAAAATTGACCAGTTTTTCGGATTATTTTTCTAACTTACGATCTAGATTGAATTTCTATTTCATACACACGTTTACTACATGTTTTGGTAATACATTAGTTAATACGTACAATTAAAAATATTTATATTTACAGGGTGATTCACAAGTGTATGACGGTATTATTCTGCAAAATCAAACCCTGACCATGATCCTTATATCATATTTCAGTTTGCAAGTGCCACTGGAAATGAGTTTATGGGGGTGGCTTCAATTTTTTTTTGCAAATTATGCACTATCGAAACGTGACTCTGCTGATTCCTTAGGAATTACTTCGGATGGTTTCCACATATTGAGGAACTGGGCAAACAGATATTGATAATACGTATGTTATAAGTCAACTCAAAAAGTTTGTCAACATTATACTTTTTTATATTAGGTTTCTTCGTTAGTGTGAATTATTATACTATTTGACAATAGTTTTGTGAAATATACATCCAATTGGACTTGGATTCGTTCTTCACTATGTTATGACCTAGTACTACTTTTTGGTTCATTTCTTGAACTTTATACCTATGTAGAATGACAATTTTTTTGGGTTGAGGTTCATGTAGAATTTAAAGGTCTCCGCGTTCTGCTTGATCGTATTCACGTTCTGCTTGATCGTATTCACAAAGTGGGAGAGGAAATGGACATCAAAATAAACGAAAATAAAACAAAATGTTTGGTCTGCTGCTGTAGCCCAGATGCAAGGATCCAATTAAATGGAGTGCAAGTTGAGAGGGTTCCCAAATTCACATACTTAGGAACTATCATAACTGACCAAATATATGCAGACATTGAAATAAAGCGCAGGATTCCAATGACTAGAACCACTTTCCAAAAAATGAGATCCTTTCTTTGCAACAACCATCTCAATTTAGAACTGAGACAAAGAATGGCTTCATGCTATTGTAACGTAAATAAACTTAACTTGGTTTAACTAATTTATTTAACACTTAATCTACAACTTAATTTATGTTATTAACTACGCTACTGTATAGCTCGATGGTATGGGCTCGTTCAGACTGTTTACTCCCTCTTGAGGGCTCTCTATTTATCTCCGATACAGCATTCTCGATGTTTCGAATTCTTCCAGTTGGCGACGGCATGTTCCAATTGTTTCCAATATTGACCGTTGCATTACGCGGAAGAGGGACTGGATGGTTCTCGAATATCTCCGGGGATGATCTCATCGCTGTCGACGGCAACATGTGAGGCGACAGGTCCGGCCTAGGTTCGTTACATTGCCCCCTTCTTAAAGACATTTCGTCCCGAAATTTCATCCTTGGAGTGTGACGATATCTGCATGACTCCCCATATCTGCACCGTGAAGTTCGATGGAAGTAACACTCCACGGTCTTCATGATCGGTCGTGGAAGAGGGTTACAGCAAACCAAAATCTTGACGCCGCTGGATCTGAATATCGCCTCCAGCATACTTCTTATGACTCTCCAGTCCAACCCATCAATACCACAGGACAATTTTGGAATTGCTAGATCCACCAGATTCTGGTCCACCATAGTATCTCTTAGTTTGGTGAGACTCTTCCAGACATCTTCATAGGACGGTTTATCTTGGGAATGCCTCTTGGTAACTAGGTAGTAGATGTTTCTCTGGCCTTTCTTCAACTGTAGCACCCACCAACTTCTGGATTCTGCTCCCGCAGTGTTTGGAGTTGACCAAATTTCTTGGAGAACACTACGGCGATGCCCTGGACATTCGAAGATCTTCTGCCACACAGTGCGCTAGTGCGTAGTCAGCAGGCACCTCGAAAGGTCTCGTGACTCCTCTCTAGTAACCCCATGTAGAACTTTCTGCCCGTTTGAATACAAGGTCATAAACTTCTCGAACGTCATATCATCCTCCGGTGGCTTGAGGGTGCGAACTTGGTCATGGTTTCCAGCGTAAGGGGCCAACCTGTTGAAATGGACGACCCTTGGTTTCCCTCGGGGTGGCTTATGGATTCGGTACACAAGGTCGTTTATCCTTTTCACGATCTTATACGGGCCTTCCCACGAGTTCTGCAACTTTGGTGATAGTCCACGACGACGTTTGGGGTTGTACAGCCAAACCAGGTCATCAACCTTAAACCCTCCAGCGTCGGCCTTGATGTCATAGGTCTTCTTCATTTTATCGCTGGCACTCTGGATGTTCAACCGGACTCGTTCGTGGATGTCGTCCATTCTCTGCCGAAGTTTGCTGACGTAGTCCTCTCCCGCAGTGTCTTGTCCTGGCGGTATCCCAAACTTCAGGTCACAAGGCAGTCGCAGTTCTCGGCCCATTATAATACTAGCAGGAGTTTGACCGGTTGACTCGTGTACTGCGGATCGATAGGCCATCAGGAACAAATGAAGATACTGGTCCCAGTCTCTTTGATGGTCAGAGACAACCTTGGACAAGTGGCGGTTGATCGTCCTGTTCATCCGTTCCACCATTCCATCGGACTGCGGATGTAGGGCCGTGGTTCTTGTCTTGCGGATGTTCAGCAGTAGACATATTTCTTGGAAAAGGTTGGATTCGAAATTTCTGCCTTGATCCGAGTGCAGCTCCATTGGAATACCGAATCGACATATCCACTCTTTCACCAAGACGTCGGCGACGGTGATGGCTTCCTGGTTGGGCAGGGCATAGGCTTCCGCCCACTTACTGAAGTAGTCCATTGCCACAAGGATGTATTTATTCCCGTGGTCGGATACGGGAAACGGGCCGGCGATGTCAATGGCGATTCTCTCGAACGGGCTGCCTACGTTGTACTGACGCATCGGGGCCTTGGGTCGTATTCGAGGTCCATTGCTAGCAGCGCATACAGCGCACTTCCTGCACCAGTCCTGGACGTCAGCTTGACAATTGGCCCAGTAAAACCGTTGCCTCACTTTCTGCAGGGTCTTCGTCACTCCCAGATGTCCTCCGGCGACTCCATCATGGATTTCCCGCAGCACTTCCTCTCTTCTGTTCCTGGGAACAATTATTTGGCGTCTGTCTTCCCCACCAATATCGGCCTCCAGCACACGTTTCAGGATCCCATTGTCCAGAATAAAGAGAGTTCCATTGTGCCCAATAGGACTTAACAGCCGGCGAGTAACCTGCGACTTCCTGCCATGATGGTCTTCGATTGCCCTTCTTCCAGCTGACGACTAAGCCAAGGTCGGGGTCTCTCTCTTGGTCTTTCTGGATCTTGCTGTCATTCCAGTTGTCATCCATTGCCGCGGTTCTACAAAGTGTTGCTTCTTTCTCTTCTGCTCGTCGGCAATGTGAGCAATCATCTGGACATGGTCTTCGCGACAAGGCATCTGCATTCTTATGGCTAGTTCCGGCTCGATGTTCGATCTCGAAATCGAATTCTTGGAGTCTCTCGATCCAACGTGCTACTTGACCCTCAGGATTTTTGAACTGTAAGAGCCATTTGAGAGCTGCATGGTCAGTTCTCAACAGGAATCTTCTTCCATACACGTACTTGTAGAAGTGTTCCACTCCCTTTACAACAGCTAACAGCTTTGAACTGTAAGAGGTTTTAATTGCGCTCTGGTTTGCTAAGCGTCTTGCTGAAATAACCAATGACCTTCTCCTGTCCCTCCTGGATCTGAGATAGGACTGCTCTAAGTCCTACGTTGCTGGCGTCCGTATCCAAAATGTATTTTCCCTTTGTGGTAGTGATCCGCTCAGTATAGGTGCGTTGATCAAAGCTCCTTTCAGCTTCCTGAATGAGTCTTGACATTCTTCGGACCACTGGAACTTTGTTTGGCCTTCCGTGAGCTTGGTCAGTGGTTTAGCGATGTTGGCGAATCCAAGCACATATCGGCGATAGTATGTGCATAAACCAAGGAAACTTCGAAGTTGGTGAATGTCTTTTGGGATGGGCCAATCCTTAACAGCTTTGATCTTCTGGTCGTCCACTGCTACTCCTTCCCCAGAGACAACGTGGCCGAGGTATCGTACTTCTTTTGGAACAGATGGCATTTCTTAGGGCTCAGTTTCAATCCGGAGTTCCTCAGTCGCAGGAATACTTCCTCCAAGGTTTTCACGTGGTCCTCAAACGATCTGCCGACCACAATTATGTCGTCGAGATACACTAGACACGTGTTCCATGAGAGTCCCTTCAGTACTGTTTCCATCAATCTTTCGAATGTGGCGGGAGCATTACAGAGCCCGAATGGCATAACGGTGAACTGCCACAATCCTGAGCCGATGGTAAAAGCAGTCTTTTCTCGATCTTCCTGAGCCAGTTCTACTTGCCAGTATCCACTCTTCAGATCAAGGGTCGAGAAAATCGTGGAACCAGCCAACGTGTCTAGGGTGTCATCTATTCTCGGGAGAGGGTAACTGTCCTTCTTCGTGACATTATTAAGTTGGCGATAGTCTACACAAAGCGTGTCGATCCATCCTTTTTCTTCACCAGTACGACTGGAGAGGACCAGGGACTGTCAGATGGTTCGATAACTCCTTCTTTCCCATATCGCTGACTATTTTGTCAGCCTCTTCCTTCCTGGCAAGAGGAAGTCTTCTTGCTGATTGCCGGATCGGTCGGGCACCCCCAGTATCAATCTTGTGCTGGACCACATTAGTTCGACCTCCTTTTCCTTGTCCGGTATCGAAGATGTCTTGGTACTTCTTAACTAAATCTCTTAGTTTGGGCTGTTGAGCAGGTTTTATATCTTTGGAAGAGATGGCAACTAATTTTTCTAGTTCTGTGGGCAAGTTGTTAGGTTGGCTAATCGTACCTCGTACACTTCGGATCACTGAGGAAACTGGCGAGCAGTGCCCCAATATTGTTCCTTTCTTCAAGGTCACTGGAAAATAATTGACATTCATGACCCTTACGGGCACAAATTGGTCAGCACGCAACAAGGTCTTCCCTAGTGCAATCCCTCGTCCAATTTTCTCATCATGAAGTTTGGGCTCGAACATCACCACGTTTCCACTGCTCGTACTCCCGTCCAAGCGAGCCTCCAGAATGGTTTCAGCCCTCTCAGGTACGCTTTCATCTTCAGCCAACAACACACGGATCAACCCCTCACTTCTCCCATGAAGCACCAGCTCTTCTCCGTTGACACGTAGGACGCCGTCTTTGAAATCCAATTCAAACCCTCTGGAATTCATGATGTCCATTCCGATGATTGCATCGTCTTCGATGTCCGCTACAAGTGCCTGATGTTTCACTTTAGTGCTGCCCAAAATTATTTCAATCGGTAGCTCGCCATATACAGTAGCTGGCTCCCCTGTTGCTGTGCGTAGCTTCCAAGTTGTCGGTTCAATTCGTTCCGGTGTTCTGGCAAAGGAAGGTCCGAGAATTGTCCTAGTCGCACCTGTATCCAGCAGCATGGTGCAAGGCTCGTTATTGATGAGACCGTCTACGAAAACACCTCTGTTCTGTCGTTGCAGGATAGCGACATATGCGTTGTTAACCAGGGCTTGCTGGACACAGGCCGACGATTGCCCCTTCTCATCGACCTTTCTTAGTTTTCCTGCATCGGAGTCGATGAATGTTGGACATTTGCTACGCACATGTCCAATTTTGCGACAATTCCGGCATCTTATATGTCTTTCTCAGGCAACACTTCCTTCATCACTTTTCTTATGGCAGCTTCCAAGTTAGCAGGCTCCTGTGAGTCTTCCTCAATCGTTTGAACTTTACTTTGGCTTTGCAGCATTGTTTTGCTGCCTCAAATTCAAAGCTCGTGCCAGTGCGTCTACGAGATGTGTTGGACGGGCTAGTGTCAACGCTTGTCTGGTTTCTTGGTCACGGAGTCCATCCAGGAATGCTTGAACCGCTAGTCGCTCCATTACATTTTCTGGTGTGGCTGGATATGCGAGACGAACAAGCGTGCAATGTCAGTTTCGAATTCTTGTAAGGATTCGCCCGATTTTGCAGCGATTTTTCAGCTGGGAGTGGTATACGTGTTCCAAATGGGCGTGGCCATATCGTAATTCTAGATGTTTAATCAGCTGATCATAGTCCTCCTGTTCTTGGGCGGTGAGAGTTTGTAGAATATTTGTCGCTTCTCCACGTAATGCAAGTGTCAGTGCTACAGCTCTTTCCCCTGCATTCCATCCGTTTGCTTTGGCCGCTGCTTCAAACTGCCGGCGGTAATTTGCCCATGGAGTTTTTCCGTCGAACTGAGGCGGCTTCATGGAAAGCTTCCTATTTCTGAAATGACCTTGACATCTTTTATACCCTCTTGAACTTTATCCACGTTCAAACTCAAGTCCAGCATTGCATTTTCGTTAACCATCTCTGTGGAGGACGCACTATTAATTTGTTTTTCCAGCTTACTGATCGTTTCCTTTATTTTATCTACCTCCGTGTTCATTTGCTCCCTAATTTTATCTATCTCTGTCTCAACGGTTCCCATTCTTTCTTCTAGAAATTTAGCCACACCACACAATTCTATTTTTAGGCCTTCAGTGTTTTCCAGGAACTTCTCTTCCAGGCTTCTTTCAGTGTTTTCCAGGAACTTCTCTTCCAGATTTCTAGAATTTTCTTGAAGCTTCTCTTCAGATTTCTAGAATTTTCTTCAAGCTTCTCTTCCACATTTCTAGCATTCTCTTCCAAAGTCCTCGAATTTTGTTGCAGCTCTTCTTTCAAGGATTCTATTATCGGACTCAAATCACCTCCGGGAACTTCGAATAAAAATGTTTCGGGGTCCTCACCTTCTTGTATAAGTCCTTCTGCAAGTCTTTCCTGGAGTACTTGCTTTTTACCTGTTGTTTCCAGTTCCCTTTCCTCCAATTCCTGTTTCAATTCCGCTACCTTCAAATCCGCAAGGCGCACTTTTCTTGAACACATTTTGTCTTTGACGAGGTATCAGTCTGTTTTACACGAAAAGTTTATCAGTTTGTTAAAAATTCACTTCGCGAATTCTTTTCCACGGGCCACCAGTCTATTGTCTGTTTCACGCGAACAGTGTAGCAGTTTATATTCCCACGCACAATTGTCCACTTCGCGAAAACCGGGCCACTGTCTATTTTTGGGCGTACAAAAAGGTCTATCAATTTATTTTTCTGACTATCCACTCCACGATCACTTGTTTATTTTCAAAATCTCACTTCCGACACCAATTGTAACGTAAATAAACTTAACTTGGTTTAACTAATTTATTTAACACTTAATCTACAACTTAATTTATGTTATTAACTACGCTACTGTATAGCTCGATGGTATGGGCTCGTTCAGACTGTTTACTCCCTCTTGAGGGCTCTCTATTTATCTCCGATACAGCATTCTCGATGTTTCGAATTCTTCCAGTTGGCGACGGCATGTTCCAATTGTTTCCAATATTGACCGTTGCATTACGCGGAAGAGGGACTGGATGGTTCTCGAATATCTCCGGGGATGATCTCATCGCTGTCGACGGCAACATGTGAGGCGACAGGTCCGGCCTAGGTTCGTTACACTATGTTTGGTATATGATGCTGTGTGCAGTGGAAACGTGGCCTCTGAAGATATCAACAATGAATCGAATTGAGGCAACGAAGAATTATTAAGGAGAGTCAACAGAGATACAGAACTGCTGAAGGCTGTCAAATATCGGAAGATGTCTTATTTCGATCGTGTACGATTACTACAACTGATTCCCAAAGGCAAGATATAAGGTGAAAGAAGTCCAGGAAGAAAGCGAATGTGCTGAAGAACATTCCTGTATGGACTGGAATACAAAACGCTAGGCAACTTTTCCATGTTGCCGAAGACCGTAAAGCCTTTGCTAAGGTGATCGCCAACGTCGTACTTTTCTGATATGGCACATAAAGAAGAAGAATTGAAAAGGCTTTGTTTTGTTGAATTATGTAATGACCTTTCTCCTGGAAGCCATCAGGTTACTTCAGATTTTAGCTTCCAACACTAATTCAGAGTTTCTTCCTCATTTTCACCTGTTTTGAAAGGATGTTCTTTTTTTCCCTGAAAATTGTATTAATTTTGTTTATAGTTTGTTTTGGATTTTTCTTATTTTCAAGGAACTTCATTCAGATTGCTGGTGACGATTGAGGGTACCAGTATTTCTATTCTTTTTTTTATGATGAGAGAAATAACAGTTTTTTAACCGACGAAATCAAAAAGGAGGAGGTTTTCTAGTCGACGCGTATATTTTTTTTTTAATGTATGATCACGCATAACTTTCAAACTTACAGTTCGATTCCGATGACTCTTTTTTCATTGGATAGGGTGCTTCGAAGTTGGTCCCATTTGATTTTGAACAAAAAAAACCATCCCTAAGGGTAGCAAAATGGAAGATATTAATCGTTCACCCTCTGAATTTTGGTCCGTTAACAGATTCTATCAGCATAACTTTGTAGTGGGTTTTATGATTTGGATGATTCTTCTTTTATTAGATAGGGTATACCTCATGGTTGATCATATTTCAATTTGGAATGAAATGATCTACCGCTATGGGTAGAAAAATAGGAGATGATTGATTTTTCACTTGCGAACATTGGCACACATATGTAATTGACATTGACAGATCCTCCTACATCCGTCACAATAATTACATTCTATGAAAGGATGGAATTATACACAAAGTGATGAAATCAACTAACCAGAACTTTCAAAAATAATTTATACAGTGCTTCTCAAAAGTCCTCTCCCCCCTCTTATTTTTGGAACGATTATACATAAACAAGAGAAATTTGGAAACTGAATATTAAAGGTTGTAATCTTCCCTACAAGTGATGATAGATGACGAAATCGTCAAAGATGACGTCACAAGGCCATTGTGACCAATAATTTTAAACCCTACACCTCTTTTAAAAGGTATCCAAAAAACCTATTCAATGATACTAATTTTGTTTGTGTTTATGGCAGTTTTGGCAACTCGCTTTTAAAAAACGCAAAGCTGTGATGAATTAAATCAGTTAATACTAAAATTCCAAATTCAAGCTCCGCCTCTGGATAGTTGTCAAATAAGCTGACGTTTTTGTTAGTCTCCCTAATTCGACGTTTTTGTAATTGTCCAAGTTTTTGTACATTTTTATAATTTGTGTATTGTTGATCGAACGTTTAACTGTTTCAGCAGCTTTTGGTACTCTTAATATTTTTGTACATTTTAATAATTTTTTAAACTGTTGTGAGCCGAACGTTTGAGTGCTTCAAGAAGCGAAATGGTACGTGCTTTAGGTGATAAGTGGCAGCGATCCTAATTCTTGGTGAAACTGGACAAAATATTCATGCAGCAGAACGCATTCTCAATAAGAGGTTTCCCGATCGCCCCGTTTCGAGGACTTATTTAAGGGAGCTTCTTCGTAAGTTTGAAACAACGGGTAGTATTAATGATGCGAATCGATCTGGCAGACCAAAAATTTCTGATGAGAAAAAAATCTATATACTGGCAGAAGTAATAGTTAATCCTACTTCTTCAACAACTCACGATGCATCTACCTGTGGAGTCAGTCGAAGTACAGTACACAGGGTGTTGAAAAAAAAAACAAATTTCATCCATACAAATTAAAAATTGTTCATCAACTCTCCGACGACGACCCAGACTGAAGACTAGAATTTTGTGAAAATATGGAAACTAAAATTAACCAACAGCCAGAGTATGTCAAAACAATTTGTTTTAGTGACGAAAGTACTTTCTATCTAAATGGAAATGTAAATACACAGAATTTGAGGTATTGGAGTGACGCAAATCCTCACCTGTTTCGTGAAACACATACCCAATTTCCCCAGAAGGTGAATGTTTGGGCAGGTATCCTGGGAAACCACATCGTTGGGCCTCTTCTTTCAAATACTAATTTAACTGGTGAGGTTTATCTGGAGCTGTTGCAAAACGCAATAAAACCGTTAATCCTTGAAATTTTGGAAGATAATCCAGATGAATTCGGCAATTTGGAAATAACATTCCAACAGGATGGTGCTCCTCCACACTATTACGGTGCAGTAAGACGGTATTTGGATGAGGAGGATCGTGGTAGATGGATTGGACGACGAGGTTCAACGGAATGGCCAGCTCTATCACCGGACCTCACAACTTTGGATTTTTTTCTGTGGGCTTACCTGAAATCGAAGGTTTACGCCACTGAACCTGACAATATTGACGTTTTAAAACAACGTATTGTTGCAGAATGTGAGGCTGTTTCCGCAGACACATTTGCAAAAGTCCGAGAAGAGTTTAAAAATAGGATATTTCATTGTCAGGAAGTAAATGGAGGTCACCTCGAGCAATTTCTTTAAGTAAATACTGATTCTTAAATCTGTAATTAATATCATACTGAATGGAACTTAAATTTTAATGTTTACTAATGAGCCGTTAAAACTGCCATAGACACAAACAAAATTATTATCATTGAATATGTTTTTTCGATACCTTCCAAAAGAGGTGTCGCTTGCCGTAGGGTTCCATTTAAAATTATTGGTCACAATGGCCTCGTGACGTCATCTTTGACGATTTCGTCATCTATCATCACTAGTAGGGAAGTTTACAACCTTTAATATTCAGTTTCCAAATTTCACTTGTTTATGTATAACCGTTCCAAAAATAAGAGAGGGCAAGAGGACTTTTGAGAAGCACTGTATAATATAACAATAAATAGTTAAAGTAGATAATCATATTATTTAACAGTTAATAGTTGAAGTAAGCTAGGTAAGTATTTTGGAAGTAATCAAAAATCAAGTAGGTAGATATCAGCCATAAAAAATTGAAAAAAAACTTTTTAACAAAAAATTAAACTGACGAAAAAATCAACTGTAAAGCAAAAAATAAAATAAACCTTCTTAGTCTTAATGATAATTGAGCTCCTAAACTAATGTGAGTATCTAATTTTGAGTCGGCTCCAAACAAACTAGCAATTGAATTAGGTAAAACGTAAAATGATGGCAGCGAAATGCAGAGCGGCGTTTTGATTATTTCTCCAAAGTAATATAACGATCTTCGATAATTGTTTGTTTGGCGCCGACTCAAAGTTAGTTACATTAGTTTAGGAGCTCAATTATCATTACGACTGAGAAGGTTAATTTTATTTTTGGCTTTTCAGTTGATTTTTTCGTCGGTTTAATTTTTTGTTTAAAAGTTTTTATCGTTGACCTCATTATCAGTCCTGGTACTGACCTTGTTTCATTTCTTGGAAGATTCAAGCTTTAAAAAAAATCAGAAAAAAATTGGTTCATATCAATCGACGGTGCATAATTAGTCAAAGCACATTGCTCTAACACCCTTCGATTTCCCAGTTCTCTACTCAATATGATGTTGATATTGTGAGTGCTTGATAAATTTCCAGTTTATTTTGGTAACGGTTAAAATAGATCGCGGCGATCCACCCCAGCCTTATATACGATATCATCGCAGAATCGAGAATATATGAGGTGTGATGGGTATCTTGAGCGGTATGATACGTTTCAAACTACCATCGGGATAGATAGCGTTCTTTACTGACATGCACGTTCATATTTCATATTTTCAGGAGATCATTTTGATTGCTATATGTTATTGACTATATTTCATATAGTATTATTTTTTCAATTGGATACGATTATTTCAATATTCATGTCACTTCATGTGTAATAATTTTTATTGTTGATTTCCCCCATTTTTTCATCGCAAAAATTAATGCAACAGCACTTATTGTTATGAATTTCCTGTGGTTTGTATTCACGTTTTTGTTTTAAATAATCATAGCTTATGTGTATTCGTATATTCTATCCTCCGTTACATTTTTAAGTTGGTACTTGATATGTGTTTGGGAATATCCTTTCCAAAACCAGCAAAATATTGAATATGTAAAGCCCACACAAATGTGAAAGAACACAGTATACGTTGAAGTCCTGTGTGTGGAGTTTGATGTTAACAAAATAATAGAAATGCTGAAAGATAAACGCCATGTGAAGTTTATTCTAATAGAAATGCTGTTTTTGTTTGCAATGATATTTTTCCATTTTTTCTGACACATGAATCGTTGGATTTCAGAATTAATAAATACATTCTGTTTAGGAAGTATTTTTCAATTTATTTCACAATTAAATTAAATGTTCAAAATGACTACCATTCACTTCTTGACAATAAGCAAGTCGATCTTGTAATTCTCGTACAACATTTTGTAGGACCTCAGGGGTTATGTTGTTAATTTCTTCCGTTATCCTAACTTTTAAGTCTGCAATATTGACTAGTCTATCGGAATATACTTTTGATTTTAAATAACCCCATAAGAAGTAATCGAGAGGAGTCAAATCGGGGATCTAGGCGGCCATTCAATCGTTCCACGTCTTCCAATCCACCTTTTGGGAAAATCTTCGTTCAAATAATCTCTAACAATACGTTTGTAATGCGGTGGAGCTCCGTCTTGTTCGTACCAAATTGATCTATCTATTGCATTTGGATCATTAACATCAGGAAAAAATCTTTTTAATATAGGCTGTACAAAGTTCATCAACAAATCTAGATAAACCTCACCATCAACTGTGCCTTCTAAAAAATAAGGGCCAATAATTTTGTTGTTAATGATAACAGCCCAAACGTCCACATTTTTAGGATATTGTGTGTGAGCCTCACACATCCAATGAGGATTTTCTCTGCTCCAATATCTACAGTTTTGTCTATTAACCGTTCCATTTAAATGAAAAGTAGATTCATCAGAAAAAACAATTTTGTTTATGAACTGCAAATCTGCTTCCATTCTGTCCATCATCAGTTCACAGAATTGATGCCTTCTATCAGGATCATCCTCATTTAACTCCTGAACCAATTGTATTTTTTTTATGTGAAGCTCTCAATATCGATGATTTACTTACATCATTGTCGGCGGCAAGTTGTCTTCTTGTCATATGCGGATTTTCCTCAATCGCTAACAGTACATCTAACTTTTTTTCCTCATCCAATGTAACATTTCAACCTGGTTTTTGAATAGTTTTTACATGTCCAGATAGCGAATGAATTTTGTCATAGTTTGGAAGAGAAGTCTCAAAACTACTGAATGGTAGGTAATTTTTTTTTATTGATTGAAGAGTCTATTATCTAGCCAAGATTTTATTTTTGTGAAATCATTTTCAATTTTCATTTTGAAGTTATACCAATTTGTGTCTTTGTATATTACTACCGTATCATCGGCAAAGCTGATTATTTGTCCATCTTTCTCCATTAAAAATAGATTATTTAAATAAATGGTGAATAGTAAGCCACCCAACACAGTTCCCTGAGGCACCCACATGTTACATCTTGTGTTTCGCTCAATATATTTTTTATTTTAACTTTTTTATTTTGATTTTCTAATTACCTTTTAAATAAGCAGTGTGTGTGCCTCTAATTCCTGTATATTCTAGTATTTCCAGAAGAATTAAATGGTCGACGGTGTCGAACGCCTTTGCCAAGTCTAGGAAAATACCTATTACTGGTTCTCCTCTATCTAGGCTATCATATATGGTGTTAGTTAATGAATGTATCCCATCTTGAGTAAATTTATGTTCCCGAAATCCGAGTTGGAGAGTAATTTATTTTTTTCAAGGAAAATGGCCTGTTTTTAGTACACTATTTATTATCAGTTCGAGGGTAGCCTATATACTGGAATATTTTTTTCATTGTCTCAGAAGTTATCTCATCAAATCGGGGCGCTTTATTAGGTTTCAATTCTTGACTTATAATATTTTTGATAAATATATATATATATATATATATATATATATACTAGCGGACCCGACAGACGTCCTCTCCAAATTTCAATGTTCCCTAAAATGTTTTTCCCGAAAATTTTCCCGTTATCCCATTTTCCTGTTACCCCTTTTTGTCTTTACCCTATTATCTCGTTATCCCCTTATACTGTCATCCCGTTTTTTCGTTATCGCGTTATTCCCGTTTTCCTTTCCTTTTTCTTTTCCCGTTTTCCCCTTATCCCCTTATCCTGTCATCTCGTTTTCCCGTTTTTTCGTTATCCCGTTATTCCCGTTATCCCGTTTTCCTGTTATCCCGTTTTTTATTTATCCCGTTATTCCGTTTTCCCGTTAGTCCCTTATCCTATCATCCCGTTTTTTCGTTATCCCGTTATCCCGTTTTCCTTAAAAAAAATAAAAAATAATGGTTGATCAAGGAAGGGTGAATTAAGAGTAATATATTTTTTTTTATTCATGACAAAATAAAAATAAAAATCTTGCGAAAAAAATAGGGGTTGATCGTAGAAGGGTGAAAATTTACGGTTGTATGTATTTTTAAATGCTGTATCATAAAAAAATAAAAACAAAAAATTTTGTCTGAAAAATAAAAAATAAATTAAGGGGTGGACCACCCTTAACATTTAGGGGGATGATTTGAATCTAAACCATCCAGGGCGCCACCCAAACGCATACAAAAAAATTCATTCAAATCGGTCCAGCCGTTTAGGAGGAGTGCAGTGACAACACACGTACAGTAGAATTATATATATAAAGATATATTTAAAACTATGAATTTGAAATAAACTCAGTAGAAAGTCATGCTTTAACCATGTGGTCTTGTCCTGTCAATTTTCAAATTGTTTAATCTCCTCAAACAATGTGTTGGTTTTTACAATTGTTCAATGTTAAATTTTATCTTTTTAACTAGTAGTGTTTTCTAATATTTTCTTCTACCTGATTTGAAAAAAAATGATAACCACATAATGATGATTAGTTCGCTGTCTTCTCTCAACCTCACCTTACTGTCTTGATAATGATAATAACCATTTTCGAAAGCTTGACAAAATAAGAAAGACTTTTTCTTTATTCACCGGCCATAAAATTTGACTGCAACCTCAAGGAATATCCTTTCTACTAAGTTTATTTTAAATTCATAGTTTTTTCCAACTAGTCCAGTCACGAGACTACCCTTCTTCAACATATTACAGATATGGGCTTTTATATATATATACATATATATATATATATATATATATATATATACAGTATGTCTCACTAAGTTGAAACCATATGGAAAACTTTTTTATTATTCATTTTAGGAAAAAAAATTATTCTTCATAAAAAGTTTTGATGTTCTAAAATCTAAAATACAATCATCAGATATTTTTAAAAAATTTTTTGAAAAAAGTTGTTCAGAACTTAAAACTACGTTCTAATATGCAATTACATTCATAGACATTGAAAAATTAGGTTATGTTACTTTTTACTGTTTCTAATTATTTTGAATGAACATTTATCTCTTTTGAATATGAAACACATGATAACCTTTTCGTTTCTTAATGTTTTCTAACAATTTTGCAATTTAAACACATAATTAATGCATATGCACATATTGTGCAATTAAGAAAATATATACAAATACTAAGTTGTGTAACTAACATAATATTAATTCTGGAAATAAATAGAAATATAATGTTCCCTCATTTCACTGATGCATCGACATAACCTTCTCGTTCAATGCATATAATCGTTTTTTGGCAAATTCACGTAATACATTCCTTATCATTTCTGGAGAAATTTCCTGGCATGTTTCTAAAATTATCCTCTCCAAATGATCAACATCTCGTAACGGCCCTTTCTGATAAACTTTTTGTTTCAAGCAACTCCATAAGAAGTAATCAAGGGGGGATAAGTCAGGGGATCTAGCAGGCCAAAAAGATCAGAATATCTGTAAATAACTTTTCCATGGAATGTATGTTCAAGATATTCCCTGACATTTAATGTACTGTGGCATGCGGCACCATCTTGTTGGAACCAAATACATTGACGTTCTTGTAAGGGTAGTTCGTTCAAGAAGTCATTGATGCGAGTTTGTAAAAACTGTAGCTAATGTTCGGCATTTATAGATTGGCGGAAAAAAAGGTCCTATTAATCTGTTCTTATAAATGCCACACCACACGTTCGTCTCAAATGAATATTGGTCATAAGACTTTATTCCAAAATGGGGATTTTCATCAGACCACCAGCGATAATGTTGTGACGAGACAGTTCCATTTGACGGAAATGTTGACGTATACGTCTCGTAAAATAAGGGTCCTCTTCTAATTTTCCTTGGATGAGATGGCAAAAATCAAAGCGCCTATTGATCCCTTTCTTTCAATGTGTGAAGGATTTTTGGTTTGAATGATATGTATTTGTTCAGTTTTAAAATTCTTGCCACTGTATTTTTACTCACATTTTGTTGCATCGACGACTTCCTTTTGTGCGATGACATTTTTGGATTTTCTACAACTGACAGCATTACTTCAAACTGCGTATTCTCATCGGCAACCAGTTTTCGACGTTTTCCATTAAAATGATTGTTAATACTTCCAGTATTCTTGAAAATATTTACTATTTTCGTAACAGTTGAATGATTGATATTTCTATTGGGATGTCTGTTATTAAAAATAGTTCTCTATGCGTTTTATAGTTTTCTCCCACAATCAAAACAATTTCTATTTTCTCTTCACAAGTTAATAACGCTACCATTTTTATGTGTCCTATTAATTCTAACAAATCAACAAATCATTTCTTTGACAGTGCACCCTAGATTACACGTAACTACAGTTAAATTTGCATTGTAGACAAAATAAGAAAACAAGATTTTTCCATGTAAATGGATGTATTGCATATTTGAACGTAGTTTTTAGTTCTGAACAACTTTTTTTATTAACAATTTTCGATATTTACAAATATAAAGCTACTTTACTCTTGAGTAAAATTTATATATTTTGACATACCGCGTATACGACTGAAAAAAATTGATAGCTGATGATTTGTATTTTAGATTTTAGAATATGCAGAATTTTTTATGAAGAACAACGTTTTCTCCTAAAATTAATAATAAAAAAGTGTTTCATATGGTTCCAACTTAGTGAGTCATACTATATATATATATATATATATATATATATATATATATATATATATATATATATAAAAATATATGAACGCAACAAATTTGTAGTCATATTAAGATACGTGAAAGTATGAATCTCATGTAAAAATAATTCATGATCATTCATGTATTTGCGTAGGAAATGCATTGAACAGCTGCATCTCTTTCTTGCAGTATCGGAAGACCGATCAAAGTCCGGCGTTTCTCTCGTGGGGTTCAATTAAACGTGATTAATTGAATTATAATGTTTAGGAGATTGTTGGAAAACAATCGGAATGTTTATTTATATCGATAATGTTTACGTTGATGGAAAAAAAAAGGTTGATCGTAACGAGAATGAATGTTGGGAGCGCCCAAATCTAGAACTCGATCGATATTTACAATGTATGCATCGAGTATAATCAATATTATGTTAATAATAATTATGATGCGAAAATTGCACTTCGTCATCCACAGGAAAATTATAGTCTGAGTGGGTTATATCGATCATAATCTCATGAAGTGTCTCGTGCGCGTTTGTCTATGCACTATTTACATGAATTCGTGTTTTCTCCATTTTTAACCAACGGAGGAGGTTCTCTAGTCGACGCGTATTTTTTTTTTCTTTAGCATTTTTTTTTATGTATGATCACGCATAACTTTTTACTGAGGCGTCCGATTCCGATAATTATTTTTTCAGTGGATAGGGTGTACTTCGAAGTTGGTCCCATTTGGGTAGCAAAATGAAGGATATTGATCACTCACCCTCTGAATTCTGGTCCGCTAACCGATTCTATCAGGCATAACTTTGTACTGGGATCTTCGATTTGGATGATTCTTCTTTTATCAGATAGGGTATACATCATAGTTGATCATATTTGGATTTCGAATGGAATTATCCACCCTTACGGGTAGAAAAATAGGGGATAATTAATTTTTCACTTGTGAACATTGGCACACATATGTAGTTGCATTATCAGTAGTAATACCACTAGTGACTGAATTTTCGCGATAAGTCTGTCGATTTATTTCTAAACGAAACTGAGTTGCTTGAAAACACCACGAGTCCGCAGGACGAGTGGTGTTTTCTTCAAGCAACTCAGTTGAGTATAGAAATAAAAGACAGACTTATAAGATAAATTCAATCACGAGTGGTATTTTATTAGACTATTTCACGAACAAAATGGTCAAAAAATTTGAATTCGGCAGAATGAGTGGAAGAAATTTAATAATAATAAATAATTCAAATTTAATTATAAGCATGAAATATTTATTTAAACTATAAACGATTTGTTTCAATTATAATTTGTTACCTATAACAATAAATAATTTTTTATGAACACGAACATAATATATTATTCTCGACTATAATTATTATAAATGGTGCAATTGAAAAAATTTGAATAGTATGACCGTTATTAGGTGGCTACAATGTATTGTTGGTATTATTACTTGGTGTACTTGAAGTACTCCTAAAAGTATTCACTATATTCTGATGATTTTCAACACTAAGATGTAAATACGGTTTCATCGAGTTCGAACTTCCATGTCCAGTAATTTCCATAGCTTGTTGTTCACTAACGCCGGATTGTAGTAACTGACTAACTGCAGTGGCACGATTAGAGTGATTTGTTATTTTTAGTTTTCTAGTATCTAATCCTATCTTTTCTGCAGATAGTTTTGATATTGCATTAATACCAATAGGGCAATTCTTGTTCCAATTATTATTATTATATTTATTCCACTTGCCATTCACTGTCAGAAAAAGTCTGTCATTGGTAATAATTCCCCTTTTCGATATAAGTTTCCGGTATAATCTCACAGGACACATTTCAGGATTTTTCAAATTTTGAGTAAGCCATTTAGTATCTGCACAGTTTTATCACCACCGTGGCGGGTTTTGGAGAATATCGGGTTATATGCAATTCTGTTTGTTAAACAGCCTTTGTTGTCAGTCTCTCCCTTAAAAAAATGTAACTTGGAAAACGTTGCTTCGTTACCTCTCCAAGCTAGTTCTACGCAGCTATGTGAAAAAACTTCTTTTGGAGTCCCTCTGGCGTGTCTTCGTCCCATTGTAAGCACATATTTCTATATTCATCTGTAGTCATAGCGACAGAACTCATTTTATTTTTTTCGGGTACAGCTTGCAACAATTTTCTCTTGCTATCTCGAGCCGCCCTCGCCTCCTTGAACATTATATTTTTGAAGGGATCAATATGTCTCTGATACTCACAAAAATATTTTTCTTGTACTAATTTTGCATTAGTGTTCCATATGGTTTTGATAACACTCTCCTTGTAATCACTACCATCAATTTTTCGCATATTGAATGCCCAGTCTTTTAGAATGAATGCTAATCTTTCGTTTTTTTGTGTTACTGGGTATATTTACTTTAAAATTTTGATTTATTACTTCATTTGAAGTAGCACCGAAGCGACTCATTTTGACGTTTGCAGCTACAATTATTTTTGGTCAAACTGTCAAACTTTGCATTGCGATCCGTATCCATGGTTACGTCGTTGAAAACACCATGCTGATAGACCAATCAGAATTGAAAGACAGCTGGTGTTTTCGCGATAATACAAGCTGTCTCTGGTTTTTGATTGGTCAGATTTTGTGAAAATTCCAAGGTGCGTGGAATAGTCACAATCATTATATTCTATGAGAGTATGAAATGATATACAAAGTAAAAGAATAAACTAACCAGAACAACAAAAATAATTTATATTACAACTAATAGTAAAAATAGATAATCATATTATTTAACTGGTAATAGTAAGGTGGGTAAGTATTTTGGAAGTAATAAAAAAACAAGCAGTTAGTAATTAGTAGATTTCAGCCACAAAAAAATGAAAAATAAAAACTCTTTAACAAAAAATTAAACCGACGAAATACGGAACTGAGAAGTGAAAAATAAAATAAACCTTCTTAGTCTCAATAACTGAGCTCCTAAACTGATGTAAGTAACTCATTTTGAGTCGGCGCCAAACAAACAATCAACGAAGATCATTGAATTACTTCAAAAAAAATTATCAGAATTTTACCGCCCAACTCGATGCCATCATTTTACGCCTTACCTGATTCATTTGCTTGATTGTTTGGCGCCGACTCAAAATTAGTTACTTACATTAGTTCAGGAGCTTGGTTATTGAGACTAAGAAGGTTTATTTTATTTTTTTTACTTTTCAGTTCCGTATTTCGTCGGTTTAATTTTTTGTTAAAAAGTTTTGATTACGTCGGTTTTTTTCCTGGAAATTGTTTGTTTATTCAATGTGAAGAAGCCGAGCAACAACGACACTTTCCTAACTTCTAAAAACCAGTATCGCAGAGACTTCAATATATATTTCACTTCACATAAGTTTTGCATTGTGGAAGCGTTTTTCCCCCTTGATGCCACTCAAAAAAATTGAATAATTTATAATTTAATATACATAAATGATGAAAAATAAACATAATTTCATGGAAAATGAACCATTTTTCTTATATTAAATTAGCTGATTCTGGGAGAGTGTGAGTGTTCCATCTGGTCACATAAATGGCATTTTTTCAAAATTCTAGTGTGTCAAGCTGCAGTTTCAAGAAGTCTTTAATTGATTTGAGGGTTTTTGCGATTATGTTTTCCAATGCAGTATTTCATGACATAATCAAGATTTCGAACTGAAAATGTATTTCGTTGACTTGAAATGCGTAATATTTTTACAGAGTTTTCATCATTTGATTTTTATTTGTACCATATAAAAACAATAATTTTTTTAATCGATCTCATCAAATACCGGATGAGAAATATACAATCAAGGACGTATCCATTATTGCAGAAAAGTGTTTTTCATAACCCAATAGTCAATAACCTACACAGATCTCAAAAATAGAATGTAAAATTTTGATGAGAATTCAAACAGTCATCAGTTGGTGGATCTAACACGATATAAAAAATAGAACCAAGCAAAATTTTACATGGAGAAAATCTCCTATGGATTAGTTTTCTGAGTATTCTCCTTCCTGAGTATTTTAGCGTTCGAAAAAAGCTTTCAGAAGCTCTTGCACGGTTGGGGAAGTGAATGATATTTGAGTTTCCACCAATAGATTCACATAAAAAGTTTTCTTTCTATTTCTCCTATTATTGTTCTTGAAACTCATAACTTATCCAATGCATGCTGAATTCCGAATATTTGTTTCGAACGGAAATATCATTTGAAGATTTGTTTGAGAATATGAACAGGATGTTCATGAAATCAGATGTGAAATCATCTGCGACTGAAAGATAAACTTAGTCACTATCTTCCATAGTTCAAGATAACCTCTTGTGGGGTATTCATGTTGAAAAGGGGAACATTCTCAATTGGATATTGAATAGAAAGATTTTTCTGTGAATTGAAAAATCCACGATAAAAATGAAGTTATTCCAGTGAATGTCTAACAGGAAACAACTACTTCCCCGGCTAAAGCCACGCTGGACATTGAACTACATCTGATAGATATTGAGAAAGGACCCTAACCCAAAAGATAGTTATGTGCTTTTTTATTCCAGTCTTAATTAGGAAGAAGATGAATGAGGCATAGAAGAATGTTTTCCAAAACAGAGTATTCACCAGAAATCATTTGTAACATTGATGAAAGAGAGGCATCGCATTCTCTGAGTCTTCAATACATTCTTGTCGACGAAAATCTAATTCTGTTGGATATTCACCAGAATAACTTCATTTTTATTGTGGATTTTTCAATTCACAGAAAAATATTTCTTTTTAATATTGAGACATTTTCCCTTTTCGTCATTTATAGGTTTTGTAGAATGAATATTTCCGGCTACAAATATCTTTTCAATAGCAAATAAATTCAGAGCAGTACATCATTACTATCGGAAGTTTTTTAAATGGTTTCAAGAACATCTGAAAATTTGAAACAAATTCAAGAATATTCAGTGATATATATATTCTTGATTGAGAATGATTTTCTTTTCAGTAAAATTAATACTTTCTCCATATTTTTCTCCGTGGCTATACTTCAAAACACAAAGGTCTCCCTTTTGAAGATATTCGTGCTTAGGAACAGATACTGAAGAAGGATTCCTCTCGATCGAGGTATTTGACCTTTTGACAATCATGCTATCTAAACAAAATAATAATAATATTTATTGATGTTAGTGTTCAGTGAAGTACTTATATAAGAAATTTAGTTTTATCGCTCACAAAACCACAAGATCAGTCGAAAACTTGCATATCAAAATTCCGCTCTTTAAAAAAAGTCATACACAGAGATTTGTTTTTCTCTTCGGACCTAAACTTTACAACCTTCTTCCAACACACCTGAAAAAAAAAATAAGTAAATTTAAACCGACCCTCAAGCAACACATACTAGAGAACCCGATAACATTCAAAATATTTTAAAATACAAAAGATTCGAAGACTCACCTCAAAATCCTGCATCGCCGATCACTATCCCTTCCTCTGCATTATCATTATGATTATCATTTTTAGTACCATCATTATTATTTTTATATTTTCTTATAATTTTTGTTTTATAAATTTGTATTATTCTTTGTTTTCATTTACATTTTTCATTCTCATCTCAAATCTCTACCACTGCTGTTATATGCGTATAAAATGTTATTACAGAAGTTGAATACTTCAAGTGGGGCAAAAAAGCACAAAACAGGCGACATACGCCCAGGTGTATTTTACTCCACTCTGGAAGAAGCAAGATTAATGTTGTATAAAGATTACTGTATTTTACTTTCAATATTTTTTTTAATTCTCTTTTTTTATGATATTTTGTTTTTGTATAGCTAACATGATGAATAATTATATTACATTGAAATGGCTCTTATCAGCCAATGAAACTGTATCTGTAATAACTGTTGTTGTTGAAATAAAGTTGATTTGATTTGAAGTCAGTAAATTCGAAAAATTTTAAAAAGTTTAAAATGGGTTAAACCAACATTAAATGGGACAATACATAACCTTGACATGAAAAATAGACTGGTAATTTAAAAAACACTCATAGACGAAAAATCACCAATCAGAAATTGTCGAATAATAATAATAATATTTATAGGTCCTCTTTGAGAATCAATTTTCCGATTTTCGTTATCGCTTATAGCTTTTGAGTTATTCCCAAAAAACTTAACCCTTTTTTTGTTTTTTGTTAATAACAATTGCAATTTTCGTCAGCAAAAAAAATATTTTTCAGAATTCATCCCAAATTATATATTCTTTGGAGTTGAGTGTGCTCATTGTTGGTTGCGTCAGTTTCAGTTCATTACTAAAATTTACAGAAAAGACGAAAAACTGTAACTTTTTTAAATTTCATTAATAAATTATTGTAGATACGACAATCGGCTCTTTTGTAGCCATTCTTCTGGCAGGATTTGTTTGAAATATTCAAATTAGATGCCAAAGGTTATCAAAAGACTGGTCAATGGACAGTGGGAGCATCAAGTGTTTATGTTGGTTTCTTCTGTTTGTTCTTTATAATACCTCTCATTCAATCTCCAATAAATTATGTTTATTCAGTCGCATACCGGCACTGTGAAAAATGTGAACATTGTGTTGTTTGTATTCATTCGAATATCACAAGCATGTTCAAGGCGTGAAATACCTTTGATAGTAATTCATGGGATAGATTGATAGTTATCAAAATTAACTCATATTTAGAATGCCATTTTGTGGGTTTTTATGAAATGGGACTCATTATATTCATTTCTGAATCTATAAATATTTGCGTAAATTCGACCTAGGTACGACTTTGAAGTGAATTATGAAGTGGTTATAAACAACCACCATATATTAACAACGAACGGGCCTCAACTAGGAAGGAATGCATCACTATGGTATAATGATGGTTCCAAAATGTACGAAACGGCTGGAGTGAGGGCAACGAGTCCTAATTTTAGGCTCTCAAAATCCCTAGGCAAAGCCCCAACAATTTTTCAATCATGCTATAGAAATTCGTGCCCAAGAATGCCTTGAAAGAGGCTTCAGGGGGGCAAAGATCTATATCCTATCAGACAGCCAAGCACCACTAAAAGCTCTAAAGTCACACACTTGTGAGTCTAGACCGACTTGCGACTGCAAACTCTCCCTAAGACAACTCGTTACGAACAATCAGGTCCCTCTGATGTGGGTGGGCAATGAAAGAAGCAGACAGCCTTGCCAAGGAAGGCGCAAACACTAAAGAAAGGCTTGAAACTGGTAACGGGACTGCTCACTGGACATTTTCCTCTGAGGGATCACCTCAAAAAAATGGATAGATCAGACAGCCGTTACTGCTAGAACTTCGCTGGAACACCTGCTTTGCGACTGCCAAGCGCTGTTTGCAAAAGGCTCGAAGGGATTTCAACTAACGCCCTCAGATATCAGGAACTTAGCTCCTAGGAAACTGATACGCTTTGCAAGGAGTCTCGAAATCCCGGGCCTTGAGAAGTTGAAGGGAAACCTTATATCTTATATCTGTGTATAGTGGGAATAGGCAAATAAGTCAATAGATAATGTCTGACTTATATTATTGTACCCACCGTATATCAGCATTTCGACTAATGTGTATAAACACAATCATTTTCAACCTATTTACGTTTCGTTATTGACTGTTGTGATTTTACACAGTCATACATTTGCAGTTATTGTCGACTAATATGACTTAATACAAAACAGCGATATTTTGACTTATGTGCTTATTCCCACTAGGCACAGATATATCGATCCCCCTACAATCTACAATCTCTACTCACATAAGTTAGTTAACGGGAAAAAGTGAAAAAGCTTAAAATCGGGTAAACCAACATTAAATGTGACAAAACATTGACATGATAAATAGACTGTTAATTCGACAACCACACATAGACGAAAAATCACCAGTGAGAAATTCTTCGAATAAGTAGATTGCATATCGTATCAAGTACAGGTTAATTTGCTTTTCAAAAGTTTTAAGAGTTCAGTACCTAGACTGAGGTCGGTAGAACGTTGAACATGCTAATGCCATAATGGTTAGCACCATCTTTAGTTTTTTTCAGCCTGTGAAATTCTGTAACTAGATTCTGACCATTACGAGTATCATAATTATGTACCTGCTGATGGGCAATATATTTATACTAATTTTTTTACGTGAAGAAGACATTGTATATTGTCTAAGCTCAAGTATTCAACCTGAAAACTTTGCGCGACAAGCTTTTGAATCTATAACTCACGAAATAACCAACGTCACACATCCAAAGCAATTATTTTTCACTTTTTAGTGCATTTGAATAAATACATGTCTTTTATTAATAATTTTTCAAGGTGAAGATGAAAGTCTAGGTCCATACTGAGTTCTACTCAAATTCCTAGATGCACTGTATATTAACAGACATCCCACACGGTGTGAGTATATAACATTATATTAAAAAAATGTTCCTACATCAAGTAATAAAATCCCCGAAAGATTTGTTCTCGGAGAAAATTTGCAAGAAACCGTAAACTAGTCAGTTTATGTGTAATTCATGAGTTCATTATGAACAATACTTGTCATTTCATTTTGTCAACACTCGAAACATATGTGGAAAATAGCTGTGTATAAATTTAATGCATGCTTTCGTAGAACGGTGAAATATTTTTGGCTTGGACTTCTCTTCTGAAATTATCACCTCCTAATGAATGAGCGTAATGAAATTTGTCGAGGCATTCATGAAAAATCCAAAGAAATTCATGGGACACAACGGTAACTATTCCTTTAGAAACAAAAAAAAACTGTGAAGCTGGTTAATATTTATGATGGAGCCGTCATAAATGAAATATCAAAATCAAACTGCTGATTTACAAATTCTTTGAATTCTTTCGAAAAATATATGAAAAGTCTACCAGTTTCATCACCCTACAAAAATAGGCCATCAAACGTAAATATAGTGACGCCGACGAGTGAGTGTATTAAATTAAATGTAAGAAAATCTAAGAATATTCATTTCAGAGGAAATAACTCCGCTACATAAATCCAACAAAATGAAAATAACTGTTAAATTTAACTCTTGCGGTCCTGTGTCTGCGTTTAATGATTAGCGGGTGTTGCCGACCTACTAAGGCATAAATAAGACCGTTAATGTTTCCTGGCGAAGGCGTTTTATATAGGAAATATATTTCTTGACAACTATGGCGCACCTTCCCACCTTCTTGTCATTTTTGAATGGACCGGTATTGGCACGACTATTGCCTCAACGTATCTGAACCAATTGGATGATTAGAAATTTCACAGAGACAACCAGTCAAATCAGATGTCTTCCCGATGTTTTCAAACCTCTATTATTCAACCAATCAAATGCAGCTATTTTGAAACATTCCCACACAACAATAACATTCCTGTAAATTTTCAACAGTTGAGAATTGTGACATTAATGACATGAGCTCACAAATCTCAGACATAAGTTGTGTTTTCATCCGACGAAACGCACAACTTTTCACAGAGTGGTTCGATTCCGATGATTTTTTCTTCATTGGATAGGGTGTACTTCGAAGTTGGTCCCATGTCAATTTGAACAACAAAATCCATCCCTAAGGGTAGCAAAATGAAGGATATTGATCGTTCACCCTCTGAATTCTGAATTATGCCGATTCTATCAGGCATAACTTTGTAGTGGGTTTTTCGATTTGCATAATTCTTCTTTCATTAGAAAGGGTATACCTCATAGATAGATAGATAGATAGATACTTCATTCGTTTACCATTTTACATATTCACAGGGAAATATAAATGGACAAACATGTCAAAAAACACAGAATGCATATACCAAAATTATGAGATATAACACAATATGAAAATTGTTACATAGTAACGCAGAAAAAGGAAAACTAAAACCATGTAATGGAGTACACTTTGGACGAAACAGTTTGTCTAGTACGTATTATGTCAGAGAAAACAAATAAATAATACAAAATACTATACTGTAAATAAATAAGTACACATACACACACATGCATCCATAAAAATTATCAAAATTCATCTAGTGAGTAGCAGCACTTTTCAATTAAGAATTATTTCAGTCTATTTTTGAATATTCTGACATTTGGTGCTGACTTTATATCCGGATTTAATTTATTGTATAATTTGCACCCCATAAAATAAAAACTTTTTTGATAAAGTGCGGAGCAGTGGGAATTGGGCTGTAACATATTGCAGTAACGAGTGTTATGATCATGTTTTGGCAAGCACATTGTAATGTTTTTATAATTATTATAGAAATATATACACACCTCCAGAATATATACGCTAAATAATGTCAGGATTTTTAGTTTTTTGAAAAGTTCTCTACAGCTAGTCCTCTTATCAATGTTCTCAATAATGCGTATCACGTATTTTTGTAAAATAAAAACTCTGTTTACATTAGCACTGTTTCCCCAACTTAGTATTCCATATCTCATGTGGGAGTGAAAATTGGCATAATACAGTGTGATGAGAATGTGTTTGCTGCAATGATTTTTCAAGTATTTGATGCTGTAGCAGGCACTTCGAAGTTTCTTACATATTCGGTTGGTATGCTCTGTCCATGATAATTGCCTGTCAAAAATAACTCCTAGTAGTTTCACGTTTTCAGAACAGAGTAATTGTTTTTCTGTATCTTTAAATATTATAGGTGGGTCTTGTCGTCTGTGCCCGAAATATGTCAACACTGTTTTTTTGTGGTTCAATAGGAAATTATTATTTTCTGACCATCGTATTATGTTATCGTATACAATTTCTGTAGAACAGATCAGTGATTGTTGGCTGTCACCTGATATAATGATGTTAGTATCATCAGCGTAACATATAATCTTGACATTCGGAATATTTTCTACAAAATATATGAGGTCATTTGCAAATACATTGAAAAGCATAGGTCCCAAGACAGATCCCTGTGGAACTCCCTGTGTGATGGTATAGGAAGGACTGTCAGTGCCGTTGAGTAAAACAAACTGAGTCCTATTGAAGAGATATGATTCAAAGAACTTCAAAGGTATACCTCTTATTCCATATCGTTCGAGTTTAGCAATTAACATGTTATGGTCAACCGCATCGAAAGCCCTCGAAAAATCTATAAATAGTCCAAACACATAATCACCCTTGTCTAATCTACAGACGAGTTCATTTTGAAAGGTATTCAGTGCAGTCTCTGTACCCATATTAGTACGAAAACCATGTTGGCTTGTTGATAAAATGTTATGCTGCGTTAAGAATGTATTCAGCTTATTTTTAACGTTCATTTCAATGATTTTGGAAAAGCTACAAAGTAAGCTGATAGCTCTATAATTTGCAAGTTCATTAGAATCTCCTTTTTTATAGAGAGGCATTACCTCTGCTAGCTTAAGACAGTCTGGAAAAATGCCCATTTCATAGGACTTATTTATCAAGAATACCAATGGCGGACATAAGTAGTGACTAGTTTTTTTAATTAAATTATTTGAAACTTGATCATACCCTGATGAGTTGGATGTCTTCAAGTTATCAATAAGGGTTTCCACGTCTATAAGTGTGACAGGTTTTAGGAAAAAAGACAAGTTACAACTAGGAATATTCAAACTAATGTGATCCAAATTTTTTTTACGGTCTTGAATGATGTCTTTTGTAAAAAGCAAATTGAATTTTATAGCTAAATCCTGATCAGATAATTGCACACCATTTTCCTTCATTTCAACTAATTGTTTTTCTCCTCTTTTTGCACCTTTGAGTTTGTTAATTATGTCCCACGTAGCTTTTGATTTATTATCAGAATTAATTATTAAGTTAGTAAGTGAGTAAGAGATCCTAATGTGTTGAGCATAGTGATCAGATAGTCGAAAATCAACCACATTTGATTCGTAGCATTCAAAACTAGAACTAATGATAAAGTTATCTAAACATGTAGAGGATGCAGCCGTTACTCTGGTTGGTGACTTAATTGTTGAACACAGATCATAACACCCTAAAAGATCTACCATTAATGTTAGATTATTACTTAGTGTAAGAAAATCGATATTAAAGTCGCCTCCTAAAATAATTGACTTGAAAAGGCTCGAAGTTTTTTCCAGAAGGTTCGCAAGCAATTCTAAAAAAATTTTGAAATCACTGCCTGGTGGTCTATATATAACAACTATAATCAAATTCAACTTCAAGATTGACACCGCACAGCATTCAAGAGTACCCTCTAAACAATATTCAGATACATCGAAAGCTTTTGTTGCCGAGTGGTATTCATTATGTTTGAAAATAGCTACTCCTCCGTGTTTTGAGAGAGATCTACAGTAAGCATTTGTTAACTGAAAGTTTTCAATAATTACATTCGTGATTTGAAATTATCCTGCCAGTGTTCCGAAATAAGTAAAAAGTCACATTCAATATCAATGAGAGCATCCTCAATCCTTAAGATTTTGTTACCTATGCATTGAATGTTTTGGTGAAAAATATTGATATTTGTTTGTTTAATTTTCAGGGCCTTATCATTTGTTTTAACTAACGGTAGTTTTTTGAAATTTCCTGTTTTCTAAAAAAGAAGATGATGTTTTGAGAGTCGTAGAGTTTTTGCAATAATAATTTTCCAAATGCATTGCTATTCCCTTGCCTAATAATGATTTTCCTTTATAATTGAGATTAGCCCCATCCCTTTTGTAACAGCTTCTATTGATAATATTATTGCATTCCATAATAGGACATTTGTTAAATCCCAAGGTATATATTTCTTGGAATAAATCTAGGTTCCTTTTATAAATACCTTCATTTTCCTTCCTATAATCATAATCATAGCGATAGGCCTCTGTGATAATGAGGGGTTGGGTATGCTTCAGTTATATCAAAAAATCTTTGATGCTAGTTTTATCACATCTGTTTGGCCATAAAATAACCACATCATTATCACTGAAATCCTTGCTATTATTTGAAGCAGTTTCTATTAGAGTCTTATCGATTGCATTTGGCTTCACTATAGCCTGAACTGTACACTTGTCCCCTAATAGATTAAAAAGTCTATGTGCCATATCTCTACCTTGAATAGTTTATCATATTCCAATTTGGAATGAAATGATCCACCCCTATTGGTAGAAAAATAGGGGATGATTAATTTTGCACTTGTGAACTTTGGCACACATATGTAGTTGACATTGACAGACCCTCTTACATCCGTCAAAATGATAACATTCTATGAAAGGATGGAATTATATACAAAGTGATGAAATCAATTAATCAGAACTCTCAAAATTAATTTATATTATATAACAATAAATAGTTAAAATAGAAAATCATATTATTTAATAGTTAATAGTTGAAGTAAGCTAGGTAAGTGAGTATTTTGGAAGTAATCAAAAATTAAGTAGGTAGTAATTAGTAGATTTCAGCAACAAAAAATTGAAAAATAAAAACTTTTTAACAATAAATTAAACCGACGATAAAATCAACTGAAAAGCAAAGAATAAAATAAACCTTCTTAGTCTAAATGATAATTGAGCTCCTAAACTAATGTGAGTAACTGATTTTGAATCGGCGCCAAACAAACTAGCAATTGAATTAGGTAAAGCGTAAAATGATGGCAGCGAGATGCACGGCTGCGTTTTGAGTACTTCTTTCAAAGTAATATAATGATCTTCGATAATTGTTTGTTTGGCGCCGACTCAAAATTAGTTACTCACATTAGTTAAGGAGATCAATTATCATTTAGACTAAGAAGGTTTATTTTATTTTTTGTTTTTCAGTTGATTTTTTCGTCGGTTTAATTTTTTGTTAAAAAGTTATTATGTTGTCCCTATTGAAAAGGGAAACATTCTCAATTAAAGTTTATCTTTCAGTCGCAGATGATTCCACATCTGATTTTATGAACATCCTGTTTATAATTTCAACAAATCAATTGTCCCTATTCTTGTTGAGAAAGATTATTCGTTTCTTTCTATCAGATTTAGTGAAAGATATTCGATAATTAATAATAATAATAAATCTCATCCATCATCCATCAATAATAAATCTCATCTCATGTAAAATACATGTCACTATAACAAGTGTTAAATGAATAAAAATCAATCAATAGTAGGAGATGAAATGGCGCAGTGCCAGCTAATGCTGTTTTGCAACTGAACCAAGGGAAAGAAAAAGAAAGGATAGGAGAAAAGAAAATTAAATAACTATGGGTATATAATAGCAGACAGTATTGAGACTGTCGATTTTCAATCAATCAGTGTATCAATGAGATTCCAAATATAACGTCAAGAGACATTTTAGAACAGCCAATTTCCAGTTAATCCCTCTATCTCTGGACTAATAAATCTTTCAGTTTCTTTTTGAAATTTATTATAATATGGTTCTGGAAGTGAGAATGTAAGGGGTTGTAAGATTTTGTAGCTGTGTGAGAGAAGCTTCTTTTGAACAAACTGGTTTTAAATTTTGGGATTACCAAGGTGTTTGGATTTCGCGTGCGAGCATTATTGAAGTTTCTGAAGGAGATGAGTTTAGAGGCTAGGTATCTAGGGTTGCAAGATGTTATGACTTTGTGCGTGAGGGATAGTAAATGTAGTTCGCTTAATTTTTCCAGTCTCAGCCAACCGTATTCTTTGAATTTTACACTGATGTGATCATATTTTCGATTACCATAGGCGAAACTAATACAAGAATTCTGAATGCGGGCCATAGACGGCGTAGCAATATGGAAGCTTCGAGATGATTAAGGATTGGCAGAGGCTCAGTAGGTAGAATGTCCCTACAAGGATATTATTGTCTTGAGATATTGAAAGAACTTTGACATAAGTGACTAACATGTCTTGTGAATCGTAATTGTTGATCGAACCAGATACCCAAGTTTTTTACATTCACTGACAAAAGGGAGTTTTTCAATCGAGAGAAATAGTAAGAAATTTGCCTCAGCTACTGAGCATTCAGATTTTTTCCAACAATCCTATATACAGAGTGGGCCATTGAAAACGAAACAGCGGCTCTGTATGAACACTATCGGCAGAACCAAATTATATAAAAACGCTCGGACACGTCAACTACATTTTCGAGGGGGACTACATTCCATCCCTCGGAGCTGTGACACCACCCCTAAATTTTTAAATGGCAACATATGGCAAGTGATACCTCATTTGGAAGGTACTTTCCCTCTTAATATCAAACAACAAAAATAAATTAATTATATCGATTCGTTTTCGAATTATAGGAACTTGAAGTTGGGAAATAACTTTTTATTCACTCAGTCAATAAAAATAACATCTAACAATGCAACTGTTTGAAGATAATTATCATTGTCAAGGAATTGAATGATCTAACTGTTTACTAACAAATAACAGGTAAAGGTTAAGCAAATGAGATCACCCAGTATCTTCCCGAAATTTCCACAGACGCTTCAGAAGACGATAAAAACACTATAGCAATCGAAAATTTAGCGCGGAAAAGATAATTTTAGGAGATATGGGCCCCCGTAGGTCCATAAAGAGAGGTTATGGAATATCACTTCTGGAAACTGCAAACTGATTTGAAGAATAGCTTTTTACACTAAAATATTAACTGTACACTCATTTAACGTTTAAGTAATATTAAAATCACTTAATGTTCGATGAAGTCCTGAAAAAACTCCGATTACATTTCATTTAATTTTTCACATGAAATGTCAACAATAAAATATTGGTGGTTGCATTGTGCTTTGATCTTGGCGTTTTATGGACATGCCACGTTGCCAACTATTCAAGTAAATTGGGCCAATCCGGATTTTCACGGAATAATCACAAAATTATCACAGGTGCTTCAAAACTCGATAAATGTGATAATATGAAGTCACATTATTTTAATATGTTTGGTAACTTTCTAAATGCGGCACATCCATCAGAACCAGATCGCCGTGTCATGCTGTTATAGTTATAATTTATATGCTCAAATATATATGTCGCATTGAATTTCAGTACTTTCTTTTCCCCTTGGAGACATAGGCAACGTCGGATATCAATAAACTTCAAAATCCACGAGATTTGGATAAACATAACACAATCACCAACGTTTTAATTTTGACATTTCTTTTGTAAAATTATATGAAGAGTAATCGGAGTTTTTTCATTACTTTATCGAAAATTAAGTGAGTTTAATATTACTAAAACGTTGAATGAGTGTACAGTTACCATTTTAGTGTAAAAATAAATTGTTTATATCAGTTTACAATTTCCAAAAGTGATATCCCATAACCTCCCTTTATGGATCTTCGGGGATCCGTATCTCCTAATATTATCTTTTCCGCGCAAAATTTTCGATTGCTATACTGTTTCTATCATGTTTTGAAGCACCTGTGGAAATTTCGTGAAGATACTGGGTGATTTCATATTCTTGACCTATTCCCAAATAACATGCAATTCCGTTTCAAATTTTTATTTCATCCTCATTTACTTGATCGAAAAATTTTTACTCAAATGCGAGTACAACAAAAACAGATAATTTTTTTCGCCAAATCGCAATTGTGGACGTCTATCAGTATCAAACTGATCTTTGATTGAACGACATTAGAGTGAATTACTTGACTAAAGCTGCTGAATATATTTCCGCAATAATGGTGTATACGATCGCGGAAAGAGTTGAAATAATAACAATTTTTTTATGGTGAGTGCGGTAACTGTACAGCTAATTTGTTCAATGAAAGGCATCCAGATAAACTTGTTGCTAAAAAATATGTTCTAGAATTAGTGCAAAAATTTCGTCAAACTGGATCAGTAGCCAACAAGAAACAAGACCCAGAACGTGAATTTCCGTTGAGAAATGAAGCTGTTGAAGTTGCACTTTTAGGACAAGTTCATGCAACCCAACATTGGCACAAGGAATTGGCTAGTATTACCAATATCAGTAGAAACGTGTCCGCCGAATCCTGAAACATCATAAATTCCACCCCTACAAAATACATTTGGTACACCAATTGAATGAAGATAATTTTGATAGGCGACAGGAATTTTGTGAAATTATGACTACGAGAATAGATGCTGATGAGAATTTTGTTTTCAAGATCTGCTTTTCTGATGAGTCTACATTCTTTTTGAATTCGACTGTGAATCGTCATAATTGTCGTTATTGGTCAGATGCCAATCCACATGTTTTCCACGAAGTCCATACTGAAACTCCCCAAAAAATCAATGTCTGGGCCGGTATTTTTGGGGACGGTTTGATTGGACCAGTATTTCTCGACGGTAACCTGACAGGAGAAACTTATTTGGAATTATTGAATGAATTTATTCATCCACAATTAGTAGACATCATTGAAAATGTACGATCTTTACCATGAAGACCACTTGATATTTCAACAAGACGGGGCACCTCCACATTATGCACAGCTGTTAGGGCGTTTTTGAATAGAATGTTTCCTGGAAGTTGGACTGGAAGAAGAGGCTCTATAGAGTGGCCAGCCAGATCTCCAGATTTAACCCAACTCGACTTTTTCCTGTGGGGTTACTTGAAAAACAAAATCGTTGCAACCGAACCAGAATCTCTGGAAGATTTACGAATGAGAATTATTGAATAATGCCGTCGAATAACGCCAGAAATGCTACGAAATGTGAGGTCTCTTTTTGAACAGAACTTGTACTATTGTATGGAAATGGGTGGCAGACAGTTCCAACATTTAGTTCTTCGACAATAATAATTATTGCGACAGTTGCTTTATCAGATATTGTTTTTATTGATTGAGTGAATAAAAAGTGATTTCCCAACTTCAAGTTCCTATATCTCGAAAACGAATTTGATGGAATTAATTTATTTTTGTTGTTTGATAATAAGAAGGAAGATACCTTTCAAATGAGATATCACTTGCCATATGTTGCCATTTAAAATTTATGGGTGACGGTCACAGCTCCGAGGGATGGAATGTATTTCGGGTGAATTTCATCGTGAACGATGTCCCCCTCGAAAATGTAGTTGACGTGTCCGAGCGTTTTTATATAATTCGGTTCTGCCGACCTACAGAGCCGCTGTTTCGTTTTCAATGGCCCACTCTATATATATAAAGGGTAAAACATGGATAGAGTACTAATAAATTGCTGATGTATCCAATAATAATCAATACAATTTGACTGTTTATCAACTTCAGTAGCAACTTTTGACTAAACATCATCATTCAAATCATAATTTTTCTATAAACAAAGTGAACAAAATGCATTTGTGATCAACAGTCCAATCTACTACATGGATAGTTCTGGAAGAGGCTCGACTACTCTTCCATATCTCGTTGTGATCGGGTGTGTTTCAATACTTTCAGAATATTCTTCCTTCTAACTTCTTTTTCATTATCAGTTCCCTCTCTCTAAGTAATGTTTTCGGTATGTCTCATTTCAGGCATCGAAGAATTTTGTTGGCAGTCCAATGCCCGGACCAATTAGATTCAGAGTGGCAGGAAGTCCCGCAAACCGTAGATGGTCACAGCTCCGCTCCCACAGGTAGTAGTCCTACTGCTGGACCATCTGGCATGAGCAGGAACACCAGTTACTCTGGAAGTAGTTCGGAGTACAACCCCGCCAGTGATGAAGACGAATCCTCAGACGATGGCACAGCTTATTTATCTAGAACTCACAAACGTCAACCACAAAAACGACGATTGCTAAGTAATTTAATTTTGAAATTTCAATTATTTTATTTAGAACAGTTTTTCAGTTTCACTTCATTCAAGTGAAAAAAACTTTTTTTTACATGTTATTAAGAATGATTGTTTCGTTACAGGACCCCTGGTCTAGCTACAGCAAAACTGACATGAGTGACACCAGAGCGATCAGCTGCAAGAAAGATTTTTGCGTCACGACTCAACAAGGGGAAAAATCCGACACAATTGGAAATCGGAGTTGCTGTCTGTAATTGTGAGGAACTCAAGGGGCGCAGTATTCCACAAATTAAAATGTGGGTGCAAAACCAAAGGTTACGAAAGAGTGAGTTCAAATACATTTACTATTTGATGGGCGGGCGCTTGTTTTTTTTCATATCAGGGAAACTGGTAGTGGGTTTTTAGAGTTTAACTGTTTGAGATGGGATAAACAACATATATTCAATTTCACGATACTATCCACAAATTTTGAACAATCGACCACATAGTATTGATTTTCTGGAAAAAATTCATGATATGTGTTTTTATTGAAATTCTATAAAGACCCCTATTGAATGGGCGTTTTCTTATATGAAAGCAAATAATATTAGTTTTCAATTCTAGAAGGCAAGTTTACAATATTAGGAGAATGTAAAATTAGAAGGCATAAGAAAATAGCATAATTTTATTTCCAATATTTTTTTTGTGAAAGGGGAGAGAATAAAAAACCCATAAATTGCTAAATTTAATATTGGTTCCCTGAAAAGCAATAAAAGCCTATTTCGAAATGTAGAACATTTAGAAATTTGTATAAGGAATTATGCAGCACTGATCAACAGAACTATGTTGAAAAGTGTCCGCTGCGAAATGTTTTCTGGAAGAATTCTATGTATGGAGCGCGAAGGTGGTCACGTAGAATATTGAAAATTTGTACATTGTTTGTTTATTGAGTTTTTTTAATTTTTCCACATCCACCTAAACAATACTAAATTCAATTGGGATAAATAATGTATTATTAAGTTTTAATTAAAAATATTAGTTGCTTTAAATTTTATTTGCGGGTTGAGAATATTGAATAAGCTGTTGTGCATCAATACTCAGGGCAAAGTTCGCTTGATTTCACTTGATGGCAGTTATTCTGATTTTAAATGAAAATATTTTAGGGTAGAGTGTGAGTTCACATAAGACTCAGTATGTCGAAACTTACTAATATTTATTTCCAAAACTGTAGAGGATTGAACACTAAATGTTCTGAATTTTTTAGGAACTCATTGATTGGTGATTTCGATATAATAATAGCAGTAGAAACATGGTTACAGGATGGAGTGAATGATGGAGAGGTAATACATGTAGGAATTTTCAATTTGGTAAGATGCGATAGAAATTTAGAAATTTCAAATAAAAAAACCGGTGGTGGTGTTTTTCTAGCAATTAAAAAACAATATAAAGTATTAAAAGTTATCAAAAAACACACATTTTTTGAGGCAGTTATAGTTGAAGTTAAAGTAAAGGGTTGCAGGTACGTTTTTTGTGGAGTATGTATTCCTTCTGGAAGTTTAATTAACGTGTATGAATCAGTTTTGAATTTTTACAAAATAATATAAAAATATCCGATAATGTTTACCTCTTTGGAGATTTTAATATACCTGATATAACTGGAATTAACTATAATAAAAACATATCAAACGAAATATTTGAAAGTTTCCATGATTTTATGTATTTTAATGGCTTCACATTATATAATAACATAAAGAACAGTCATGGAAGAACATTAGCTTTAGTAATCTCTTCGGAGAATAATTTACATAAGTGTACAGTTAATAGGGATTTTGTGCCAATTGTTAAAGAGGATGAATATCATCCTGCTCTTGAAATTTGTATTAAAAATATAACTAATGGGGAGATCTGTAAAAACATGAATAATATTACTGAAAATTGTACAAGCTACAACTATAAAAAAGCCAACTTTCTTACTTTAACGGAGCGTACCAGGGATCCAAGTTGGGATATGGTACTGAACGAAAAACTAGATGTGAACCGAGCTTTAAATCATTTTTATAGAATTTGGAATAACATTATAGAATAATGTATGCCAAGATATGTTCATTACAAAAAACCTAAGATGTATCCCATTTGGTTTACAAACGACATGAAAAGTAACTTAAAAGAAAAAGAGAGGTATAGAAAACTAAAAAATATTTCCAGTTATTTTAATGATAAATACATAGAAGTGAGACGAGAGTTAACTAAGCTTATAAAAAGTGAAAAAAAGAAATATATTAATAAATTAGAGCAGGAAGTAACTTCTGATATAAACAATTTTTGGAATTATATAAAGAATAATAGGAGAAATTCGAATAGTGATAAATTCATATATAACGGAGTAGAGGTAACAGAGGAAAAAACTGCAGAATCATTTGCAACATTTTTCTCATCACTGTATGCGGACAAAAAAGCCTCTTACAATTTGCTTTTTAATTCTGACTCGGGCGTAACAAATAATACATTCGTATTGAATTCAGTTAGTGAGTCAGACTTTGCTGATGCACTTAAAAAGCTAAAACCCAAAAAGTCAGAGGGGTCTGATGGAATACCACCTTATATATTAAAGGCCTGTGGTGAGTGGGTAAGGCAGCCACTGATACATATTTATAACCTTATTTTAAAAACTAGTATATTTCCCTCAGCCTGGAAAACAGGATTGGTATGTCCCATATTTAAGTCCGGTGATAAAATGAATATCGAAAACTATCGACCTATTTCAATTATGTGTGCCCCGGCCAAACTTTTTGAACAGATATTATATTGTAAATTGTATACGCATGTTGAAAATTATATAGTACCTCACCAGCATAGATTTATGTCAAAAAAATCATCTAATACAAATTTGTTTCTTTTTAGTAATCATGTATTTGAGTCAATGAAATGTAAATCTCAGCTCGATGTTATATATACTGATTTCAGCAAGGCATTCGATAAAGTCGATCACGATATATTACTAAAGAAATTGGGTAGTTTTGGATTATCATATAACCTACTTCCGCTATTTAAAAGTTATCTAGAAAACAGATACATAATGACTAAACACAACGGAAATACATCGGGGAAATTTGAGGCAAATTCGGGAGTGCCACAAGGCTCCAACCTTGGGCCGCTTCTTTTTGTACTTTTTATTAATGATTTGCCTAAAGTACTAGTGTCATCAGATGGCCTTATATTCGCAGATGACTTCAAAATATTAAAAAAGATAGAAACAGTGAGAGATTGTGTGATGTTACAGAAGGACATTAATAGGGTTTTAGAATGGAGTTATAAAAATAAATTATATTTCAATCTAGGCAAATGTTTTGTGTTAACTATAACGCGCATTAAGCAACCGTGTCTCTTTAATTATTTAGTGGGGGGTCAAAGCTTACAACGATGCACTGAAATCAAAGACTTAGGCATAACCTACAACAGCACATTCTCATTTGCCATACACATTGAAAATATTTTAAAGTCAGCTAATAAAATGTTAGGTTTTATAATAAGACAATCTCATATCTTTAATAATATTAACCACTTAAACTTTTGTACTATAGCTTGGTTAGGAGCAAGTTAGAGTTTGGCTCATTAATTTGGTTCACGGAATCTCAAAGTAATTTGAATAAATTAGAAAAAATTCAAAATAAGTTTTTAAGGTTACTCTATTTTAAAAAACATCACGTATACCCTGACTACCAGACAATAAGAAGTACAACTCTTAGGAATGAATTCAAGATATTATCTCTAGAAAATAGAAGACAACTCTCAGTATTGGTATTTTTATATAATATTATAAATAATAGAATTAGCTCCCCTGAACTTTTGGCCTCAATTAGATTTAACGTGCCACCTAGAAGAATGCGCCAGGTTCCAATGTTTAATATTCCTCCATCATTCAACATTTCGAGATCACCTACGGTAAAAATGTTTCGACTTGCGAATCAATTCAATGCATTAATAGATTTAGAATGGACAGTTTCTACTAGAGTTTTTCGTAAAACAATCTTGGAGCATTTAATACTGATATCTCTGTGAAGAACTTTGAAGGTTGTATCAATCCTCATACAATTCAATTAATTTAGGAAAAATTATACGAATATAATTATATATTTACATATAACTAATTTTCTTAGGTGTCTACATTTTGTGAATCTTATAAATTCTGTGAATTTTATTTTATTATGTAAAAAGTTATAATTTGCACAATGTATCTAATTACATATTTATTCATTAATAAAACCGTAAGGTTTGTATGAATAATAAATAAATAAATAAATAAAAAATGACTACACCTAGTGTCAAGACTAAATCGTGTTTTCATAATTAATCGACCGCAAAAATCTATTCCATAAATAAATAGTATTATGTGATTTAGGTTATTGAAGCTGTTTCCAGATAAAACAAGAATGTATAATGTTTCTTAGTTTTTTTTTCAATTTGGTTCAAAATTGGTACATGGGGTCCTCGTTGGATTCCAAACACATTTTCTCAATAATTTTTTTCGATATCTTGTTCATTTGACCCATTTTTCGGCACCACAGATAACTTTTTTTTAAATTCCCGCCAAATCTGAGGTCACGTGATATAAATCGCAACGGATTTTTCAGTTGTCAGAAATGCAGAAACGAACCGCCATTGGAGTTTTTCAGAAATTTCAATAACAATTTTTTCCCATATGTAGCCAACTGTATATAAAAATACGCTGCTGCACATGCTATCCTCTATCTTCATCTACTGCACTGGACAATGTATCCCTTCCTAGGCTTGTGTACCAACTTCTAGCCACTGATAGACGACGAGTCGGAGAAATTATACACGCCGTGAGACCGATAAGGCTCGAGTTTGCACAAACCTCAAGAGCCGGCGTCTGACGGCGCGAGACTTGACGAGCTTGCCTTGGAGGATTGTGCTCGGTGCACAGGAGTGAGGTGTGTGCAATCTCGGGCCTGATCGGTCTCACGGCGTTTATAATTTCTCCGACTCGTCGTCTATCCAGTGGCTAGAAGTTGGTACACGAGCCTAAGAAGGGATACATTGTACAGTGCGGTACCTATAGGCGCCGCTGAGAGGATAGCATGTGCAGCAGCGTATTTTCAACCGACGAAACCAAAAAGGAGGAGGTTCTCTAGACGACGCGTATATATTTTTTTTATGTATGATCACGCATAACTTTTAACTGAGACGTCCGATTCCGATAATTCTTTTTTCAGTGGATAGGGTGTACTTCGAAGTTGGTCCCATTTGAATTTCAAAGATGAAATCCACCCGTAAGGGTTGCAAAATGAACGATATTGATCACCCACCCTCTGAATTCTGTCCGTTAAGCGATTCTATCAGGCATAACTTTGTAGTGGGTTCATCGATTTGGATGATAGGGTATACCTCATAGTTGATCATATTTGATTTCGAATGGAATTATCCACACTTACGGGTAGAAAAATAGGGACTAATTGATTTTTCACTTGTGAACATTGGCACACATATGTAGTTGACGATGACAGATCGCTAATGTCATTATTGTTGTTCTCCTACATCCGTCACAATCATTATATTCTATGAGAGGATAGAATGATATAAAGTAATGAAATAAACTAACCAGAACAACAAAAATAATTTAAATTACAACAAATAGTAACTTTTTACTGAGGCGTCCGATTCCGATAATTCTTTTTTCAGTGGATAGGGGTACTTCGAATTTGGTCCCATTTGAATTTGAAAGATGAAATCCACCCCTAAGGGTAGCGAAATGAAGGATATTGATCACTCACCCTCTGAATTCTGATCCGTTAACCGATTCTATCAGGCATAACTTTGTACAGGGTTCTTCGATTTGGATGATTCTTTTTTTAGTAGATCTTATTTTTGGGTTTCAAAAGGAATTAGCCACCTTCACGGGTGGAAAAATAGGGGATAATTGATTTTTCACTAGTGAACACTGGCCCACACATACGTAGTTGACAATGACAGATCGCTACTGACATTATTTTTGTTCCGTCAAAATCAGTATATTTTATGAGAGGATGGAATGATATACAAAGTAATGAAATAAACTAACCAGAACAACGAAAATAATTTATATTACAACAAATAGTGAAAGTAGATAATCATATTATTGTAACGAACCTAGGCTGGACCTGTCGCCTCACGTGTTGCCATCGACAGCGATGAGATCATCCCCGGAGATATTCGAGAACCATCCAGTGCGCTCTTCCGCGGAAAACAACGGTCAATATTGGAAACAATTGGAACATGCCGTCGCCAACCGTCCGAATTCGAAACATCGAGAATGCTGTATCGGAGATAAATAGGCAAACCTCAAGTGGAGTAAGACAGTCTGAACGAGCCCATACCATCGAGCTATACAGTGGCGTAGTAATATAAATTAAGTTGTAGATTCAGTGTGAAATAAATTATTTAAACCAAGTTAAGTTTATTTACGTTACAATTGGTGTCGGAAGTGAGATTTTGAAAATAAACAAGTGATCGTGGAGTGGATAGTCAGAAAAATAAATTGATAGACCTTTTTGTACGCCCAAAAATAGACAGTGGCCCGTTTTCGCAGAAGTGGACAATTGTGCGTGGAATATAAACTGATACACTCTTCGCGTGAAACAGACAATAGACTGGTGGCCCGTGGAAAAGAATTCGCGAAGTGAATTTTAACAAACTGATAAACTTTTCGTGTGAAACAGACTGATACCTCGTCAAAGACAAAATGTGTTCAAGAAAAGTGCGCCTTGCGGACTTGAAGGTAGGAATTGAAACAGGAATTGGAGGAAAGGGAACTGGAAACAACGGGTAAAAGCAAACTCAGGAAAGACTTGCAGAAGGACTTATACAAGAAGGTGAGGACCCCGAAACATTTTTATTCGAAGTTCCCGGAGGTGATTTGAGTCCGATAATAGAATCCTTGAAAGAAGAGCTGCAACAAAATTCGAGGACTTTGGAAGAGAAGCTTGAAGAAAATTCTAGAAATCTGGAAGAGAAGCTTCAAGAAAATTCTATAAATCTGGAAGAGAAGCTTTCTAGAAATCTGGAAGAGAAGCTTCAAGAAAATTCAAGAAGCCTGGAAGATAAGCTTCTAGAAAATTCAAGAAGCCTAGAAGATAAGCTCCTAGAAAACACAGAAGGCTTAAAAAAAGAACTCTGTGGTGTGGCGAATCGTCTGGAAAAAAGAATGGGAACCGTCGAGGCAGAAATGGACAAAATAAAGGAAACGATCAATAAACTGGAAAAACAAATTAATAGTGCGTCCTCCACAGAGATGGTTAACGAAAATGCAATGCTGGACTTGAGCTTGAACGTGGATAAAGTTCAAGAGGGTATAAAAGATGTCAAGGTCATTTCAGAAATAGGGAAGCTTTCCATGAAGCCGCCTCAGTTCGACGGAAAAACTCCATGGGCAAATTACCGCCGGCAGTTTGAAGCAGCGGCCAAAGCAAACGGATGGAATGCAGGGGAAAGAGCTGTAGCACTGACACTTGCATTACGTGGAGAAGCGACAAATATTCTACAAACTCTCACCGCCCAAGAACAGGAGGACTATGATCAGCTGATTAAACATCTAGAATTACGATATGGCCACGCCCATTTGGAACACGTATACCACTCCCAGCTGAAAAATCGCTGCCAAAATCGGGCGAATCCTTACAAAATTCGAAACTGACATTGCACGCTTGGTTCGTCTCGCATATCCAGCCATACCGGAAAATGTAATGGAGCGATTAGCGGTTCAGGCATTCTTGGATGGACTCCGTGACCAAGAAACCAGACAAGCGTTGATATTAGCTCGTCAACACATCTCGTAGACGCACTGGCACGAGCTTGGAATTTGAGGCAGCAAAACAATGCTGCAAAAGCCAAAGTAAAGTTCAAACGATTGAGGAAGACTCACAGGAGCCTGCTAACTTGGAAGCTGCCATAAGAAAAGTGATGAAGGAAGTGTTGCCTGAGAAAGACATATAAGATGCCGGAATTGTCGCAAAATTGGACATGTGCGTAGCAAATGTCCAACATTCATCGACTCCGATGCAGGAAAACTAAGAAAGGTCGATGAGAAGGGGCAATCGTCGGCATGTGTCCGGCAAGCCCCAGTTAACAACGCATATGTCGCTATCCTTCAACGACAGAACAAGGGTGTCTTCGTAGACGGTCTCATCAATAACGAGCCTTGCACCATGCTGCTAGATACAGGTGCGACTAGGACAATTCTCGGGCCTTCCTTTGCCAGAACACCGGAACGGATTGAACCGACAACTTGGAAGCTACGCACAGCAACAGGGAGCCAGCTACTGTATATGGCGAGCTACCGATTGAAATAATTTTGGGCAACACTAAAGTGAAACATCAGGCACTTGTAGCGGACATCGAAGACGATGCAATCATCGGAATGGACATCATGAATTCCAGAGGGTTTGAATTGGATTTCAAAGACGGCGTCCTACGCGTCAACGGAAGAGCGGTGCTTCATGGGGAAGCGAGGAGTTGATCCGGTATTGTTGGCGAGATTAAGGTACCTGAGAGGGCTGAAACCATTCTGGAGGCTCGCCTGGACGGGAGTACGAGCAGTGGAAACGTGGTGATGTTCGAGCCCAAACTTCATGATGAAAAATTGGACGAGGATTGCACTAGGGAAGACCTTGTTGCGTGCTGACAAATTTGTGCCGGTAAGGGTCATGAACGTCAATTATTTTCCAGTGACCTTGAAGAAAGGAACAATATTGGGGCACTGCTCGTCAGTTTCCTCAGTGATCCGGAGCGTACGAGGTACGATTAGCCAACCCAACAACTTGCCCACAGAACTAGAAAAATTAGTTGCCATCTCTTCCAAAGACATAAAACCAGCTCAACAGCCCAAACTAAGAGATTTAGTCAAAAAGTACCAAGACATCTTCGATACCGGACAAGGAAAAGGGGGTCGAACTAATGTGGTCCAGCACAAGATTGATACTGGGGGTGCCCGACCGATCCGGCAATCAGCAAGAAGACTTCCTCTTGCCAAGAAGGAAGAGGCTGACAAAATAGTCAGCGATATGGGAAAAGAAGGAGTTATCGAACCATCTGACAGTCCCTGGTCCTCTCCAGTCGTACTGGTGAAGAAAAAGATGGATCGACACGCTTTTGTAGACTATCGCCAACTTAATAATGTCACGAAGAAGGACGAGTTACCCTCTCCGAGAATAGATGACACCTAGACACGTTGGCTGGTTCCACGATTTTCTCGACCCTTGATTTGAAGAGTGGATACTGGCAAGTAGAACTGGCTCAGGAAGATCGAGAAAAGACTGCTTTACCATCGGCTCAGGATTGTGGCAGTTCACCGTTATGCCATTCGGGCTCTGTAATGCTCCCGCCACATTCGAAAGATTGATGGAGACAGTGCTGAAGGGACTCTCATGGAACACGTGTCTAGTGTATCTCGACGACATAATTGTGGTCGGCAGATCGTTCGAGGACCACGTGAAAATTTGGAGGAAGTATTCCTGCGACTGAGAACTCGGATTGAAGCTGAGCCCTAGAAATGCCATCTGTTCCAAAAAGAAGTGCGATACCTCGGCCACGTTGTCTCTGGGAAGGAGTAGCAGTGGATGACCAGAAGATCAAAGCTGTTAAGGATTGGCCCATCCCAAAAGACATTCACCAACTTCGAAGTTTCCTTGGTTTATGCACATACTATCGCCGATATGTGCTGGGATTCCCAACATCGCTAAACCACTGACCAGGCTCACGGAGGCCAAACAAAGTTCCAGTGGTCCGAAGAATGTCAAGACTCATTCCAGGAAGCTGAAAGGGCTTTGATCAACGCACCTGTACTGAGCTATCCCTACCCGAAGGGAAATTCATTTTGGATACGGACGCGCAACGTGGGACTTGGAGCTGTCCTATCTCAGATCCAGGAGGGACAGGAGAAGGTCATTGGTTATTTCAGCAAGACGCTTAGCAAACCAGAGCGCAATTACTGTGTCACCAGGCGAGAGCTGTTAGCTGTTGTAAAGGGAGTGGAACACTTCTACAAGTACGTGTATGGAAGAAGATTCCTGTTGAGAACTGACCATGCAGCTCTCAAATGGCTCTTACAGTTCAAAAATCCTGAGGGTCAAGTAGCACGTTGGATCGAGAGACTCCAAGAATTCGATTTCGAGATCGAACATCGAGCCGAAACTAGCCATAAGAATGCAGATGCCTTGTCGCGAAGACCATGTCCAGATGATTGCTCACATTGCCGACGAGCAGAAGAGAAAGAAGCAACACTTTGTAGAACCGCGGCAATGGATGACAACTGGAATGACAGCAAGATCCAGAAAGACCAAGAGAGAGACCCCGACCTTGGCTTAGTTGTCAGCTGGAAGAAGGGCAATCGAAGACCATCATGGCAGGAAGTCGCAGGTTACTCGCCGGCTGTTAAGTCCTATTGGGCACAATGGAACTCTCTTATTCTGGACAATGGGATCCTGAAACGTGTGCTGGAGGCCGATATTGGTGCGGGAAATCCATGATGGAGTCGCTGGAGGACATCTGGGAGTGACGAAGACCCTGCAGAAAGTGAGGCAACGGTTTTACTGGACCAATTGTCAAGCTGACGTCCAGGACTGGTGCAGAAAGTGCGCTGTATGCGCTGCTAGCAATGGACCTCGAATACGACCCAAGGCCCCGATGCGTCAGTACAACGTAGGCAGCCCGTTCGAGAGAATCGCCATTGACATCGCCGGCCCGTTTCCCGTATCCGACCACGGGAATAAATACATCCTTGTGGCAATGGACTACTTCAGTAAGTGGGCGGAAGCCTATGCCCCTGCCCAACCAGGAAGCCATCACCGTCGCCGACGTCTTGGTGAAAGAGTGGATATGTCGATTCGGTATTCCAATGGAGCTGCACTCGGATCAAGGCAGAAATTTCGAATCCAACCTTTTCCAAGAAATATGTCTACTGCTGAACATCCGCAAGACAAGAACCACGGCCCTACATCCGCAGTCCGATGGAATGGTGGAACGGATGAACAGGACGATCAACCGCCACTTGTCCAAGGTTGTCTCTGACCATCAAAGAGACTGGGACCAGTATCTTCATTTGTTCCTGATGGCCTATCGATCCGCAGTACACGAGTCAACCGGTCAAACTCCTGCTAGTATTATAATGGGCCGAGAACTGCGACTGCCTTGTGACCTGAAGTTTGGGATTCCGCCAGGACAAGACACTGCGGGAGAGGACTACGTCAGCAAACTTCGGCAGAGAATGGACGACATCCACGAACGAGTCCGGTTGAACATCCAGAGTGCCAGCGATAAAATGAAGAAGACCTATGACATCAAGGCCGACGCAGGAGGATTTAAGGTTGATGACCTGGTTTGGCTGTACAACCCCAAACGTCGTCGTGGACTATCACCAAAGTTGCGGAACTCGTAGGAAGGCCCGTATACAATCGTGCAAAGGATAAACGACCTTGTGTACCGAATCCATAAGCCCCCGAGGGAAACCAAGGGTCGTCCATTTCAACAGGTTGGCCCTTACGCTGGAAACCATGACCAAGTTCGCACCCTTAAGCCACCGGAGGATGATATGACTTTCGCGACGTTTATGTCCTTTTATTCAAACGTGCTGAAATTTCTACATGGGGTTACATGAGAGGCGTCACGAGAGCTATTTCGAGGTGCCTGCTGACTACGCTCTAGCGCACTGTGTGGCAGAAGATCTTCAAATGTCCATGGGCATCGCCGTAGTGTTCTCCAAGAAATTTGGTCAACTCCAAACACTGCGGAGCAGAATCCAGAAGTTGGTGGGGTGCTACAGTTGAAGAAAGGCCAGAGAAACATCTACTACCTAGTTACCAAGAGGCATTCCCAAGATAAACCGTCCTATGAAGATGTCTGGAAGAGTCTCACCAAACTAAGAGATACTATGGTGGACCAGAATCTGGTGGATCTAGCAATTCCAAAATTGTCCTGTGGTATTGATGGGTTGGACTGGAGAATCATAAGAAGTATGCTGGAGGCGATATTCAGATCCAGCGGCGTCAAGATTTTGGTTTGCTGTAACCCTCTTCCACGACCGATCATGAAGACCGTGGAGTGTTACTTCCATCGAACTTCACGGTGCAGATATGGGGAGTCATGCAGATATCGTCACACTCCAAGGATGAAATTTCGCGACGAAATGTCTTTAAGAAGGGGGCAATGTAACGAACCTAGGCCGGACCTGTCGCCTCACGTGTTGCCATCGACAGCGATGAGATCATCCCCGGAGATATTCGAGAACCATCCAGTGCGCTCTTCCGCGGAAAACAACGGTCAATATTGGAAACAATTGGAACATGCCGTCGCCAACCGTCCGAATTCGAAACATCGAGAATGCTGTATCGGAGATAAATAGGCAAACCTCAAGTGGAGTAAGACAGTCTGAACGAGCCCATACCATCGAGCTATACAGTGGCGTAGTAATATAAATTAAGTTGTAGATTCAGTGTGAAAAATTTTTAAACCAAGTTAATTTTTTTTTTTTTAAGGAATTAAAAGGGGGAAAATTTTATAAATTATTTAAACCAAGTTAAGTTTATTACATAACAAAAAATTAAACCGACGAAATACGGAACTGAAAAGTAAAAAATAAAAACTTTTTAACAAAAAATTAAACCGACGAAAAAATTAACTGAAAAGCAAAAAATAAAATAAACCTTCTTAGTCTAAATGATAATTGCAATTGAATTAGGTGAAGCGTAAAATGATGGCAGCTAGATGCACGGCTGCGTTTTGATGACTTCTTTCATAGATAATGATCTTCGATAATTGTTCGTTTGGCGCCGACTCAAAATCAGTTACTCACATTAGTTTAGGAGCTCAATTATCATCTAGACTAAGAAGGTTTATTTTATTCTTTGCTTTTCAGTAGATTTTTTCGTCGGTTTAATTTTTTGTTAAAAAGGTTTTTTTACTTTTCAGTTCGATATTTCGTCGGTTTAATTTTTTGTTAAAAAGTTTTTTCATATACATATTTTTATATAAATATGACAATTCAATAATTGCTTCTGAATTCCATTCTATGTTAAATACACACTAATAAAAATAACACTCAACTATGCTCTGCCACCACCAAAGCTTGTAATAATAAAAGCTTGTAAAAAAGAACCTCTGTGGATCAGGTCCACTGGGGATACCACAATCTAGAAAAACGCGCAGTTTTCTCTACCTCATGGTGGTGTGGAAATTAGTTGACCTTGAATTTACAAAATTATAATTATATAATGAATAGCTACAAACGATTCCTTGAAATGAGAATGACAAAAAATTAAACCGACGAAATACGGAACTGAAAAGTAAAAAATCAAATAAACCTTCTCATTCTCAGTAACTAAGCTCCTAAACTAATGTAAGTAACTAATTTTGAGTCGGCGACAAACAAACAAGCAAATGAATTAGGTCAGGCGTAAAATGATGGCATCGAGTTGCGCGGTGATATTCTGATAATTTTTTTGAAGTAATTTAATGATGTTCGTTAATTGTTCGTTTGGCGCCGACTCAAAATTAGTTACTTATATTAGTTTAGGAGCTTAGTTACTGGGACTAAGAAGGTTTATTTTATTTTCTACTATTCAGTTCCGTATTTCGTCGGTTTAATTTTTTGTTAAAAAGTTTTTATTTTTCAATTTTTTTGGCTATAATCTACTAATCACTACCTACTTGTTTTTTTATTACTTCCAAAATACTTACTTACCCACCTTACTTCAACTATTACCAGTTAAATAATATGAATATCTACTTTTACTATTTGTTGTAATATAAATTATGTTTGTTGTTCTGGTTAGTTTATTTCATTACTTTGTATATCATTCCATCCTCTCATAGAATATAATGATTTTGGAATAAAAATAATGTCAGTAGCGATCTGTCATTGTCAACTACGTATGTGTGTGCCAATGTTCACAAGTGAAAAATCAATTATCCCCTATTTTTCTACCCATAAGGGTGGATAATTTCATTCGAAATCCAAATATAAGGTATACAGAGTGGCCACTTTTTTAATGGGATTGTATTTGTAACTTTTAAACCATAAGAGTTAGAAGGTCGGTCAAATGGAGAAAAAGTTGCATTCATAGAAGCTTTGTCAAGCAGTTCAAAGAAATCGAGATTATCAGGGCCGGTTATTGAGATATCATAAGTAAAGTAAATTCTGTCATATTGATTCTTCTTTTTTTCCCACTTTATTTCGAATATTATCGAAAAATGTCACGGAAGTTTTTTATTCGACAGTAAATTATCCTCATTTTGACATAATCAGATTTTGTATCCAACGTTTCGCACGCTCTGGGCCACCCTCAACCTCATTTTTTTCAATACGTACCTGCACATTTCATGACACTTTTCGAAATAACTTTTAACGCTCAATTCAACGATATATCATACAATGTCATTCAAAGTTGATTTTCAGGTGATTTTGACCCTTATCCAAATTTCTTTGGGTCGGATCTGTATTACATTTAGGTACCTTTAGTTTAATTAACAACATGCAATACATTTCGATAAGAAAATCAACCTACTCATCTTGAACTGAATGGAACGTAACAGAATCAAAGCAAAAAACAAGTAATAATTATTTACAAATTTCAAGAGGTGAAAAACCTAATTCATAATAATTAAACGAAACTATCATTTAATGAAAGAAAAATCAAATGATTATTCGAAAGTAAATGATGAACATTAATGGAGCAAGTGTTCGAAATGTCCACCATTTTGTAAAATGCACTTTCCGGTTCTGGAATCCATACTTCTTATACATTTGCTTATTTCGTCTCCTTGAATACCTTCCAATACATTCTCAATCTTCTCGCGAAGAATCTCTATTGTCGGGTTCGTAGTATCATCAATTTTATTTTTGAGATATCCCCACAAATAAAAATCCAGCGGATTCAAATCCGGAGATCTGGCAGGCCATGCTACTGGATTTAGATAGTCTGTAACTATTCTTGAGTTGTGTGGACCACATCCGTCTTGTTGGAACCATGGACTATTACGCCGATACCGTATAGGAAGATCATCCAACATTTCTTCTATAATTTTTACATATTTTGCTCCGGTTAGGTTGCCGTCAATAAAATAGGGTCCCAGTAATTTATTATTCAACAAACCGCACCATATGTTCAAAGAAAAACGATATTGATGTCTAACTTCATGAATTAAATGAGGATTTTCTGTGGCATAAAAATGTTTGTTCCTTCGATTGAACATGCCAGAATTTGTGAATGTCGTTTCGTCTCCCCAAATGATATTGTGCGCAAAATTGTTGTTATTCCGCACCTTCCGTTGAAACCAATTACAGAATTGCAACCTTCTCTCAGGATCATTCGATATAGTTTTTGCACGGCTTGGTATTTATAGTCATGGTATCCGTGTCTCTTGAGTATTTTATTAACAGCACATTTTGATAAATTGCATTCACTGGCCATAGTTCTCGATCCTATTCCTGGATTCATTCGAATTTGGGCCAGAACATTGATGTCATTGATAGGCTCGTTTCGTCGTACATAAGGACCTCTCGGTTTGATGAATGGATTATGTGCAAGTAACGTTGTAGATAAACGTCGAAACATTTTAATATTTGGTGTTGTTCTTTCAGGATATAATTCACCATACCTTTGTTGTGCTTTGAACGAATTTCTATCTAGTTTTATGTACACTTCGTACATATCTCTCTTCTCTTCATTCGTGTATCTTACCATATCGAATAAGTTAAATTGAAATTACTCAGAAAAGTATTTAATGACAAGTTCTTGTGACACAATAATAAACGAAGTGACAAATAATATGACATTTCTTGTTATGTTCTTTTTTATCCACGGCCTACTACTTGAAAGTAATACATTCAATAAACCTAGAGTTGTGTGTATGTAAGAAAAAACAAGTCTATCAACGATATCAATGTTCTGACCCAAATTCAATTGAACCCAGAAAAAAAATCGAGAATTGTGGCCAGTGAATGCAATTAATCAAAAACTGCTGTTAATAAAATAGTCAAGAGACGCGAATACAATTATTTTAAATTTGAATACCAAGCCTTGCAAAAATTATATCGTAATGATCTCAAAATAAAGTTCGATTCTGTAATTTGTTTCAACGGAACAAATGACAAATCCAACAATAATGATTCCTCGCGAGAAGATTGAGAATGTATTGGAAGGTATTCAAGGAGACGAAATAAGCAAATGTATAAGAAGTATGGGTTCCAGAACCGCAAAGTGCATTTTACAAAATGGTGGACATTTCGAACACTTACTTCATCAATGTTCATCATTTACTTTCGAATAATCATTTGATTTTTCTTTCATTAAATGATAGTTTCGTTTAATTATTATGAATTAGGTTTTTCACATCTTGAAATTTGTAAATAATTATTACTTGTTTTTTGCTTTGATTCTGTTACGTTCCATTCAGTTCAAGATGAGTAGGTTGATTTTCTTATCGAAATGTATTGCATGTTGTTAATTAAACTAAAGGTACCTAAATGTAATACAGATCCGACCCAAAGAAATTTGGATAAGGGTCAAAATCACCTGAAAATCAACTTTGAATGACATTGTATGATATATCGTTGAATTGAGCGTTAAAAGTTATTTCGAAAAGTGTCATAAAATATGCAGGTCCGTATTGAAAAAAAATGAGGTTGAGGGTGGCCCAGAGCGTACGAAACGTTGGATACAAAATCTGATCATGTCAAAATGAGGATAATTTACTGTCGAATAAAAAACTCCTGTGAAATGTTTTGATAATATTCGAAATAAAGTGGGAAAAAAAGAAAAATCAAAATGACAGAATTTACTTTTCTTATTATATCTCAATAACCGGCTCTGATAATCTAGATTTGTTTGAACTGCTTGACAATACTTCTATAAATGCAACTTGTCCTCCATTTGACCGACCTTCTAACTCTTATGGTTTAAAAGTTACCAATACAATCCAATTAAAAAAGTGGCCACTCTGTATAATATCTATTAAAAAAAGAATCATCCAAATCGAAGAACCCAGTACAAAGTTATGCCTGATAGAATCGGTTAACGGACCAGAATTCAGAGGGTGAGTGATCAATATCCTTCATTTTGCTACCCTTAGGGGTGGATTTCATCTTTTAAATTCAAATCGGACCACCTTCGAAGTACACCCTATCCACTGTAAAAAGAATTATCGGGATCGGACGTCTCAATAAAAAGTTAGGCGTGATCATACATAAAAAAAAAAATATATGTGTCGACTAGAAAACCTCCTCCTTTTTGGTTTCGTCGGTTGAAAACGAGCAGTTGGACGATTTTTTTCAAAGAATGTTCTCGTTTCTGCCGCTGTAATTCGTCACACATCAGAGTTACAAAAAAAGGGAATTGAGTCTGCTTCAAATTTGTAAACATTTTTGTTGTAGAAGCAACCGTTTAGGAATAATTTCGAAAAAAAATAATTGTACCTTTAATCTAAGATGGCAGAACGCGCCGACCCCCCATGGTCGAAAACTTGGATGTTTCATCTGGGCCCAGAACTAAATCACGTCGAACCTATTGTATTATAGTTTTCCTGTTCAAGCTTAGCAATAACTGATTAAATTCACCTCAAATACTATTGCTATTGAATATACATTTACCTATAGTTGCCACACGATCACATAACATGTTTTATTGGCCAGTTCCAAAGACGAACTTACTTATGTTCTCCCCAATTCATCAAATTTGTCTTAATTATATGAAATTTCAAAATGAGACAAATATATTCAATACAACAATTAGTGAAATGAAAAATTTATGTACTTACTTCTGTATCCATTATACATGTGAACTGCAAATCCGTGTCAATTATTTGTATTGTACATTATTCACTATTATAATTAGTATCTTTTGTATTTTTTCCGCCCTGCTCAAGGCATTAGCTTTTAGGGTGGTGTAATGCTAAATAAATATATCAACATTATTGCTACCCCCACAAAAACCCTATATACTGGACTATAAAGTAATGCAAATATGATTCAGCATTTGCTTTCCTTGATTTCTAAACAGTCACTGCCATCTATTAGACGGAAGTTGAACCAATTTGGGAGAATTCTCTCTGCTTGGCATTGAAATCTGTTGAATATTTAATTCAATATAAGTAGAATGCAGGTCTATTTTTGTAGATGTCGCTGGGTGTAATATTAGCTTGCTTTTTTCTTTCCAGGTTTGGACTTGGGATTTCAAAGGCGAAAGGGGACGCACTTTCATTCACTAGCGTGATCCGAACGGCAGAGGAAGTAACCAGAATCATATATTCGTAATATTTTGTCACTTTTGTAAACACGAATTTGTAATGAATATAAAAGCATAGAAAAAGTTGTGTTTTGTTAAATCTAATATTTCCAACACGAGACAAACATGTAAGGTAAACATTTAGCCTGAAGGGTTTGGGTCTCTCAAAATGAATTCAGATATTTCTGCGACCCTCAAGAGATGGCGCCACTTATACCACACTACTTATTACCCAGATCGAAACTATACTTAAATGGAGCCGAAGATATTGCTCCGTTTTCTGGATATAATTGGAAGTAATTCTGAAATCCTCGCAAATATGAAAATAACTCCAAGAAGATTGAATAAATTGAAACATGGAAAAATAATCTATTTTGTTTAATGTATAGTAATGGTATAATACTGTTTTTCTTGGAATTATTTTCATATTTGCGAGGATTTCCCATGATTTGTGCAAACATAACTTGGATTTCTATCGAATTGCTATCAGGAGAGCAGAAACTCGAGGAGGTGTATATTTTGAGATATCTCCTCACGTTTCTGTGATCCTAATACAAATCTGAAAATTTTCTTTCATGATTTGTGCGAACAATACTTGGGTTTCAAACGAATTGCTATCAGGAGAGCAGAAACTCGAAGAGGTGTATATATTTTTTTAAATTTATGCTACCAAATGCTCTGAACAAATTGCTCCAGGTGTATACTATGAATGATCTCCTCACGTTTCTATGATCCTAATACGCTCTCAAAATTTTCTTTCAAAATTTTTGTGAACAAATCACTACCAGGAGTGCAGAGATTTGAGGAGGTGAATACTATGAAAGATCTCCTCACGTTTCTATGATCCTAATACGAATCTCAAAATTTTATTTCATGATTTTTGTGCGAACAAATCACTAGCAGGAGAGCAGAGACTCGAGGAGGTGTATACTTTGGGATATCTCCTCGCGTTTCTGTGATCCTAATACAAATCTGAAAATTTTCTTTCATGTATTGTGCGAACAATACTTGGGTTTCAAACGAATTGCTATCAGGAGAGCAGAAACTCGAAGAGGTGTATATGTTTTTTTATTTATGCTACAAAGATGCTCTGAACAAATCTCAGGTGTATATTTGAAATCTCCCACGTTTCTGTACCCTAATACAAATCTAAAATTTTCTTTCATGATTTTGCAACAAAACTTGGTTTCAACAATCTATCAGGATAGGAGACTCGAGGAGGTGTATACTTTGGAATATCTCCTCACGTTTCTATGATCTAATACAAATCTGAAAATTTTCTTTCTGATTTATGCAACAAAACTTGGGTTTCAAACGAATTGCTATCAGGAGGCAGAAACTCGAGGAGTGTATTTTGGATATCTCCTCAGTTTCTGTGATCCTATACAAATCTGAAATTTTCTTTCTTGATTTGTGGAAAAACTTGGTTTCAAACGAATTGCTATCAGAAGCAGAAACTCGAGGAGGTGTATCTTTGGGATATCTCCTCACGTTTCTGTGATCCTAATACAAATCTAAAATTTTTTCATTATTTTGCAAAAAACCTGGATTTTAACGAATCTATCAGGATACAGAAACTCGAGGAGGTGTATTTTGGATATCTCCTCACGTTTCTTGATCCTAATACAAATCTGAAAATTTTCTTTCTGATTTGTGCGAACAAACTTGGGTTTCAAACGAATTGCTATCAGGATAGCAGAGACTCGAGGAGGTGTATACTTTGGGATATCTCCTCACGTTTCTATGATCCTAATACAAATCTGAAAATGTTCTTTCTTGATTTGTGGGAACAAAACTTAGGATTCAAACGAATTGCTATCAGGAGAGCAGAGACTCGAGGAGGTGTATCTTTGGGATATCTTCTCACGTTTCTGTGATCCTAATACAAATCTGAAAATTTTCTTTCTTGATTTGTGCGAACAAAACTTGGGTTTCAAACGAATTGCTATCAGGATAGGCAGAGAACTCGAGGAGGTGTATACTTTGGAATATCTCCTCCGTTTCTGTGTTCCTAATACAAATCTGAAAATTTTCTTTCATGATTTGTGCGAACAAAACTTAGGTTTCAAACGAATTGCTATCAGGATAGCAGAGACTCGAGGAGGTGTGTACTTGGAATATCTCCTCACGTTTCTGTGATCCTAATACAAATCTGAAAATTTTCTTTCTTGATTTGTGGGAACAAAACTTAGGTTTCAAACGAATTGCTATCAGGATAGCAGAGACTCGAGGAGGTGTATACTTTGGAATATCTCCTCACGTTTCTGTGATCCTAATACAAATCTGAAAATTTTCTTTCTTGTTTTGTGCGAACAAAACTTGGTTTCAAACGAATTGCTATCAGGATAGCAGAGACTCGAGGAGGTGTATACTTTGGAATATCTCCTCACGTTTCTGTGATCCTAATACAAATCTGAAAATTTTCTTTCATGATTTGTGCGAACAAAACTTAGGTTTCAAACGAATTTCTATCAGGATAGCAGAGACTCGAGGAGGTGTATACTTTGGGAAATCTCCTGACATTGCATTTTCAGGTCACCAGTTCGGGTGGTGTAAGCTATAGAAAACCAACAATGATTTCAACCCTCTTGCGGTTCATTTTCATATTCAACTAGCTGGTACCCACGACTTCAACCGCATAGAATTTGTTTTTTTCCTACGTTTTTCTTTGTGTTGTTCCATCTAGGTTATGCCTGTGAATTTTCCCCCTTGCCGTTATCCCATTATATTCTCCTTGTTCAAATATCTGTGTATACCAATTTTCATGGCGCTCGGATGAATGGTATAGAAGTTGATGTGCTCCAGCGTTGTCTAGTGGTGAGTTAAAGTAAAATGGATAGCATGATAAAACGTTCGGTGCTTACTTTCATACAAAAATCCCTTAGAAAAGAGCACTTTCAATCATTTTCGAATTTTCCGGGAAACTTTTTCAATTTTTCTTTCCCTAAAAACCTTATTCGGTCTATTGCGAACATTTATAAAAAATTAGCCAAACCAGTCCAACCATTCTCAAGTGATGCGCTTACCAACGAACATCATTTATTTATTATTATTTAGACGTCCCTGTCCAAATTTCTATGTTCCCTGAAAAAAAAATCCTGAAAACTCTCTGCCTAAAATTTCTTTTTTCCTATGTTTTTCTTTGTGTTGTTCCATTTAGGGTTTTTTTTTACTCTGCCCGCTTTCCGTTATCTTTTTTTTCGTTATCTCGTTTTAATATGTGTATATATTACGGAAAACTTTTCCATGACCAAAGAATTATGCATATCCATTGCTCGACAAAAATCCCATAGAAAAAAGCACTTTCAATTCTTCCCGGATCCAATAACTTTCTTAAAAAACCTTATACGGACTATTACAAACAACAAAAAATGTTTTGTTTAATCAGTGTTAAAATAAAAAAAATAGATTTTTGTGTGGCCCTCGGGGTTACAAAGCACACGCTCTAACCACTGAGCTACTCGGACTTTCACCAAGAGCTTATTTAGCCGATATTACTTTTGTTGGCCAAATTTCTCGAATTTTCCATTTTTTCCGTATCAACCATCCTCGAGATATTACGAACATTAAAAAAAATAGCCATTGAGCTTAATTACACGCTTTATATTAGCTTCACTTGTATGTTTGTTTGTTTGTAACCGACTCCTTAGGGCGCGATTTTGACCCACTTCCAGACGTCCGAATGATTTGAAATATGGCACGTGTACATAATTCCGGTGACAATGCATTAAGAAATTTTTGTGTGAAAAAAAAACAAAATGGCGGCTCCAATATGGCGGACGAGTTTTGTGATTATGGTCCGATTCGCTTCAAAATTGGTATGTGGGGGTTTTTGGAGTTGAATATTATGATTCTTTCGTGAAAATTGAAAAACTCAAGATGGCGGCTCCAAAATGGCGGACGAGTTTTGTGATTATGGTACGATTCTATTCAAAATTGGTATGTGGGGGTTTTTGGAGTCGAATATTATGATTATTTCGTGAAAATTGAAAAATTCAAGATGGCGGCTCACTGTATATATTGACAACGTTAAAATCTTTGATGGACTTCTAAAATCGAGATTTGACTATTAATACAGCTGTACACATTAATGATTTGGAAAATAATTACAGTTACTAATAGTAATCACGGAATCAATAGTAGATTAGAACAAATAATAGTTTAAAAAAACTAAAAACACGCTTTTTATAAAAAACCGAAGTAAAAAATAAATAAATAATAGTTTTAAAAAACTAAAAAACACGCTCTTATAGAAAACCAAACCAAGAAAATAGAAAATAAATTTGAATTAAGAATAGTGTAAAAAAATTTAATAAATATAAATTAATAATGTAAATAAAAAAAATTATTTTATTTAAAAAAAGCGTGGGGTGCTTAATCTGAATCTTAAAAAGCACCCCACGCTTTTTTTTTAAATAAAATAATTTTTTTTCTTATATACATTATTATTAATTTATATTTATTAAAAAAATTTACACTATTCTTAATTCAAATTTATTAAAATTTATTTTCTATTTTCTTAGTTTGGTTTTTTATAAAAAGCGTGTTTTTTAGTTTTTTTAAATTATTATTTATGTATTTATTTTTCAGTTCGGTTTTTTATAAAAAGCGTGTTTTTTTTAGTTTTTTTAAACTATTATTAATTTTTATTATATAGATTAGAAATAGGAAGGAATACCAAAGAAATACAATTATTACAGATCTTTAATTTATTTTTTCAATTTTAGAGACAATATAATAAATAGAAAAATCAAACTTATTCAGACGGTATGATCAGTTCAAAATTCCAATCTAAACAAATCAATTTTACAGACGGATGCCAGATCAGAATATATTCAATTCCATAATATTTTACTTACAAAATACGTTACGGGAAAAAATAAATTAACCATATGTAGTTATTAATTTTGTTTTCATTCGAAAATCTGTTAAATTACAGTAATAAATCAATGAAAATATACAAAAATAAATAGTTGAAAAATATCCAGAAAATAATTGTATATGGATTCAAACTGTACCACTTAATATATATTTACATAAGCTATATATCACATCGCTACATTTTTCTCAACATGCTATTATCAATGTTTGGGACACAATATATACATCAGAATAAATAAAATAAGGTGATATTTCAACCAGTCATGAAAAAAATTATACACAATTCAAAAATTCTCAAAACAAGTCTTTTGGCAGTTGTTAATAATTTTTAAAAATCAAATTGGTCCAGAGATTTCTTTGTACAATATATTTTTGAAAAACAATTGACCACTGAAATTCAAAAAGAATTTTCAGCATTTTTGGATCTCATTAATTTTACATACACGAGCCGGAAAATACCGGCTTAAGTTTTCGTCGATTTATGTATATAAATACTTACGTACATTCTCAATATCCACAAGTCGACTAGAAGTATTAGTCTCTGTGTAAAATAGCATTTAAAATCTCTTAAATTATTTATTTCAATAACGATATGCTTATTTTATATATATATTGTTACTCTACTCTAAGATGGACAAATAAATCTGAATATAAAATTCCACGCAAGGTTATAATTATTATATCCACAAAACAAATTGGGAGAAAACTTTCCGTGCTGCTCATTACAAATAAACAACCCTTTATAATATCTATTGGAAGTTCAACGAAATCAATCGATAAGCCTATATCACCCTGTATAAATGGCAGATATATAATGTTAGGCATCTATCGAGTAAATAAATATCATTCAATAATATCACACAATCATATAGCAGCCAAAGACAAAACACAAAACTGAGAGCAACACTTCTAACAAAAAAAAACTTATTTCTAATTTAGTATAAAATTTGACGAGTCCCTTATCAAAAATTAAACTTTAATGCCCGTTAATATACAAACGAAAAAAAATTACATCTTCCGAAAAGTTCAACCACCAACCACCGAGTTGGGTATATATATTGACACAGCTATTTTACCCCATAAAACATGTATATGTCCCGAAGAACTATTAGTATTTAAAATGTATTGTTCATTGGGAGGATAATTATTAATAATCCAAACATGAGAAATCGATTTTGTTTTTGATAAAAACAGAAAATGGAACCCTATCTAAATGTTTTCACACGTATTTTACAAATAAACCATTTTCGAGGAACGATATACATGTTCAAACAGTATATCGAAGAATTGTTAGATAAGTCTTTTTGCACACATCTAGCCTGCCCGGGTTGCCTCTCAGTCGCACATACCATTCATTCCATTGCAAAATCATCGATATATACTCCTACCACATTCAAAAATGAAATTTATCAATTTAGTTTCAATGGAAACATTTCAAATAAAAAGTTTCATTCTCAACTATTAATATTTTATACTAATTAATAACTTGTGCCTCATGGACCATTCTCAAAATGCTATGGTAGGAGTAATCCATCGATAGTTTGCACATAAAAAACTGTTACCACTACAAAAACGGCTGACTGGCATTAATTTTGGTACCAGGCAAGCAAATGAAAATAAATAAAAAGACTAATCAGTTTGATCCTGCTTAAGCAACACATTGAAAAAATTTAATTTGAATAATGGTTCAGTTATATTCAAGTTTTTTTATAAAACGAAAGTGGGAGTTGCTTGGGAGCTTGCATGTATAGATAACCTTTTCAAATACCTATTTCCTATATTTTCATATAGATTGTTGAACTCCAATTCATTTTCAAATATTCATAAGTCAAATTCAGTTTCCAAAGCCCAACGAGGCAAAATATTTTTTTATTCATTGTTTCTGGGATGCATATGATTTAATATGAATGAATTACTGCATTTTTCTTCCAGTAATCATATTAATAGAATGGAGTATGTATATAAATCAGGATGTCTTGCATTCTATTATTTCCACCAGCGAAAAATTCATCTTGAAATATGAAATAGGAAAAACAAAATGACAGAAAATATCTATGGTAATAAACAAATAATTATCAATCTTGGACAAGGTTTAAAAAACAACTTGACTCAATAAATTTATATTTATGTTTTGTGCATATTGTTTTGTGGAATTATATTTTGTATATTATTTAAGTCAATTGAGTGAAACAGTATGTAGCTTTCCGTAACTTCGCTAGTCAGAAGCAAAACCCTACAAATCAAGTGGAAATCTACCGTTCACTTTATTTTTCAAATAGCTTGCACGAATTTCAACGAAGTATTCATCCAGAAATACCTAAAACTAAAACTGTACAATCCTGATATAAAAACAAACAAACGAAATCAGTCTCGGATCAATCAAACTGATCAGCGTTATCGACATCCAAATAACTGATAACAGGCAAGCACAACCATTCATACAAATCTCTCATTCATCGCACACACTCTGAGAGAAGCGACATGATCGCTTTTACGATCAGAGAACAACGTCGGGCAGACTATGTGGCCACTAGGCACGCGAATCATTATCGTGCACAATTTTCCTTTCTTTGTAGTAGATCTCTTCGCTCTCCTTGTCGCACATCAGCAAGATTACGGCTCCGAAGAGAAATATGGCTGCACCCCACCCTACGCCGTACGCCCAGCCAAACTCCCATATCGTTCGGTTTCCTAAAAAAAAAAAACAAAAGTGACAAAATTGATAAATCAATTTCAGAATCATCAACTCAATGAGTAACAATTGAATGTTTTTATGTCAAAAGAAGCTAAGTGCCAAAAAAAAAAACAGTATGCCTTATTTTCCAACTGTGTGGTACAATAGTTATTATAAATAATTTGTTTTCGTGCTCTCAGCTGTTAGAAAAAGGTGTTAAAAACTAGACATATTTTCGTTCTTCAACCAAAAGCACGTTTGTTTTCGTCTCTACTCAAGAGGTCTTAGTGCCAACTTGGTTGACTCAACCTCAATCAATCAACAATGAAAACGTGCTTTATTGTCTAAGAATTATTATTCCTATTGACAAAGTAGGTATTGTGAGGGAGTAATGTAAAGTGGAGGGAACCACTGTGACCAATTCAAAAGTAACTAATATAAAAGAAATGAGACTACAAGAAAAAAAACTTTATATCTGCTGTATATACCTACCTCCAGGCGACACTATAGCCTATTACTCTTTTCTATCAAAATTACGAGAAAATCTACATATCTTTAACAATAACCCGGTCCTAATACTAGGCGACTTCAATTTCCCAACTGTCGAATGGGTTCCTGTGCCACTTGAACTCTACTTCGAACCCACAAATGTAGAACACAAGTTTTCTGAAATTATTGATATGTGCTCCTTTTTGGAATTTATGCAATTTAATGGGATTCTTAATACGAATGGCAGAATATTGGATCTCGTGTTTTGCAATGATATTGGTATCAAAAGTTTCTCTCATGGTATAGACACTTTGGTTGGAGTTGATTCACATCATCCCCCACTATACATTGACTTCAAACTAATGAAATTTAAATACCTGAGAGATAAGGCACATAAGCAATTCAATTTCAATAAAGCAAATTACAAAATCATTAATTCTGAGCTAGCCGTTATAAACTGGTCCGATTGCTTTGCTGGAAAAAACGTTAACGAAGCTGTTGAAATCCTTTACGAGAAACTCACCAATATTATAACAAAAAATGTACCAACTTTTGTAATAAAAAAGGGTTATCCATCTTATTTCAAGCCAGATACCATACAACTTTTGAAAGAAAAAAATAAAATACATAAAAATTACAAAGTCTATGGTGGGCTTCATCTCTATCAACTATCAACACAAACTACATAAATAACATTGAAAATGAAATTCTTACTGACTCCAGAAGCTTTTGGAAATACATCAAAACAAAAAAACAAAACCACACCACCATACCCCATTCTGTCTTTTTTGATGATAAGTCAGCTGACAATGGTCAAGATATTTGCAATTTATTCTCTTCCTATTTCAAAAGTGTATACACTCTTGATCCACTTGCGAATGCCCATCCACAGTTCGATGAAGACTAGTCAATGGATATTTCAGAGCAACATGTCTCCAACACGATCGATAATTTAAATATTCACAAAGGCCCCGGTCCTGACAACATACCCAGCTCATTCATAAAAAAATGTAAGCTTAATCTAATACCACCTCTTCTTCACATTTTCAATTTGTCACTCCAAACTGGGGTGTTCCCGTGCAAATGGATATCATCCACCGTTACACCTCTCCTTAAAGGGGGCAACAGGAGCAATGTCAAAAATGATAGGCCAATTAGCAAACTCTGTAATTTCGGTAAAATGTTGGAGAAAATTGTTCATGAAAGAATTCTAAATATTACGAAGAATAAGATTATTCCCCAACAACATGGCTTCTTCCCCGGTAGATCCATTGATACTAACTTAATAGAATTTACAGATCACATTATAGAACAAATGGATGATCAATCGCAAGTAGACGTAGTTTACACAGACTTCAGCAAAGCCTTCGATAAACTCAACCATGCGTTTCTCATTGAAAGACTCGCTGAAGTCGGTGTGGGTTAGTAACTTCGCAAGTGGATTTGGTCTTATATCACTCATAGATCTCAAATCACAGAGATTAACGGTTACAAATCAGACCCCTTTGTGGTAACCTCAGGGGTACCTCAGGGAAGTCATTTGGGACCCTTACTCTTCATAATTTATATTAACCATATTGGTGGATGCTTCAAAAATTCAAATTTTTTATTGTATGCCGACGATCTTAAAGTTTATCGTACTATAAAATATTCTGGCGATTGTGACAAACTACAAGATGATCTTGATTCATTCGTCGAAATATGCAAAAATTCTAGTTTAGTTTTGAACTATGATAAATGCCTCACAATAACCTTCACACGAAACAGGAATATAATCAACCATCAGTACAGAATAGATGATCATTTAATGAAAACAGTGAAGGAGATTCGTGATCTTGGAGTCATTATGGATTCTAAAATGATTTTTAAGTCTCATATCGAAAAAATGGTCAACAACTGTAATCGTCTATTGGGATTCATAATAAGGAACACTAGACACTTCACGAACGCCAAAACTCTCTTGAACCTATATTACGCATTCATATATAGTAGATTAAATTTTGCATCAATTGTTTGGAATCCCCAATATGCCACATATCAGCAGAGAATCGAAAGCATACAGAACAAATTTGTGAAACAACTAGCCCGTAAATCAGATATCCCAATATTAAACAGCAACTATCGTCCAATTCTGAAAAAGTACTCCATGTTGTCTCTCACTGATAGAAGAAGTATGTCCGACCTTCTAATGATCTACAAAATATTCAATAACCGTATTGATTGTTCTGAACTATCGTCCAAAATATCCGTAAGTACACCCAACAGAGATTTAAGAAAGCACGAAACTTTTAATACACCATTTAGAAAAACAAATTCAGGATTAAACTCTCCCATTTGTAGAATGGTGAGAACTTTCAATAGCCACTGTAATGACATCGCGATATTCAGGCTCTCATTTCTAAAATTTAAAAACTACGTGAAATCCATGTTCTGCCTTCGTTTAACCTAATAATGATTATTTTCACTTCAATATACAGATAATACATCATTTGAATTGTTTATAAATTGTTTATATATTGTTTATATGTTGTTCACATTGTACATAGGTATATTGTCACTTTATTCATATTATTCATATTTGTTCATATTTGTTCAATTTATTCATATTTGTTCACATTTATTCATACTTGTTCATATTTATTCTATAATGCATCATTGTTTATCTTGTAAGTTATTTTAGCTCACTATTCGATTACTATTAGATTACCTAAAAAGAGGATACTCGTTGGATTTATCTGTTTGTATCCCTACTTTGTAATAAATAAATGAATAAATAAAAACAATCATAACATCTGTATCACATTTAGCCGAAATGTACGAATATAGTAAGAATATATAAAACAGCATCTAGATATAAAACATATAAGTTAAAAACTAAAAGCTAAATAACATCATGCATGAAGATGGCTTCAAAATTTTTCGTTGTAATATTCCTGCTTTTATATATAATTGAATGTTTGTTACAAGTCGTCCTGGGTATTCATAGGGAAAGATGGCAGTTATTTCTGGTGTACATGTGATTTACGGGGTTTTTATTTGATGAATGATGTCTGATGTGGATCAAGCATACTGTTTCTAAAATGAATAGGCATGTGAACTTAAGAATTTTTTAATGGAAAACAGTGTTCTACAAAGTTTTCTAGCTTTGGCCTAGCATAAATAACGAATGTTCTCTTTTGTAGAATAATCACAGAATGATGTCTGATTTGGATACAAAATCCCCAGAACGGTATTTGACATACCTGATGGAATTTTTTTATGGAAAACAGTGTTCTACAAAGTTTTATAGCTTTGGCCTAGCATAAATAACGAATGTTCTCTTTTGTAGAATAAACACAGAATTCAACAGATTTTGGATACAAAATCCCCAGAACGGTATTTGACATACCTGATATGGGATTCTATGAGAGACCAAGCTCATTTATCACAACTCTAATAGCATAGCAACCCGATGCTAGTCGCTTTTTAAGCGATGTTAAATGCTCTTCAAACCCTAGTTTTCTGTCAATGTGTACACCCAGGAATTTAGTGCTCGATTTGTTTTCAACTTGATGTGTACCTAATCCGATTTTCAAATTTGAAGGTTATTATATTAGTTTTCTCCACACTGAAACAAAATGATTTGAATTGCACCAAAATTTGACTTCGTTGAGTTTGTGGGATATAACTGTTTTTACAGTTGCCACATTTTTTCCATGCCATAAGATGGTGGTATCTATCATCTGCAAATACTGTGAATTTTCCTGTGATTGGTAAGTAGGTATGTTAGAATCATTAAGATACAATAAAAACAAAATTGGGCCGAGTATCGAACCCTGAGTAGTATATAGGATCTTGAAAAATAAAACATTACCACACCCTTCCTCGGAGTTTTTCTCCAATCATTTCTACTACTTCGATCGTTTAGTTTTTTTTCGGAAATGATTAATAAATATTTTTTTCATATAATAAAGAAGTCCTAGTTTTATGGCTATGAACACTTTTCTACTTAGCAACAATTTTATTATAGATCATTATAATCGCCCATCAGATATCAGATAGACGATTTTAACCATAAATAATTGTTTGTTTACTCGTCGTTATATGTTTTGTTGTTAGCAACGTAAAATTTACATTCAATGTCACATGCACTTACACTAAGATGTTTAAAAACCCTGGTGAATGAACTGATTCGATATCGTTTAGATTTTCGAGGGGACACCACCTGTTACTTCAACAGAGCTTCTCTCTGTGATAGTCTGTGGTAGATGGCGCCGTCCAAAAATGTTTGTTTATATTCTCGCTTAATGTCAGAACTTAATTTCTGACATCTGCAGCATCTTATATGAAATTATTTTCAGTGCTTTGTCGGTATCTATGCGTTTTCCATCTCTTTGATTTGAAATCTTGCTTAGCTTATTCCTGAGTTTGTTCTTTAAAAAATCACTCGTTCATTAGTGCGTAAGGAATTTATTTTCAGGTAGTGTAGTGTGTAAGGATACTTTTTGTAGAATGGGCCACATTTGTATTTTGTGTGGACAGTATAAAGCCGCAGATTCGAATATTCACCTGTATTCTGTACCAAAAGCAAGTACCAATCTTGACGAATTGACTAATAATGATACTGTCATAGTTCATCATATTGTATTCATTGCATTTTGTATTTCCTGCAATTTAATGACAATTTCATTTCCAATTCTCCGTCTGTCAAAATGCAGTTAACCTCAAATTCAAATGGTACAACATACGAAAAACAACACGACAGTGCTTTCTTTGTGCAATGTTCGGGGACTTCTAATTCCAGCTTTGCTACTGGTGAAGTTTGACAGATGTCTCTTTTCAACCAATAGCGAAGCTATAATTAGAAATCGCGAAGAGTTCGCCTCAAAAAGAAAGCTGAGGAAATAAATATACCCTGTTACTGAATTGAAACTAAAACGAAATTGGCGACATCTGACACGCTAGTAATCTCTATTATCAAGTAGGCCAAGTGTCGCCAAGTCGATCCCAAACTTCTACACGTATAAGTGCAAGCACCAGGGTTTTTAGACATCTTAACTTACACACTTCATTAAACTGTTTAATTTATTTATCTATCTGAGGGATGTAGAATACGAGCGGCAACTATAATGATCTATGATGATATTTATTTTATTTATTAATGCTTTTTCATCAAAAATACGCAAAAAAACAGTATATGTTCACTTTTCTTTACTACTATTGGATAAAACATCTCCAAGTCGTCTATGAGAAGGGAGAAATAATTATTCCATTTTTGAGTTCCTTATTCTTGAGGATCTGTGAAATGTTGATGGATCATGAAGCCCTTCATTGCATGGAACACTTCTAGTACCCTTGATTTTTACCTAAACGATCATTTTCTGTAATTTTTTATTCAAATTACATTTCAAAATAATGATTTTGAAGTCGACAGATGTCAGATAATTGACACTCACGTCGATATTCAATATGTCCAACATCTAAAAATAAAATTAATTAACAACATTAAAAATTTCGCCGATTGGTATCATGTTTTAAGATCGAAGCGACAGTGCGGACAAAAATCTAACTATAGAAAGTAAGTAGTCAATATTTGTTGTGGTTCTTTGTAATGGTAATTCATTTTTGTTTATTCGTTTAGTCCGCTTAGTTATCTATTGTGAAGTTTGTTTGGAGTGATATTGACATTATTTGTAAAAGTTTAAATACGGCCATCTCCTAGTTGGGCAAGGTGAGCCAATTATTTTCAATAAGTATCAAACTGAAGCAATATAAAAATACATCGTTTTCAAAACTCTCCTTCATCCATGTTCTTCTCCCTGGAATTTAATTAAAAATTATTTCAGGTTCAGCTGAAATTGTTAGATTGAGCATTGTGGAGTATATGTGGTATTTGGGAGCCACAGAGTCTTCGAAATGTGTTAATGAAGGGGAAGAAGTTGTGAATGATAATGCTGGGCATATCATCACATTAGGAAGAATAAACTCATCAGACATGAAAAATGTGAAGTTATGTGCGAATTCTGCTCAAAATAATATTAATGGAATTTTGTATATCGAAGGAAGAGGAAATGTGAAAGTTATTAACACATTTAGTGATTTAACTTAAATTTGAAGAACCTTCTCACCTTTATTGAAGTAATCACTTTCTGTGAAGTGTAGAGAACACTTTCATGAATTTGCTAACTGGCTTTCTGATTTTCATTTCAAAATCCGAGCCTTCTGATGGTCAACTAGAGACATTGTGTCCATTTTGTAAACAAAGCCAACTACTGACTAGTTATAGTTCAGATTTGTCCACCAGGTGGAATATACTCAATACGCGATTCGCGTGCTCTATAAGCTCCATTACGACCTCATCCAAATGTCAATGTAAGACTATGAAATAACGCGAGAAGCTATTTTGTTAACGGGGGTCGGCCTAAGGGTAGATAATGTTGAAAAAATTAATTAACACATGGCTTTGGTTTGACATTTCTTCCCCAAAACATCTCGTAGGTGTCACATTTCATAGATAACTGAGTTATAAATGTAGAAACATAAGCATACCCCAAAATTATTCTAACACAATTATTTGGAATGGCTCGTAGATACAGGTAATTTTATTTTGTATTTTTAATATAATAAACGTGTTTCAACACCAAAATCATTGTCCTAAATTATTAAGAATTAGTCAAAACTCACTTAACATTCAATTTGTTTTCAATTTTGCCCAAGCGGTATTTTTGTGTTTTTTATGGAACAGGGGCAATACTACACTAATTAGACATGGTATAACGTATAACTTACCTAAATTTAACTCGTTAGCGAAGCACACCGGGTATATAATCAGCGCTATGAGGATGGAGACCACTGCAAACAGAGAAGAGAAGCAACTTATTAATGCGCACCAGCTAACAGCTATGGGCTAATGTGCTCGGAGAGAAGATCAAAGAAGGCGGCGGAATATTAGCATGCATCACGGTGGTATTACGTCGTCGTTGAGCTCATGATAAAACGCGTAATTTTTGTTTGTTTTGGAAGGAAAAAGGGTTGTTAATCGGGATGGGGTTAACGTAAAACAAACACTGTTTGTTTTACACATTTTGGCTCTCCGTTGGGGATTTGAAACGAGGATCTTTTGAGAGATGAAATATTACAAGAGCTGAGGGAGCTGATTTAAGTAAAAAGGCTTTTCATCTCGATGATTCAGCAATATTTCGAATGAAAGAGCCAAGTTAAACATTTTTAGATTATTTCTCATCCTGAATTACTCTTCCTCGACTCTTTGAGGAAATATTACTGTGGTTGCGTTGGACATTTTCATATTAGAATGATCGATTCACCGATTTTGCTCTAAAAGCGTTCGATGAGTCACATCCATTATAGCCCTGGAGATCACATGCATTTTTGGAGAGTTTTTTTAAAACCGGAAAAATTTTATTCGTTAGTTTACGTTGTGCGAAAATAAAATGGCGATTCTGGCACCTATTTAGCGGTCGCTAAGGCGTCGCGACGCTCAGCGTCTTGTAAGGTAAACAATGAAGTTGAAGTTATTTTTTAAAAGCTAATACTTTATTTTCATCTTTTTATACTATTATAAGTATTTTAAAACAATTCTGGAAGGTTATAACCGGTCGCAAATCGGTCTGGCGAATTTTTGAAATGGCAAAAAAAATATGTTTAAGTTATTTTTTTAAATTAGTTATTTTAGGAAATGTTAATATAAATATTAATAAATATTATAAAATTAGTCTTATACCTATTTGTCGGTATTAACATTGTCTGGCAAGTTAATCAAGCGTCGCGATGCCACGGCCAGAATCACCATTTCGTTTTCAGGACAACTTAAACTAACGAATAAATATTATTCCAAGTTTAAAAAAATCACCTTTAAAAATGAATGTGATCTCCAGGGCTATTACTGATATAATTCTAAATATTAAGTTCGAATGAAATTAATTTCCACCAAAATACCCATTCAGGCATTAATAATGTTCAACCCCTTCAATTTTAGAGCTTAGCATAAAGTAGGCATCATGTGAAAATGTTTGTTATCAGGAATTTTATGAAAAACTAAATTATTTCCGATCAGTTATGAATTCAAAAAATATAACATATCTCTTTACTACAACTATTCTTTCAAACCACTTGACAAAAATATAATTTTGAGAAGCGACCAATCTTCCAAATTCAATCAATTAAAATACCAATCGGAATTTCTGTAACATATCTTATTATTCCATGTATTCAATGTGTATAATACCTAACAAAAAACTTTTCCATATGATGCATGATACTTGATATCAGAAAAAGGAACTCACATGCCAGTCCCATTACGATGACTGCAAACCTATAATATTTGTATTTTGTGTGATGTTCTTTTGTTGCCAAACCTAAACCAGTTAGGATTGTGGCCACGAGGTCGGTCAAAAGAGTTATCACACACAAAGTTGCTGCTGCCCTGATGTAACCTGTAAAAAAATAATAATTATTGATATAATGAGGAGAAAATGTGAGTTTATCTGTTTATATACAGTGATGTCCATAAGTAACTGATAAATTCATTTTCTACGTAATTTACAATTTATGGGTAAAATACTGAAATTCTAAAATGACATTTTTTTAAGCATAATTTTATACCTCCCCCTTCAATCCCCTTGGAGTGACAGTAAACAATTTAAATAGAACGAGGGTGCATGTGATAGCTCATTTGAAAGGGTTTCTAATTCTATATCCAGCAAAATATTTTTTTTTGAATTTTGTATTTTCTCCATCAAGAAAATTAAATATGAAAATTTTAAAATGTATTTGAAATGTATACAATCAAATGTATTCTATACTATGACTATGTGCCAAATATATGACAATCTGACTTTTCTAATTAATTTTGTGTCATGAATATTCAATTTAAATGTATCGTTTTCTATGATTCGGATATATTTCACTAACTGGCGCCCGTTACTTGGATTTCTTGCAAAATTTCTTAGCTCCAGAGTAAAGCATGCTTTTCCCAGATGATGACAACCTTAATGAAATTGATAGAAATATTTTGTATCAGCAAGACGGAGCTACACATTGGAAGTGAGAACCTATCTCAATCAGTCGCGGTGATATTGAGTGGCCTACCCGTTCTCCCGATTTGACCCCGCTTGAATATTTTTTTTATAGGGTTATTTAAAATCTAAAGTCTACTACAACATACCAATTAACGTCGATGGTTTAAAAGAAAGAATAAGGCAATAAATTAATCAAATCACCCCGGAAACGATACAAAATGTTTAAGAAGAATTTTAGCAACGCCTCCATTATTTTCGAGAAGCAACGGGCGCCCAGTTTGAACATTTGATATAAAATGTTTCATGTTATTTTGTTTACTCAGTAGGTAACATTAAGAATGTAATAGTTTTCAATAAAAATGGAAAAGTTCAAAAAACCTTGTATTGCATAGAAAATTAAAAACCCTTTCAAATGACCTATCACACATACTCTCGTTCTATTTAATTTTTTAAAGGGGTTGCTGTCATTCCAAAGGGGTTGAAGGTGGACGTAGGTATAAAATTATGCCTTAAAAAGGTCATTTTAGAATTAAAATAGAAATGTATGAAGGGTGCTGTACAGAGATCTTATCGATCGAAGTACTGAGTTAAACAGTGCCCACAACGAGCTTTGCGTAAAATCTTGTTGCATTATTCCGCATTATCTGGTGATATTACAAAAGGAGATGTGGGTGGTCACTAACATGTAACGAAGGATTCTAGCGACTTCAGGCAGATTTCGAATCTTTTTTAGCTAAGTATCAATTACACACGCTTGCCTCAGATGTAATACATCATCATTGATAAGATTAACCATCAACTTGACATCTTATCGCTACTCACACCTATTACCCATAAACACGAAGGTTCATTTCCGAACTGATTGTGAAAGATATTCTAAAAATGAATGCACGATATCAAATAATCAAACAATTTTTATGGCCAACTTCCCGCCGTATATATATATATATAGAATCATTTATGTTTGCTTATTTCTCACGGGTTACTCATTGGGTATTTTATTGAATGACTCTCGCTAGGTGACATATCAGGTTGCCTTATAAGTTTACGAAGGAATTTCTTTTGTGTCGATCTTTGAATGAAGGCCGGAAGGCACACAATGATACGAGTGACTATAAAAAAGAGGTTTGCGATTTTTGGTATAGAATAAGTAGCCACCATATAGGATATCTTTCTTAACCCATTATATTAAAATGTGCACTGGAGGAGTAAGCATGAATATATTGGAAATGTTTAGAAAATTCGTCACTCTTGGTTGTTTTGAGATTTTTGCGATTAACTCTAAAAATACGCATTTTTAAGAAAAAAATTTCAATGTAAAATAAAAATGTAATGAAAGTACCTATGAAACTGAATGAACTGTTGATGGTTTCTTAATCTAAAATAAATTTAATTTATTTTCAAACATTTCCCACTAATCCATTTACTCCCCATAAAGAACAATTCAAGTAATTTATATTGAGAATTTCTCAAAATATTTACCCGAAAAAGAATCTACAAGGAACATCGAAATGATAAATAGGTATCGGGACTGGCGGCAACGTAAAGAACAGATTACATTTGGTGGAGTTTAATATTTTCAAGAATCCTACGGGGGAACTAGTTATTGGCTATGCTCGACATTGCTTATGAAAAATATTAGGAAAACATATTATATTTCGGTCAAATACAAATACCCATTAAATTCAATAAATAGAAACACAATTTCACCAAAATCTAACAAAAATTACAAAACAGCTGAAATTCTGGATTCAGGCATTTAAAAGTATCCCTATAAATGAAATTCTCCGAATTTTCATAATTTGAGCTACAACTCCAGAAGTATTGGAGATATGAAAAAATTTCTTGCATAAAAGTCTCGTTATTTTTACGAAAATGTTTCCTTTAAATTTTGCGATAAATCATATCGTTAGGGAGATAAACGCGATTCTCCATGCCCGGTTGAAATTGCGCGGGAACGAAAAATGGCCTCAATTTTTATATAACCGGACTAGTCAGTCGAGGTTCCTCGCCACTAAGAGCGGTTTGCAGAAAATCAAAAGCATATAAAATGAAGAAAAAACTCCCATCTTTCACATGAGACTAGTTCGAAGTTCATACAGAATCCAATAATTATTACAAAGAGTGTTCAAAGATTTCCGATTAAATATCTGCGAGTGAGTACACATTTTGGTTAATAAATTCATAAATAGAGTTCTTCCATTCTGTGAAGCCCGTAACACATTTACATCAAACCAGCATGGTTTCCTTAACAAAAAATCAACCTCCACAGCTATTCACTCCTACTATAGTGAAATAGATGTATTGAGGCAATAGAGTGCCCTGGCGGGATATTCTGTGATCTCAGCAGGGTATTCAACTGCGTCAATCACGAAATTCTGCTTGAAAAACTGTTTAGGTATGGTATCAAGGGTGTTTTTGGAATTAATAATATTACATCCGACCTTATTTCAGTAGATCTTGGAGTCCCGCAAGGATCCATTTTAGGTCCTATATTATACCTTGTTTACGTTGACGATTTGGATAAATCAATTGAAACATCTATAACACTATATGCAGACGATACCTCAATCATTGTGTCCGATAGGAATGACTGGAACGCAAGCAAAACGGTTTCAATTCGTTTTCACAATCATCAAAGGAATTGTGACACCATTAGCTTTCGGGCAAATGAATACTCTGATCCAGTCATCGCAGAAAACGAAGGCCCCAAGTTCTTGGGTCTCGCCATTGACAAATGTTTGGAATGGCATAACCATTGCGAACTTTTAATAAAAAAGCTGAACACAATATCCTATCAAATGAGAAATTTGAAACAAGTTTTGGACTTAAGTATGACCTGTGTTTCTGGGGCTTATCCTCCCACTGGAAAGACGTCTTTATAGCTCAAAAAAGGTCATTACGACCAATGCTAGTTATTCCTATAAGTGAATCTTGCAGAAAAGTATTTATTAATTATAATATTTAAACGTTACCTTGTCTTTTTATATTTGAACGTTGTTTGTATGTCTAAAAAAATGTTGACAAAAGATTTGTTTCCAATAAAGCTGTACATAATGTGAATACTAGACATTTGGTAAGGGCAAACTAGCTTACAATTCTCCTAACCTCATGGCCCCCAGAATTTTCAACTTATTGCCAACCACTATAAAGAATTGTGAAACTTTGGCTATGTTTAAGAAATTATTGGAAGACTTTCACCTATGTAACTATTTTTACAGTCTAGAGGAATATATGTCCTTTTAGTTTTGTAGGTTACTATTGACAATTCCCATACAATATGAAATGTAATTGTCAAGTGGAAAAAATAAAGTTTATAACGAATCATTGCCACATTAATTCCTTGGGCCTTTGTGCTGGTCGAGGTGGACATATTCTCCCTGTCCAACCGTTTTGTTGGATGATTTTGACTCGTAAATCGGGGGTAATTTTCTTGATAACGAGTAACCTTAAATTTTATTGTACATTTGATGATTCAATCAATAACGTCCCTTATAGAAAAATAATAGGCTGGTTTATAAGTACATTGGAATATTATAGCCTTTCGAATGGCATTCAATTTTTTTGAATAAATATTGTATTTTTTGAATTATTTAAAAAAACAATGGTTTGAGTACTCCCAATTACAAGACAAATATATGGATTACAGTTTTTAAGTTATGACTAAGTATAGGTCAATCCTTAATGATAGAATATCATAATCGAATACAAAATATATGATAACCAAAATAGGATACAAAATCAGTAGGGTCATACAATAATACACACCTAATATATAAAATTATAGAAATAGCATTTGAATAATACAATAATACACGCCATAATACATAGAATAATAGAATTAGCATTTGAATAATACTACATGAATTTATTCGGCAGAATTGTACAGAAGTGAGCATAGTGCAAATAATAGAATTTGTTGTAATTAGACCTGCATATTCATTAACTTGTTTCTAATAATATTCTTGAAATGTCCAAATGGAACAACAAAAATATCACATTCTGAATAGAAGTTATTATAAGTTTTACAGATGTTATAAACTGGGGATTTCACTAGAACGTTGATTCTTGGTAGAGGTAGATAAAAGCAAATTTCATTTCTGCCATTTAGTCTTGATACGTGAAAATCTAGTTGAGATAACAATTCAGGGCAGTCTGTCATATTATAAATCAATTTGTATATGAAAATACAAGCATAATATGTTCTTCTATTTCCTACGAATAGGAGGGAGAATCTATTCAGCAACAATCTATTATCGGATCCTTGGGATGGATATACTCCATCCAATTTGTAGACCCTTTGACAAGATTGTAGTTGTTGCCTATGCACATTGTATATCGGTGACCAGATCAAGGAGCCATATTCCAAAAGGGATCGAACATATGAGTTAAAAAGTGTTATAAAACATTCCCGATTTTGAAAGTCTTTGCAGGTCCTGCATTCGTTTTGCAGACGATGTAATCTGGTTAAATTGTGAAGTGAAGCCAAGTTTCGGATCGAATATGATCCCAAATCTTTAGTTTCTGTACTTTGTTCTAGTGCGATATCATTTATTGAATAGTCAAACTGTACATTATTGTATTTGAGAGTGTATTTCATAAACTAACATTTTTGACTATTCAATGGAAGCTTATTTAGTAGGCACCATTCTTGTATTGAATTAATTTCTTTCTGTAGTATAAGGCATTCTTCAATTGTGTCAATCGGTCTGAAGATTTTCAAGTCGTCAGCAAAGAGAAATATGTTACTGGAATTATTTGAATTGATATCATTTATGAATAAAGAAAATAGTAGAGGAGCTAGATTGTTTCCTTGAGGAGTTCCACTAGTTGGAGTGAATTCAAGTGGTCTTTGTATTCTACAAATAGAGTACGATTCTGAAGATATGATTGAAATAAGTATCAAAGCCTAGAGAGTTTAGTTTATTTAATATAATTTGATGATTCAGTTTATCAAAGGCCTTTAAGAAGTCTGTATAAAACACATGAGAATTGTTATCGTAGAATGTTTGTTGATGAAACCATGTTGATCTAGAGTTATACTATTCCTCACATTGGGAAAAATATTATTATACAAGCACATCTCAAAGACCTTTGCGAAGTTGGACAATAATGTTATGGGTTGATAATTCAGAATGTTATTTGAGGCCCCTGACTTCAGTATTGGACATATTTTTGATAGTTTCCATCTATCGGGAAAACATTCTGTTTTTAACGCCAAGTTGAAAATTAATTGAAGAGGCTTTGCAAGAATATATGCACAGTCCTTTACTTTCATGGAGATATGTACAGCATCCGACTTTAAAAAAAAAATGTCCCCGAATTACATGCCAAAATACTTTCTTCCAATAAAACTCTCGGACAGCACGAGGCCCTAAGGAATTAACGTGGCAATGATTCCTTACGAATTTATTAACCGAAATGTGTACTCCCTCACAGATTTTTAATCTGAAATCTTTGTATTATGATTGGATTTTGTATGAACTTCGAAACTAGTATCATGTTAAAGATGGAAGTTTTTTGCTACATTTCATGTGCTTTGGCTTTTTTTAAGCAGCTCTTAGCAGCGAGGAACATCGACTGACTAGTCCGGTTACCGGTTATACAGTGCCCCCCCCCTGTTAACTTTTGAAAGGTTCGACGTAGAACAATGGGACGAAAACAGTTTTGAATTATATTCCCGATACTACTTTTTGTAATGAAATACATTGTGATTGCTCGATAGATGACGCGGAGGGGCACATCAACTTAAAAATTTGAAATAGTATGGGGGGTCAAGTGGAACATCGTTGAAAAGATAATTCAATCCTCTTTTCAACCATTAATTTTTTTTTTAATTTCGCATTCGTTTTTTCAAAATATGCATTTCAAATGTCAAGAATAATAGTCTAGTCAACATGTGCCTTTTAAGTCAAAATTTTTTATTCGCCTCGGAAAATTATGAACGAGGTGTCATTCGATTCGTCATCGCATCTAGAAACTTTTTGAAAAATTTGGAGTGGCGCTTGCAAAAATTACAAAAGTTATAAACAATTTAGTAAAAAAAAAGGGTTTGGTTTTTTGCGAATATCTCAAAAAGTATTAAAAATTTTCACCTCCACCTCGCGGAACTCTAGGACCAATATTTATAATTTTTCTAGAGGGTTGAAAATACTGCCGAAAACGGGAACTCTCGCTTGCGTAAGCTCCGCCCACTTCGGACCTTTAATAAAAAAAAATTATTCAAACTTATTAAATATGAAAATTAGGAACTTAAAAAATTCAGGCATCTACAGAATAGATCAATGAACAATAATCCGCCAATCAAAAATTCTTATCGCGATTTTTCAATTAGTTATACATTAATTAATTAACAATTTTTTGTAGCACGAACATTAACATTGAAAGTGCGATAATTGTTAAACTATAAATCTGGGAATTTTTTCCTTTCATGGAGCTATTTTACAAAGGCTATAGAATAGATTCCCGTTGGGAAAATTAAAAAATTGTTGATTTTCACATTGTTATTAACAATTTACTTAAGTTAAAAATTATCAACCTCGATTAAACATTGGAAAAAATATTATTTTTATAATATTGCTATTGGTTCGTTTTCGTATGATTATAAGCTACTCAAAAATAATGTTTAATAATTATTATCCCATATTGTTTAAAAAATTGTTATAAACTAATGCGTTGTCTATAAGATAATCAAAATTTTTTTTTGTTAACATAATCTTTTATGAAAATTATGATTCGAAAAAAAAATCGTTTCTTGAAAAAAAAATTTTATTTGTTAACTATTTTTTTTTACCACTTGTTTTTAAATCATTATTCATCTTGCTCTTCGATGTCTGAATTTTTATTTTTTATTTTTATTCAAATTTTAATTGTTTATGCAATAAGCAATTGAATTTTTTCTTTATATTTTTTTTGCTCCAAAAAATACAACAAAAACAGCCCAGTATCGGTTTTTGGAAAAAAAATTATTTTTCGATTTTTTATTTGATTTTAAGTATTTTCGTATATTCAAACTTACCTTTCGCGCCTGCTTTTCTTTATTTATTATTAATATTACTTATAAACTATTGCAGATACAACAAATTCATCTGGACTTTTTTTTTCTCAATTAGCTACTCAACAAATTTATAACCAAACTAAAGCTCTAACTTAATTATTTATAACTAGGATTCAATAATTATCCAAAAATACTCGGTCATTGTTCTTAATTACATCTAGACAAATTATGACATCAAAGATTTCGATAACAATGACTGAAATTTCTAACAATTGTATGGAAATGAACTTAGTTTGTTCATGAATGGATGTTATTTATAACTCTTTATAATATTTAAGTGATTTTCCAAAAAGAAATTAACATTTATTAAGAAATTTATATTTTAATGTGAACAAAAAATCCCGAAAAATTATGCCCAATACATTCTTATCAATAGCTGCCAATTGCTTTATAAATTTTAAGGTTACAGCCTCAGCTAGGAGCTCAATTTGTTTATTAACTAATGCAGAATGAAAAGATATAAGTAACTTTTGTCGTACTGTTATAGTTAATGAGATATTTCGATATTAAAAGCAAAAAAAAAATGTTCCTTTAATTTTTATAAATAATTCCAAAAAAATTATATAAATAATTAAGTTAGAGCTTTAGTTTGGTTATAAATTGGTTGAGTAGCTAATTATGAAAAAAAAAGTCTTGATGAATTTCTTGTATCTGCAATAGTTTATAAGTAATATTAATAATAAATAAAGAAAAACAGGCGCGAAAGGTAAGTTTGAATATACGAGAATACTTAAAATCAAATGAAAAATAAAAACAATTTTTTTCCAAAACTGATACTGGGCTGTTTTTGTTGTATTTTTTAGAGCAAAAAAATATAAATAAAAAATTCAATTGTTTATAACAAATTGTTTATTGCATAAACAATTAAAATTTGAATGAAAATAAAAAAAAATCAGACATCAAAGAGCAAGATGAAAAATGATTTAAAAAAAAATGGTTCCTTAATTTTCATAACAAGTGGTAAAAAAAAATAGTTAATAAAAATTTTTTTTTTAATTTTAAAAAAAAATTTTTGATTATCTTATAAACAACGATTTGTTTTAAAATTTTTTAAACAATATGGGAAATTTTAAAAAGTTAATTAACAAATGCGTTTTTTAGAAATAGGACCAATAGCAATATTATAAAAATAATATTGTTTTCAATGTTTATTTGAGGTTGATAATTTTTAACTTAAGTAAATTGTTAATAACAATGTGAAAATTAACAACTTTTTAATTTGTCCAACGGGAATCCATTCTATAGCCTTCGTAAAGCACCTCTATGAAAGGAAAAAATTCCCAGATTTATAGTTTAACAATTATCGCACTCTTTCAATGTTGATGTTCGTGCTACAAAAAATGATTAATTAATTAATGGATAACTAATTGAAAAATCGCGATAAACATTTTTGATCAGCGGATTATTTTTCATTGATCTATTCTGTAAGTGCCTGAATTTTTTAAGTTCTTAATTTTCATATTTAATAAGTTTAAATAATATTTTTTTATTAAAGGTCCGAAGTGGGCGGAGCTTACGCAAGCGAGAGTTCCCGTTTTCGGCCGTATTTTCAACCCTCTAGAAAAATTATAAATATTGGTCCTAGAATTCCGAGAGGTAAAACCTTTTTTAGGAAATTTCTTCTTCTTTTTGGATCTTTTTTTAAATTTTAAAAATTCTGAATACTTTTTGAGATATTCGCAAAAAACCAAAATCCCTTTTTTTTACTAAATTGTTTATAACTTTTGTAATTTTTGCAAGCACCACTCCAAATTTTTCAAAAAGTTTCTAGATGCGATGCCGAATCGAATGACACCACGATCATAATTTTCCGAGGCGAATAAAAAAATTTGAGCTAAAAGGCACATGTTTACTAGAGTATAAGTGCGGATCTGAATGATACCCTTAGTGATGTGGAACAATGGTACAGAAAATATTTTGAATGGTATTACCAATCCTACTTTTTGAGAGGAGAAATATTACAATAATTCGAAAGAGGGCGCTGGCGGCACATCAACTTTAAAATTTCGAAAGGCATAGAGATCGAGTGGCACACAGTTGAAAATGTAATTCAATTTTACCTTCAACAGTTGTTCTACGGAATCACAATTGCGATGAGGAACACGAAATATGATCAATAGAGAAAGATTCATGAGATTCATGACTTAAATAATTTATCATTTTCGAATTCGTTTCAAAGCTTAATTAGGTAGAGATTTTGAATCCACACAATAATCTAATTTCCAACCCAAATAATACCCAATTCATTTATTTCTAATGAACATAATCATAACGGGCACCATTTATTGGATTTTGAAAACTGATAATCAAGCAGTTACCTAAAAATGCCTAATATGAAGTTTGATTATTTTGTCGATGTTCAAGACCTTCTAATGTATGAATTATTATAACACTACTTACCTGCTCTTCATATTAAAAACGATGTGCAACTCGATCTATGCCTTTCGAAATTTTAAAGTTGATGTACCAAGCGCCCTCTGTCGAGTAATTGTTATTAATCTTCTCTCAAAAAGTAGGATGGGTAATACTATTTAAAATAATTTATATCCCATTGTTTCACATTAAACCGTTCAAAAGGTATCGAGGTGAGGGTACCATTCAGCCCCGCACTTATACTTGACATTTCAAATGCATATTGCGAAAAAACATATTGTTGACGAAATTAAAAAAAAATATATATTTTCAACGATGTGCCACTTGACTCCGTATGCTATTTAATCGAGCAATCACAATGTATTTCATTTCAAAATCGGGGATATCATTCAAAACGGTTTTTGTCCAATTGTTCTTCGTCGAACGTTTAAAAAATCAACAGGGGGGGGGGCTATAAAAAGCCGCACTGTATAAAAATTAGGATCATTTTTCGTTCCCGCGCAATTTCAATCGGGCTTTCGACTACAAATTGCGTTTATCTCCCTAACGATATGATTTGTCGTAAAATTTATAGGCAACATTTTTGTAGAAAAAATAAACTTTTATGTAAGCCATTTTTTATATCTCGAATACTTCTGGAGTTGTAGATCAAAATATGAAAATTGGGAGAAATGTTGGGTATTTTTTTTTATTGTTAGTACCGTGGCATGATAAAGAATATTTCATACTTTCGAATTTCTGAATCCAGAATTTCAGCTGTCTTGAAATTTTTGTTAGGTCAATATTTCTATCGATTGGATTAATTAAAGAAGTTTCGCTATAACCCTGTATTCCGGAAAAGCATATTCTCTCAAAACTTTTCAGAGAAATGAAATAACAATGAATTATTCTTTTTCGAGAGTAAAAAGAGCAAATTTCAGAAATGTTTGGGGCATACAGTTTTATTGTTTTATGTATAGGTAGATAATATTACGATATTCTCTATAAGTTTTTCATAATTCATTTTTTCAATTTCAATACCTTCACACTTTATAGAAACCGTAATTTGTAATTAACCATTATAAATTGCATAACGAATTATTTTATTCCAGTTTATAAATTCAATACGGGATGTAGCTCGGGGATATATAACTAGTGTACTATTTTTTTGTGTGCTCCAAATACCTAATGTCTATTTATTTTACTATATAGAAGTTCACTGTATCTGAAATAATGATAAGAAAAATGAAGGGTAATCTGAATTGTATAGAGGGAACAATTCCATTTTTGAATTTTTCTTTTGAGGCTGCGATCGGCAAAACAATTTAAAATTCTTAGTGGCTTCTTTCTGTAGAGGGGGATTACAAAAAAAAGAGATTTATAAATAATCAGGTTTACAAACGTAGTTGAAATATTGATTTACAAGATTTAATCTAGTGAAATCGTTTCTTCGTTTATAACAAATCTTGGTACTGGCTGCACAATTATCATTTTCACTCTGTATCTTATTGAAATTTTTCGACAATTACCTGCATCTCTGGACTGATAACAGCCGGGGGGATCCTGCATATTGAAGGGCAACGGCTGGGGGGCATTCTGTTCTATGCAGTGCATGAAAAGTCCTTGTCTCCAGCCAGCGGCCATCAGCCAATCAGTAGACGCCAGTCCCATTATCATTAGTATTATCACTATTAGTCCACATATGAAGGCAATCACCTGAAACGAAGGAAAACACAAATTAATACTGCAAACTAGCACAAGTATTTGTGTTATAAATGATAACTTTATAGTATAGAAAATCATCAGTCAAACACTTTCAGAACCGACCGCAAAATCTAATATCATATTTTTTCAACCCGACACTATCCTGAATTGTACTTAAGTTATAACCTAGCTGTATTGTCGAAATTAAAATTGTGAATTTAATGTCTGCAACACCCAGAAAAAAAAACATTCCACGAAATAATATAGTTTGGCGCGACCACTTTTAACGATGTGTACCTTCACGTATTTGCAAGATCGGCTTAGTGCATTTTCGAAAATTATAGGATTGACTCTCTAAATACATAATTTTTCCAATTAGGTACGTTAATATTAATTCTAAAATATATATTGTCTATACACTGGCCTCTTATTCTTAGGTAGATTAACATGTCTTACAGTAGTTTGTTTTGTAATATAACAATTTGCTTTTTTACATTTTTTGAAGTCGTTTTAAATATAATTCCAGAATGTATTATTCAAACGTTTCTGATTTCTACTTTTTAGTTGGGTTTCCACGTTATCCCATCCCTATTTTAAAATGTTGTACCTGGGCGACCGAGCTCTGTTTGGTGTTTTTTTTTGTAAAATCGTGTTTTTTCGGAGATACTTATTTAGATAAACTTGAAATATTCGGATAATGTTATAACGCCATCTCATATAGGTGTTTTTCCTGAAAAAAACGCGATTTAACACAAAAACACATTTTTTTATAACCTAACCTACCGGTATTCCAGACGTCGTAGTTGAATCTGGTGGATACGCCAGTTCCACCAGACGTCGTAGTTGAATCTGGTGGATTCGCCTGTACTAATCTAACCTACCATATTTTTTTTTGTTAAAAACTGCGTTTTTTTCCGGACAGACACCCTTATAGATGAACTTAAAAAGCAAAACCCTATCTAAATACGAAATTTCATCCAAATCGTTAGAGCCGTTTCCGAGATAACCGAAATATAGGTAAATACGCATTAGAATCTATTTCAAATATATACTGGGTATTATTTTACTTTTTCAGAATAATGATATTCTAGTCGCAAAAATTAAAATATTTTTTATTGGTTTTATGAAAAAATAATAGCAATACAGAATCTGATTTGATAGTTTTGTATACCGAACCAGTACCACAAGTGTGTTTTTATGGGTATTATTTTACGCATATTTACATTTGAAATAATATTCTAGTCGCAAAAATTAACATATTTTTTATTGATTTTATGAAAAAATGATAGCAATACAGAATCTGATTTGATAGTTTTGTATACCGAACCAGTATCACAAGTGTGTTTTTATTCAAGCATCATCTGATAGTCAAAAGGACTAATCTCATTTGTATGGTGTTCCATATGTAGAATGATGTAAGTTATGGGGACAATAAGTATTTCATAGTTATTATGATGATACATTCTCATTATGTAGATCTCTCCGAGCCAATGCTTATAATAAACAAGTTATGAGCAGACTGTATACAATTGGGAAATATTCGTAGTTATCTTGAACTCTAATGTTATTTGGAAAAATTATTAAAGGTGTCATTTCTCCAATTAACAACCTGCTGTAAACAAGTATATTATGCCAACATTTTACACGTCATCAACCGATAATACCTCTCTAATCGATTCATTATTATCAGTGATAACAGTGAACATTTTGAAGAAAATGAGGTCATGTTGTTTTCATTGCACCTGCATCTCATTTCATTACAATACGTACCGCCCAAAACCTTTCGAACCCTATGAAATATTGTTGTGTTTAATAACATCGATGAAAAAGACACACTTTTCCAAGAACCGTCCCTCCTTTATCGCTGTCGGGGCCATAATTTCCATTCGAGAGTACAAAGGAAACTCCCTTTTGTACCTGCGCTGGCAGATAGATTACGTAGACATCTGGATTATTTCTAACTGGGACAATCCTGAATTTATATCAGGAAAAACCCTGGATGTGAAATGAAAGAAGCGAAAGAAGGCCATCAATGAATTTTAATGGGAAGCAATGCAGTCTTTCCAATGAATTTTTATTTCTCCGAGGAAATAGAGGTAGGTGAATGACAGAAAAAATGTTCAGTTTGATGCATTTTGCTTTCGAAACTCCATCTCTATAAGGGGGTGAAACACCCTATTAAATACAAATTTATGTTGAGTGAAAGAATGACAATCTGCTCGAAATTAAAAAGGCATTTATTTCTATTGAAGAAATATGTATTTCGACAGGATAACTTGTTATCATCAGACACTCACAAAACTAAGAATGACGGCATTAACATAACAAGACAATATTAGAAATAATCCAATCAATAGATATATATTGACTAAAGAGAAATTTCAAAACCGCTGAAATTCTGAATTCAGGTAGTTGAATTTTCATATTTTGAGCTACAACTCCAGAAGTATTGGATATATGAAATTCGTAAATTGTTCGTTAAATCATGTCGTTAGGGAGATAATCGTGATTTTTCACTTGTAGTCGAACGCCCGGTTGAAATGGCGCGGGATCGAAAAATGGCCCAATTTTTATATAACCGGACAAGTCAGAAGCTATTCCTCCCTACTAAGAGCTACTTAAAAAAGCCAAAGCACATGAAATGTAGAAAAAAACTCCCATCTTTCGCATGAGACTAGAATCGAAGTTCATACAAAATCCAATCATAATACAAAGATCGCGCGTTGCGAAAGGGGGCTAGACGGAATAAATTAAGACCAAAAGTTGTAACGACACTTTTTGCTGTAGTTGTAAGCCGTGCGGCGTGCGCGTGTTTCTCTGTCTGTCTCTCTCTTTCTCTCTCATAGAAAGCAAGCCAGTTATTTTCGTTTCGTCTTTCTATTTCGCATTGAACAGTGTGGTGTCGCGACGATTATTTTTGTTGAGTGTACACAGGTTTTTTGTACATAATAAATAATAAAAAATAATAACAATAAGTAGAGAGATAAGTCGGTAAGTAGAGATTTTATACAGACAATAATAAATGCTTATGTATTTTTAGCAAGTACGCATTATAACCTCTCTTTACTATTGTGCTAACCAAGTCATACGCGTTATAATCTCTCCATTATTGTGTGTTTAGCAAGTATACGCGTCATAACTTTAATAAATTTAAAAGCAAATTATATTTTAATATTACAATATTAATACGTATGTTCTAAAATTGAGCCTACTGATTAAGTTTATATTACATTATATTTGTTAATAATAAAAAAAATATTATTATAACTTAAAAAAAAAAAATTATTACATTTTTTTTTAAAAAAAGGTAAATAATAGCTCGAAAATTTTTCGCTTCTTGGACCGTTCTTTTATATATATTTAACAATATCAAGTTATAAAAGTTTTTTTAAGTTCTTTATTTTGTTTATTATAATTTTTAAAAATTAACAAAAAATATTTTTTTATTCGTATGCTTTGCTATTGCTGTTTTTGCATCAAACGGAGGCATTCAATAACATTCGAAAAAAAGTTTTTAGGACATTTGTTTATGAATCGTTTATAAACGAATTGATTAGTTTCATATTTTTGTTTTTTTTTGCCATTTTGTTGTCTAGAGAATATAATTATTTTCAGCGATAAATTAAAATTATAAATAATGGAGATAGAGTTCCGGGAGTCAGGACTTTTTTATTGAACATTTCCTCTTCTTTAAGAATTTCTTTTTCTATTTTCGCTATCGCTTATAGTTTTTGAGTTATTCCCAAAAAACTGAATCCTTTTTTTGTTATTGTTTCTTATTAATAACAATTGCAATTTTCGCCAGCAGAAAAAAACATCTTTCCCAGAATTGTATCCCGAATCGAAGAGCTATTGCTCATAGTTTTTGGAGACTTGGAACTATTTTTCGCAAGGACCTGACTTCTCGACTAGTCTAATAGGGGTTATTCAAGGATAAGAAAAAGTCTACAACTAATAAAAATAGACTTAAAAAAATAAAAAATATTCATCAACCGACTGAAATTGCCTTTTTGTTTTTTGATAAGTGCATTTTATCTCTGTATCAATTGAAAAACATTGCATGAATAAGTTTGGAAACCAACCACCCAAGCCTAACTGAACGAGGAATCATAAAGGTGTCATATTGTGGGCACAACATATATCGATTCTCATATATTTATTAGATCATGAAATCCGATACTTTCTTGGAGCAGCTTGAAAACAAACGATGTTGTGTTTCTGGACAGGATGTTGATAGTTCATTATCGGATTACGTGACTAAACACTAGAGACATGATTGTTTGCATATAAGGTTCGAACCTTCGATAAATCTTGTTTTTCCCAAAGTTCATGATCCATAAAACAGACCGATATTAGATAGTTATTGGAAAAAAAATGCATTTCAGCACATTATACCTTGAAAAATCGAAAAGTCTCTGAGTACACGGAATGATATCATTTTTCAGATTCAATTATCTGGTGTGCCCCGTTTTCACTGGTTTTACAAGAGTTAAAATCAACATCATAAAAAAACTTTATATCACAAGAACAACTACTACTGCAGAGCTCTTCCGAATAAGAATGAGATCAATATACTCCCATAATTTTCCGGTTCTCCTAACCTTCAATTATTATTGTTCCTGACAGTTGATTTCAGACAATGTAGATTGGTAAAAATCTTTAAAACGTCGAAAATTAGACTTACAGGGAAATAAAATATGGTATATCTAGACAAATATACTAAACAAATATCAACTCGACGATGAAGATTACGATTGTTATAAACAAATAGGGATTCGGATGTTTTTCACTAATAACTCAAAAACGATTATAAATATAAAGCGTTTTAAAAGAGGAGGAACAAAGTCTGTTAATAGAGATAGAGTCCCGGGAGTAAGATCTTTTTTTTAAAGGAAGTTTCCTCCTCTTTGAGAATCTTTTTTTCAGATTGACGATATCTATAATACTTTCTGAGCTGTTAGCAAAAAACCCCCAATATTTTCGAATCTTTATTTGTTCATAATAACCGAATTCGTAGAAGAGAATATACCCTTATCCTCACTGAAATATTAAATACAAATTTCAGGGATATTTTCGAAAAATAATTTGTTTTTGCCGGTACAACAGGAGAAATATTTAAAGGAGAAAATTGACACTCATCACACCGTACATGATGAAAGTTCCAAGGTAACATTGACCCGTTGACATGATAATAAATAGCCAAGTAACTGTGATATCGAATATGAAGGAAGAAAATGTCTACAAAACTAATGATTTGTACAAACACAAAAGGTGGACGAACCTTTTTATACGCCTTTACAAGGAAATGGGGGTATAGATTGTTTTGACCAAATGGGGGTATAATATAGATCTGAGATCGTGTCAAGTTGGCACATCTAAGTGTTTTTTCACGGTATCCATTTTATTTTAACTCGCCACTATTTGCAGCGCATCAACTTCTACACCGTTCAACCGATTGCCATTAAAATTGGTATACAGGGTGTCCGGAGATGAAACCGACATAACTTATGGGGTTATAGGGACTCCCAATATGATTGCAAAATGCCATATACAAATGTCCAAAACCGCTTCGTCAATGACATACAGAGTGATTATTGAATTTATACAAAAAATTCAATCTGCCATATAAAATACAGGGATCAGCCGATTTGGTTTAAATTTGGTACATGAATTAAACTGAAAGGCCTCAACAAGTAGCCCTTTGAACGAAACCAATATCAGAACCGGAATATTCTTTTTTTTCCGTGTTCTTGTAAGAATAACTCACCCTGTATAATAATTATCAAAAATTTTTGCTCAGATTTGAAATATACGGAAAAAATCCCACTAGCACCATTCCGTAATAAATTATTATTTAAAAATTTTTCACTAAAGAAATTCATTGTCGAATAATCAAAAATGGGTTAATATAATAAATATTTACGACACCAAGACATAAATATTTTTATTCTCTTTAATTAGTTCGTAGTAAAATTTTATAAAATACTCTCATAACCCAAAAAAACCGAAGAATGAATTCAAATCAGGACCGGAATGAGTCTTTTTTATGTTAAGTTCTTATAAGAATAACTGACCTAGTATAACAATTATCAATAATATGATTGCAGATTCGAAATCTACTAAAAAAGCGTATAGGAATTTGTTAAAAAAGGACTGGACTGAATTTTTTGTAAATTATATTTGCTTACTAATAAATTTGAATTTATGAAAATACAACACAACGCACAATAATTTTTTGTAATAAATATAACAAAAAAAGAATTTGTTAAAAACTTTTACTAATATTACAATACATTTTCAAAGTGAACCCTCCACATCAATACATTTTTGAGAGCGTGCCACTAGATGATTCACTGACTTTCGAATCATTTGAGGGTTATTTCTAACACTATTACATGCAGCAATAATTTTCTCTAATAAATGTTCTCTATTTCTAATTTGTCATTATACACTTCTGATTTTAAATGACCCCATAAATAGTAGTCTAGGGGTGTTAAATCAGGGGATCGCGGTGGCCAATTTATTGGACCTCCACGGCCGATCCATCTGTTGGGGTAAGTGACATTAAGATGGTTTCTAACGGGAATTGGAAAGTGAGGTCCAGCACCATCATGCTGAAACCACATACTACGGGTATTTAGACCTTGCAATAGATCCGGTAAAGTATTGGCCAAAAAATTTAGGTAAACATCACCATCACAGTTAACCGTCCGTCAAGTACGTGAGGTCCAATCAAATGATTATTAAGAATTCCATACCATACATTGACATGAAAACTGTATTGGCAGTTTTTCTGAACATTGGCATGTGGGTTTTCGTCTGCTCAAATATGCACATTTCTAGTACTATTAATTCCATCCCTGGTGAATTGGCTCTCGTCGGTAAATAAAATTCCGTTAATGGTCCTTCTATGTGTTAAGCACCATCTAGAAAACGATATGCGTGGTACATGATCACTCTCTTCAAACTTTTTGTTTGTGGTAAGGATGCAAACCATTTTCTTTTAATGTTTTCCACACACGCATACGAGGTAGCGCCAATTGCCTACTTATTCTTCTTACGCTACTAGAAGGATTATCATTTATAGTGTCCAGTATTTGCTCTTCGTGATGAACATTATTTCTTCGAGCATCTTCTCGTCCTCTATTTGATGGAACTTTTCCTTTTTCCCTAATACTTTGAAGTACCTTAGCAAATATTGAATGATGTGGTAGCGACGATTAGGATAGCGACGTCTGTATTCCCTTCTTGCAGACTGGCCATTTCCTTCGCAAAGCCCATTCACAAATAAAATATCTGCGTATTCCTCATTAGTGAAATGAAACGGCATCATAAACACACTCTAAAACCCTTATTACACTATGCCTTTTTCGTGCCTATTTGTCTGCCTGACTGCCCGTGGCTGAAATTTTAAACAAATACGCATGCGCGCGTGGGGATTTTGTTGATTGTTTCAGGCGTGAAAATAAATAGGACTGGTTCTATTTTTTCCGCCTGAATCGAGGGGATTTCAAGGACGTTTGTGAAAATGTCAGGTTTTCCAAAAGTGGACGTTACATATCCATCAAGATAGATTAAATTAATCACATATGTTTTCGTTTTGTTCATTTTGACAGAAAGAAAGAAAAAAATCGTTTGCCATGTAAAGAAAAGTTGAAACAAATAGTCCAGGTATACTAAATTACTTAATCATTTAAGGTAAATGTCAATTTTCCTTAGGTTTGCAGCTCTGAAATTAGCGCCTGAAACAATCATCAAAAAGGCACGGTGTAATAGTGCCAGTTATTTGGGGAAATTCAGCCAACAAATAGCCATGAAAATAAGCACGAAAATAGGCACGAAAAAGGCATAGTGTAATAAGGGTTTAAGAACTATTAGTCTACTCGACAAGTTGAAAATGGTCTAAAATAGAGATACTGCTCTTAAAATTATGTGTGATAGCTCATTGGATCCGGAATAACGGCTAGAAAAATGTGCCAAAAGCGTGTATTAGTACATAAAAAATTACAAAAGTTATAAACAATTGAAGATGAAAAAAAAAATGGCATTTCGTTTTTTGCCAATATTTCATAAACTATTGATATTTAAGAGATTTCAAAAAAAGATTTTGAAAGAAGGGGAAATTTCCAATAAAAAACTCCCAGCACCCGGAATGGGTCTCCGGGCGACATTTTTAGGTTGGGCGCGCGGCGTCAAAAGCGAGTACGACACATTAATTAATTTATTTAAGGTATTAAATATGTTTTTTTAAATTTGAAAAAAATATGGTGTATTCAGAACACTATAAATAATTTTTTTTTATTGGTGCCCCTTTTTACCCATTTAAAGCACGCCTCAGCGTGTTTAAATCGAACTTTAAAAAACGCGCGTTTTTTAAAGGTAACCATGACAACATCAACAAATCAAGAAACGTGAAGTCTAAATGACAAATTTTTTATTATTGATCTGACAGGAGTACCTTGTAACGTCAAATAAAATATTACTCACAATTCGTTCATTTATATGTGCTCCTCCATCCATTTGATGAACTTTTCATATTCTTTTTTATATATATCACTGGATTTTCGCGGTATTAACCGCGATTCTGCCTCACTATTCAAAAAATCGATATTCATTTTTGAGCTCTGGTGACAACAAATATTGATCTTTGGTAACAAATTGCAAATGAATGTTTTTCTCATTTCCATGACAACGAAAGGTATACTGATGTCACATCACGAATTCAACCTTCTTGCATTATTAGTTCTTATTTCTATTTTTTGTAGTAATAATACCAGTATATATGATTTCAAAGTGCACCAATAAAAAAAAATAACGTAAAGTATTCGTGGATAACTGGTCTTAAAAACACTTGCTCTATTTCGAGCACTCCGGCTGCGCCGTCGTGCTCGAAAAATCGCGCGTGTTTTAAAGCCCTTTTTATCCACTTATACTTTAATATACTATATTCCCGTTGGAAATTTTACTTAAAGTTCATTTTTCAACAAGTTAAACGATTGTTAACTAACAAAATTTTCTCGAACTTCTGTCTTAATTGTAAATGAAAAAAATGTTTAAATAATTGTCGTAAAAATTTTTCGCTTCGTAGAGCCTAAATTTTTTATAATAATTTTTTTAAAAAAACAAAAAATCCAAGTAATGTTAAAATTTTTTTTTTCTCAATCATATATTATCGTTTTTTTATTAATACAAATATAAATTAATTTGCAAAAAAAAAAAATTCCCGCCATTTGTTGATAAATTTTTTATAAACAAATTGATTAAATCAATATTTTTGAAAATTTTTTTTTCGCAACTTCATTATACTACAAATATCATGATTTTTTTTTTAATTTTTAATTTTTTTTTTTTTTTTAAATAATTATTAAAAAATTTATTTTTTTCTTAAAATATAATTGATAGTCCTCTAACAGTAACAAATATTTTTTTTATCAACAATTCCATTGTTTATTGACCTACCAATTTGTTATAAACAAATTTTCATATTGGTTAGATTTTTTTTCGGAAACTTCTAAAAAAAAAAATTTTCCCAATTTTTAAATTCCAATTCCCAAAGTACAATAAAAAATTGGAAAAAATTGTTTTCTATACTTTGTTATATATGGTTTTTTTGTAAATTTTAGAAGTTTTAGAAAAAAATCTAAAAAAGTTAAAAATTTGTTTATAACAAATTGGTAAGTTAAAAAACAATAGAATTGTTGATAAAAAAAAACTTTTTTTGGTACTTTATAGAGGACTGTCAATTATGATTTTTGGCGGAAAAATAATTTCTTAACTAATCATTTAAACAATAGAAATATAAAAAAAACGATTAAGTATAAACAATTAAAAATTGTTATTGAGGAAAACTTTTTTTTTCAAAAATTATAATATTATCTAGTAATATAATGAAGTTGTAAAAAAAAATTTTCAAAAATATTGAAATTTGTTTATAAAAAAATTACAACAAATGGCGGGAATTTTTTTTTGCAAATCAATTTATATCTTGTATTAATAAAAAAACGATAATATGATTAGGAAAACAAATTTTTTTTAACAACATTCCTTGGATTTTTTAGTTTTTTTCAAGTACAAAAATTATTATAAACAAAGTATGAATATTTTTTTAACTTTTATGGCGTGATCTTGTAGAGTATGTATATAAGAAAGGCTCTACGAAGCGAAAAATTTTTACGACAATTATTTAAACATTTTTTTTCATTTACAATTAAGACAGAAGTTCGAGAAAATTTTGTTAGTTAACAATCGTTTAACTTGTTGAAAAATGAACTTTAAGTAAAATTCCCAACGGGAATAAATTATTTATAGTGTTCCGAATACACCATAATTTTTTCAAATTAAAAAAAAATGTAATACCTTAAATAAATTAATTAATGTGTCGTACTCGCTTTTGACGCCGCGCGTTCAACCTAAAAATGTCGCTCGGAGACCCATTTTCAGCGTTAAATTAAAATTATAAATAATGGAGATACGAGTTCCGGGAGCTGGGAGTTTTTTATTGGAAATTTCCTCCTCTTTCAGAATCTTTTCTTGATTGATAGTTTATGAAATATTGGCAAAACACGAAATGCCATTTTTTTTCATCTTCAATTGTTTATAACTTTTGCAATTTTTTATGTGCTAATACACGCTTTTGTCACATTTTTCTAGGCGTTATTCCGGATCCAATGAGCTATCACACATAATTTTAAGAGCAGTATCTCTATTTTAGACCATTTTCAACTTGTCGAGTAGACTATATAGTTTAAACTTAGAAATAATGAATGAACACCAACAAAACTAACGCTAATGACAGCTAGCTAAACAATAGTTTTTGCAATCATATTGGCAGTCCCTATAACCCCATGAGTTTTGTCGGTTTCATCTCCGGACACCCTGTATACAAATATCTGAACACGGAGAATATTTTGGCGCTATAACTAGCATAACGGGATAATGGGTTTACGGGATAATGGGTTTACGGGATAACGTGTTTAGGGATACGGGCAAAGTCAAAGCCATAACCTAGATGGAGCAACACAAAGAAAAACATAGGAAAAAAACAAATAAATATCAAAGAAATTCTGAACAAGAAATGTAATTTTTTTTACTTTTGATTTTATTCACGCGGTTAATGTTACCGTAAAATTGATCGTTTTAACAGTAAATCGATCATGTTGGATTGCTCCGATTGTTCAACAATCTTAAATTCTTTTATGACTCATTTATGACTGATTCATGTTGTGTTGAACTCATGATTTATTCGAAATAAAATCGATAAACTAATCACAAAATTACAATACATAATTCATTTAGAAAGTATTCGAGGTACCTATACCATGTTTCAAAAAACGTTTTTTTTTCGAAAATCGAATAAAAATGTATTTAGAAAACTTAAGTAAGTATATTGAAATCAGTTCAATGGGAAATCTACTTTTGAATTCGTGTGAGCGAAAATAAAAAGTTTAAGTACCCACCCTTTCCCTATTTGGTAAATCTAAAGTTACTCTACACATGCACTCTGAATATAGGGAAAAAACTTTTCTTACGTGTTTTTGCCTCCTGAACACGAATCCAAAATGCGGCGGTCTCATACCGTTCCCGAGTTACAGAACTTTAAAAAAAAATTTACCTCATTTTCAAGCACCGTTTTCTCGCACTAAACTCACTTAAAATGCCTCCTTCTTTTTACCAGCATAAACAATACACCCTAAATCACTTATTTTCGGCACAACTTTGCACAACATATCGTCGTTTTTATCGAAAAAATCTTCCTCCTTACACAGTTCCAAATAAATAAATGTCAGACTTTGACACATGGATTTTAGTAACTTTGCCTTATTTTTCATGTTGGTGATAAATGAATATTTTTCAAGGGTGCATTAAGAAATACTGATGAAGAAGTTTTCGAAATCGTCGAGTCTTTTATGAATTCGTGTTCGGTTGACTAAAATACTCGAAAACCACAAATATTCGACATGACATCACTTGGATATTATGAACGTTTTATACCTACTTACATATTTTTGTCCCCGAGGCCTATATCATATGTGAACTCCGCAAGTATCACAGACTGAGGGGTACTATACGTACAAAAATGGGAAAAGGTGAAAAGATGACAATCAAAGATGAATTCAACTTATATGAGCTATGTTTGTTTTCCATCAAACCGGTGGGATAATAATTGAGCTACCAAACAAACGCTAAAACGTTTTTTGGCAGTTAGGTACCTACCTCATTAGTAAAAAAAATAAATCAGAAGATTCCGTTTATTCAGATGGAATTAAAAGTGACAACCAGAAAGGGGAAAACTACCGGTAGCAATTTTGGTAGGATTTATTTAAAAATTCATACCATCCGATATCTGGCCTTTTGTGCAGCCAGTCTGATCACAGTTTTTTCGCTCATCTTGACGCCGAACACCTCACCCAATGACTCAAATGAAAAACCGACCACTAACAGCACATCAAAAACCAATAAATAACTTCACCACCCGACTCTCACGCACTGATATTCCCGTCCAAGCACTGAATAGGCACTGCATTGCATTCAAACAAACGAAAACCGTAGACAAATGAGTGAGGGAACAAATAAAAAGTGAAGAACGTGACACAGTCGAGATTTTCCGCCTACTATATCGGTCATGTACTGGTACGACCGGTACGAGTTGAATTGTTTTGACTCAGTGCATTGCTTATCACCTTTCCACGACCAATAGAGTGACTCAGGTAGAGATTTGTTTATTCTAGGAATTTTTATGAATTTCTCCTCGCGCTGAAGACGGGAAGAAGGACAACAACCGATAGGAATGGAAATGTACACATCAGCTTCAGTTGAGTTTATTTGCTCATTACTACCTGAGTATAAGGGGTGGGTATATAATAGGGTGGGCCGATTGGTATAGGGGATTTGAAAATGCTTGTGTCTGCAACTATAAGAAAGTTGTGAAATACGAAAATAAAAATATTTCATAATTAATTTTTTTATATTTCTATTTTTTTAACTGCCACAATGGCACTAAAGTTTCCATTTTAATAATTTCATATTTTCAAAATATGCAAATTCTTAAAAGTTGCACTATTAAAAAAGAAACCTATTTTCTTAAATACTTTTTTCCTTATTTTTGCAATTTAAACTGCCACAACAGCATTTTTTGAATTTTGAATTAGTTATTTAATTTTACGTCAAATGGAGTGGTTCAAGATAGAGATAATATTTATTATAAAACGAATCTACAAGTATTACAGAATGCAAAATGAAAATATTTTAGTAAACATAATGGTGAGTTTTATATAGGTTTAGATATATAACTTAAAAATAGGTATATTATCAACCATTCTTTGAACCAATAAAACTTAATTTGATTTATAATCTTGCTTTGATCCAAAATAAGGCATCATTTCACGTGATTCCAATTTTGCCCCTATTACACCATCTCTGTTTTCATTATCACAAACTGTAGCTGAAGCTTCCGTCACAATTTTAACAGCTCGTTCAACCGCTTGCGTGTGACATGGATACGATTTTATTTCAGAGAACATCATTGATGTATCCGGATTTTTCACGATATCGATAAAAACTTCTACAGGTAACCCAATTGTTAAAGGCGGTTCAGTAATGACAAGAGTACTCCAATCAATCAAGTCCATATAGCTTGAGGCGTTTATATTCAGCGAATTTGGAACTTCAAATTGTCGTAGTTATTGAGGTATGTTAGAGCTTCGAGCTTTGGAAATTTGGCGCACAACAAACTCCCGAATATGCTGTCTGGTGTCCCCTAGCATTCCAAGCGGATATTTTCAGGATGTGCGGAATATCGCAATATCACTGGATCAATCACATCCTTCAAATTTTTCGGTAAACACCTAGGTAACTGAATTGTTTTCCAGACATTAAAGGCTCCCTGCAGGCATGATGGTTTTGTTTTAATAATGAACCACATTGGACCATACACTTTTAAAACTTTTTAACAAAAAATTAAACCGACGAAATACGGAATTGAAAAGTAAAAAATAAAATAAACTTTCTTAGTCTCAATAACTAAGCTCCTAAACTAATGTAAGTAACTAATTTTGAGTCGGCGCCAAACAAACAAGCAAATGAATTAGGCAAGGCGTAAAATGATGGCATCGAGTTTGGCGGTGACATTCTGATAATTTTTTTGAAGTAATTTAATGATCTTCGTTGATTGTTTGTTTGGCGCCGACTCAAAATTAGTTACTTACATTAGTTTAGGAGCTTAGTTATTGAGACTAAAGAAGGTTTATTTTATTTTTTTTTGGTTTAATTTTTTGTTAAAAAGTTTTTATTTTTCAATTTTTTGTGGCTGAAATCTACTAATTACTAATTGTTTTTTGATTACTTCCAAAATACTTACTTACCCACCTTACTTCAACTATTACCAGTTAAATAATATGATTATCTACTTTCACTATTTGTTGTAATATAAATTATTTTTGTTGTTCTGGTTAGTTTATTTCATTACTTTGTATATCATTCCATCCTCTCATAGAATATAATGATTGTGATAATGACACTAGCGATCTGTCATTGTCAACTACATATGTGTGCCAATGTTCACAAGTGAAAAATCAATTATCCCCTATTTTTCTACCCGTAAGGGTGGATAATTCCATTTGAAATCCAAATATGATCAACTATGAGGTATACCCTATCTGATAAAAGAAGAATCATCCAAATCGAAGATCCCAGTACAAAGTTATGCCTGATAGAATCGGTTAACTGACCAGAATTCAGAGGGTGAGTTATCAATATCCTTCATTTTGCTACCCTTAGGGGTGGATTTCATCTTTTAAATTCAAATGGGACCAACTTCGAAGTACACCCTATCCACGGAATTATCGGAATCGGACGCCTCAGTAAAAAGTTATGCGTGATCGTACATAAAAAAAAATATACGCGTCGACTAGAGAACCTCCTCCTTTTTGGTTTCGTCGGTTAATAAAAACAGTAAGAATTTTGCAATGAATTATTCAACATACAATATTTAATGACAACAATAATTTCGGGAAAACATATCAATTTGAAAACTTAAAAGATGAACTGGAAGAATGCGATATTTTCAAATTCTGAAGAAAATTGGTTTTACAAACAGAAAAGATGATCCACGTCGTGGTTTGATATAGCTGCCCAGTATTGCAAGTAAACGTATACACTTTTTACATGATTTCATGAAAATGAAAATATAATCAGGAAAATCTATACAAGTGTAGAAAGGGCAAACTGATTAGTTCACCCCGATAAGTTATTTTTGGCAGATCTCAATTGACATCCGTCAGTTGAAAAAGCAAAAGACTCTGCGAGCAAAAATCCAAATTATAAAACAATTAAAGGAGATTTAGAAGATTTTGAGAACGGGGGCAGATATAGTCCCCGAAACGTCAAGCAAAAACTAATAGAGAAGTATCTTTTGAATTTTTTTAAAAATTTTTTGATAGGCAAATTCAGAAAACGGCAAGTTATTGACAAATTGAATCATTTTTCCATAGGAAATATAATTTGGTGAACGCAATAACTTATCGGGGTGAACTAATCAGTTTGCCCTTTCTACACTTGTATAGATTTTCCTGATTATATTTTCATTTTCAGACTGTGGAAGGTTACCCAAAAAACATGTCAAGAAACGTTGTTCCTCCACAAAAAACCACATTCATTCAATAATTTCATGAAACTTAAATATGAGGGTTTACGTCAGTTTGTATTCTTGGATGAAACTTGGGTATTCAAAGATGGTACCAAGGTAAATACAACCATAAAGTGGAAGCGAAATACACCAGCTGATTTTTTTTTATTTCAAGGTATATGGTGGATTACATATGACTGAGGCAAAATACATTTTCAACCGACGAAACCAAAAAGGAGGAGGATCTCTATGTATGATCACGCATAACTTTTTACTGAGGCGTCCGATTCCGATAACTCTTTTTTCAGTGGATAGGGTGTACTTCGAATTTGGTCCCATTTGAATTTAAAAGATGAAATCCACCCCTAAGGGTAGCGAAATGAAGGATATTGATCACTCACCCTCTGAATTCTGGTCCGTTAACCGATTCTATCAGGCATAACTTTGTACTGGGTTCTTCGATTTGGATGATTCTTTTTTTAATAGATAGGGTATACCTTATATTTGGATTTCGAAAGAAATTAGCCACCCTTACGAGTAGAAAAATAGGGGATAATTGATTTTTCACTAGTGAACATTGGCACACACATACGTAGTTGACAATGACAGATTCTTGTTCCACATCCGTCAAAATCAGTATATTTTATGAGAGGATGGAATGATATACAAAGTTATGAAATAAACTAACCAGAACAACGAAAATAATTTATATTACAACAAATAGTGAAAGTAGATAATCATATTATTTAACTGGTAATAGTTGAAGTAAGGTGGGTAAGTAAGTATTTTGGAAGTGATCAAAGAACAAGTAGCTAGTAATTGGTAGATTTTAGCCACAAAAAATTTAAAAATAAAAACTTTCTAACAAAAAATTAAACCGACGAAATACGGAACTGAAAAGTAAAAAATAAAAACTCTTTAACAAAAAATTAAACCGACGAAAAAATCAACTGAAAAGCAAAGAATAAAATAAACCTTCTTAGTCTAAATGATATTGAGCTCCTAAACTAATGTAAGTAACTGATTTTGAGTCGGCGCCAAACAAACTAGCAATTGAATTAGGTGAAGCGTAAAATGATGGCAGCGAGATGCACGGCTGCGTTTTGATGACTTCTTTCATAGATAATGATCTTCGATAATTGTTTGTTTGGCGCCGACTCAAAATCAGTTACTTACATTAGTTTAGGAGCTCAATTATCATTTAGACTAAGAAGGTTTATTTTATTTTTTGCTTTTCAGTTGATTTTTTCGTCGGTTTAATTTTTGGTTAAAAAGTTTTTATACTATGTACAAATTTGTATGATATAGTGGACCGGAGGTGTTCTATTACATGAAATTACGAGACTTATCTATGTGTAGACTGAAGGTCAATTTATTGTCAAAGATAACGCAATTATCTTTCATTTCTTCTACAGATGTTGAAGTGGTAGTCATGCCCACATGGAACAACCAGTTTAACTGAAAACTATACCAAAATGTAGCTCCCGTGAACATGTACAACTTTCGTGAAGGACATTTTTCCCGATCTCCTTCTACAAGCGATATGTTGCCTGTCACATGTTCCCTTTTTAAGGTTATTCATCTTTAATTTTCATTCAGATATGAACCCTTTGTAGTATAAACCCATTCTGCGAAAATCTTCCCAAATCCATCACAATAAAGACAACCTATTAACTCAGAATTCAAATTATATTCCATGCGATAGTTAATTACCCAAAAAGCTGCTGGGAGCGATACAATGCAAATTTGACCTATAAAGAGGAAGCACTAGAAGTAGAAGTTATTATGAGTGATATAACCGAGATTCCGTATCATGAACCTGATAAATTACCTATTTGAATATAAAATGAGACCTAGGGATGGAGAGCTGTTTCAAAAATTTCAAAGATATTCTATGGGATTTGTTGACTTGAAGTGGCAGTGCAAAGTTGTGATATTAAACGACTGTTCTAAAATTAATTCAAATCCAACAAACAGAATGAAAAACTCTCTCGTACATGAAATATTGTAAAAAAATATACCGTTATTTATGCTGTTGTTGATGTATTGTTATTTATGCCACTGTTGATTTCACTGTGTAGTGATCAATTCTTCTTGTACACACTTATTTTATTTTATCTCTTTTTAATTCTTCATCACAATTTAATATTTCTTGATAAGCCATTCATGAGTAGTTCTGAAAAATGGCTATGCCAATGTACTACCTTTTGAAAATTTCTTAGTTCAATAAATTATATCATAAATATTTTATAGATTATGAAACTCCAATAAACATTATCATTATTATTTTGTTTGCTTTAAAATAAATCTAATTATCAATATGTTCATTTGAGGAAAATTGTTGGCTTTCTGCTTCCCCATTCTGTGTGAGAAATGAAATTTGAAAATTGAAAAAAATCTATTTTATGTAGAAATCACAAATAGTTAATTCAATCACAACAAAAATTGAGAACTTTCTACATTTCATGAAAAGACATCTGATTGTGCTGAAAAATCCTTTCTTTTGTACCTGATTGAATTGACTGCTACATCCAAGAGTTTCTCTAATTATCGAAATTAATTTCTCACACAAAATGGTGAAGTGGAAAGCTAAATATTCAACATACTGCGGCCTTGGGTACGTATTTCAATCTTGAGTTGCGGTAATTATTGATCGACATCGTTTCTATAACTTTATCTTGAAGATTGTGCCTGTGTTGAAACGTCTATTGTCCAAAATATATCAAAAGTTCCTACGAACCTCAAATGTATTACTGTCTCAAGGTTCTTTATAATGAACGGTATTAAGTAATGAAATAAATGATAATAACTAATAAGATTTTCATACGGTGCAGCAAACTAAAAGAATAAAACGATCTTCGGAAATTGGGCGGAAATACATAATTAATTTTTCTCTTAATATCGACAAATTTTTTCACGAAAAGTATTTTTATTTTCTATAGAATATCAACTGTTAGCGGTAGTACAACAGGTAACTTTAAAACCTGATATTTCATATGCATTTTCGATCAAAAAGAGTAAGAAACACCGCATCTCACATATCCAGTACTTCACCTATTTTCCTTTTCTCGACTTCCTTCTGAAAACCAAGGATTACACATTCTCATATCGATCTTTTTGTCCTCTAGCACTGCTTGTTGGAAACTCTCTTTGACTTTTCAAGTTATGGCACAGACATTTCGAGCGACACAATGGACTTGAACAGGCCCTCATTGTGTTTTATTTGTTCCACTAAAGAACGAGGATCCATTTCTTAGGGCTGCTCTATCGTATGTCACCTACATATTATGTTCGGAGAGTCCAATATCAACTTTTTAAATCCAGATGGGTAATTCGATACGCTTTGAGGGATACAGTTATTTCTTTTGTTTCGTTTAAGGAAGTAGGTATAGACATCAATGTTGATTAAACAGAAAAAAAACAATTTGTTTTTTGTGAAACATTTAATCTCAGGACATATTCCCTCAGTCAGTCAATTACGATTACAGAACACAGTTGAATGCGTGAGGTTTAAGTTGATTTTCGCGGACTGTATTATTTTGGATGAGACACGTTTGAAAATTTAAGAATTTCCACGTTTCGGCATGGATTTTGAAGACATTTTCAAAAATCAAGAAAGGAAGTGAACTATACAGGTTGATTCGCCTAAACATGCGGAAAATAAATAGGTAGATTATTCCCACTGAACGAATCAAGCAACATAAAAAATAATAAAATATGACTAACAAAATTAGCTGATTTGTTTTGTAGAAATGCGCAGCCTGTGGCCTTGAATAATCTGATAGAACGCAATGGATTAATAACACGGTTACTTATTGTAACTTGAGTATCTTCATTCAGTAGGTTCAGAACGTCTTAATTAACAGGTTGATTTACTGCATTTTCACTATGGCCCGGTGAAAAAACGTAATAGTCTCTGAACTGCACACAAAATTATTATTTCAATTCATTCCATATGTGATAATCATATCACAGTATCCTAGCAACGCAAACATGAACTTTTAGGTTATTCGCCTTCTGACTTACAAAACCTAACTGAACTAGAAGTAATATTTCGGCAGCTGAATTCACTAGCGTATCATTGGAAGTTTTGATGCAAAATACATTACCGCGGAATGCTCTGATATTTTGTAGAAGCTTTCCTACGTAGAAGACGAGTACACCATTTTATTTATAAATGTAATGAATTTTAGATGAAAAGTTTGAATAATATCCGGGACTGCCGATAGATTCACTATTTCATTTGCAGGAAAACACAAAAAAGCCTACACGATCAGAACTTAAAATACGAACTGGTTCGTAGAAAATTAACAAAAAATCAAACCGACAAAAAAAAGAAAAACTAAAAATAAAATAAAGAGAACTTGAAGGTGCAATCACTTTTTTAGACATCATAGTGTACCGGAGGAATGATGGAATTTTAATTTCGAATTGGCATCAAAAACCATACAAATCTGGTAGAATCTTGAATTATTATTCCAATCATGCCTTGAGTACAAAAGTAGGTATTGTTACAATTTTAATTCACAAAGCGATTGAACTCAGCCACCCTTCATTTCATAATGATAACTTGGAGAAAGTTACCCAGATATCAATACAGAATGGATATCCAATAAAGTTCATCAATAGGATTAGGATAAAATACTGGGAAAAAACTGACTCCAATCGACATAATGAACTGCCATGTAAATATGTTAGGTTCCCCCTTATGAATGGATTATCACCACAAATAAGTAGACTGTTTAATAATGATACCTTAAAGCTGGCTTTTTATACTACCAAAACTGTAGGTAACCTATTTTCTAAATTGAAAGATAAAAATCCTGTTGGTTTAAGGTCCAGTAGTATATTCAATCCCAAGTGAGTGTGGGAAAGAATACATTGGACAAACTAAACAATTCCTAAAAATGAGACTAACACAACATAAACGAGATTGCGATGAAAAACATATTAATAAAAATGATAAAACTGCCTTAGCGACACATCATTTTTCGACAAAACATAATTTTAAATTTGAGGACAGGAGAATCCTGGATTATGAACCCAACTACTATAAACGTAACGTCAGTGAAATGATCTTCATCAATGACAACCAAGATCATATTAACTTTAGGACTGATGTACAAAAATTAGGACAATGCTATAACAACATAATTAGATTCTTATAATTCTCATCCTATATGTGATTGTAAATATTAACCGTTGTGATGTGTCTATGTAGAATTGTCAAGTGTGAATAGGATTCTGTAACTATCATATTATAAAGCGCCACTTAATATAGAAGAATGACGTCACCATAGTTTTGGAACATCGGTGTATGAACCAAGGTGAAAATATGCCTAGGTTAGAGCTGTCATTTACCCGGTGGTGTGAATTAGTAATTTCAACTATTGTACGTTTGTAATGTTTAATGTTTTCTCTTCAGAACGATAAAATACTACCATATTGTTTGATTGTTTTACAATCCATGTTTGTACTGTACTTATTATTTCCATGACACAACTCATAGAGGTAAAGTTTAATCATATCATGTTCCATAACCTATTACATTGTATGTATTATTCTAGCTTTGAAAAAGAAAATAAAGAATTTCTAAACGTCAGCAATAATGAAATAGTGTCTAATTTTTTCAGCCCCCAACACCCACTATATCTAAACCTACAATAAAATAAACCTTTTTAGTTTTATAATAAGGGCGGGTTGTAACACATCTGGTATCCTTTGGTAAAGCTTAACTACAGGTTTTCTATCTATCTAGATCATGGCAATAAAAAGAGAGATAACCTGCAGTTAGCAAAACCAAAGATACCCTTAATAAGCTCCAAATCTAATGTAAATAACATTTTGAGTCGGCGCCAAACAAACAAACAAGCAAATTAATTAGGTGCGTTGTTGTTGACTTATTTAATTATTTCACACTTAGTTGCTAGTTCAAGTAGTTTTAAAAAGAGATGTCATTGTATTGTCATATTGACGACTAATAAAAAAGGAAAAAGGCAAGTATCAAATTCAATTTGATAAACAATAGTGTTGCCCAAACATTTTGGTCCTTTCGAGCTTTGTGAAAACGTTTTTGAATCCAAGAATATTCAATTCAGCCATAATTGACGCCAAACTGGGATGTTACATGGCGAAGAAAATGCTCTGAAAAAAACTAACAGGTTAACGGCAGGAATCCCACCTCTAAGATACAGTCCAAACAAAGAAAATACCATTGGCTCCAAAAAATCCGTCAGATCTATGAGCTCCAAAAGTTCAACAAGGACTAAAAGAAATATAATTAAATAAATTGGAAGCTATCAATGAGCTGCAAGAAGAATTTGGCCAATGAAAGCTACAAAGACAAATAGTTGTAGTTGAAGCAATCATTAGAATTAGAAGTTCACGAAAAATCTTGTGAAGAGACAAGAAGCACGCAAAGGGAAAATTTCGAAAGTGATAGCAATAAAGAAATAAATTCAACTGAAAAAACTCAAAGTGCACACGAAAAAGTGAAATCTTGGTTGTTAGAGGAAAAGTTAATTCAATCAGCTCAAGGTAGTGGTGCATTTGTAGATTTTTTCTCAAATTTAAACAGGACCAACTTCGAGGTATAACCTATTAAATAAATAAAAATAATCTAAATCGGATAAACCAGTACAAAGTTATGCGTGGTAGAATCAGTTAACAGGTAAACATTCAGTGGGTGAACAATCAATCCCCTATTTAATATGTAGTACACTGGTGCCATTTGGAAATCTATTACTATGATTCCATACGGTGGATAGTATAAAGGTTATTCATTCCATCCTGACCAGCATAGTGGTACAAATCCATTGCCATTGGTCGAAAAACACGATTCAAATGTATACCTATTTTTTTTTTTTGAAATACGAATAAGATTTATACGAAGTCGAACAAAATGGACTTGCATCACCCAACAACGTTTTCTCTCCGTTAGTAGGCATTGTGTTGAGTTTCGTTCAGCAAGTCTGGAATAGGGATTGAGAAATCCCAGCAAAAATCGAATGTAGCAGGAGAATAATAATTGCAGAAATTAGAGTTTCTCAGATTTGAACCGAAACAATTTGAAAAAGACTGTTGAGCAAGAGAATGCATAATATCATTACATAATAATGATAATTAAAATTTTTAGAAATCATTTGTCACAAAAGATGTTGTTTATTGCTGATGTGATAGTAATGAAGGAAAGCACCATTTAAATCAAATTTCAAAAAATTTCCACACGTAAAATTTATGAATCATACATTTTATTTTTTGCATCCATCCTCTAAACATGAGAGTAGGTACATACGTTAAAAATACGATTTACTGATTTGCAGTAAATAAGTAACACAATCACAGGCCCATTAGCTCAGTTGGTTAGAGCGTCGTGCTAATAACGCGAAGGTCGCGGGTTCGATCCCCCCATGGGCCAGCTTTTTTTTTTAGTCGGAAAATAGAAATAACAGTTGCCTCACCCGGATTCTCATTGTCGGTCTATCTATCCGATTGTACAGCTTTCGGAGATCTAATCAGTTCAACCTATTTGATATTCCAACACTATTTCAAGAATAAAATGTATATTTTGTTTTAGGATTTCATTGGAATCGCATGCAGCCCCTCTTGAAAGCTATTCACTCTTGTATACACGCACTTGATGCACATTATACTTTTTCTCCGATATTAAATTAAAATGGTTATTCGTAAATATGATAAAAAGATTCAATATAATGACATTTATCATTAATTGTAACGTTGCAAATGTTCATTGCACAAAATAAAGAGATATAAATGAAAATATATTGCGTAAAACATTCTCTGGGCAATAAGACATTCCCAAATATACCAAATAAGATATTTTCAATATCAATCTACCTCTAAAATCAAATGAAACAACGCTATGAATACCAAAGAAAAAATGTGTCCTTTCTTCTATTTACAACTTCCAAATAGGCAGTTCCGAAAATAGATGAAGGTATAACCGTTATTGGATAAAATCGAAAATTGTAAAAACTCAATTATAAGAACTATAGAAAAAACAGCACAATCCTGTTACGTATGATATTGTTTCCAGCGTATTTGAACAAACGATTGGAGCTTCGGCAATATTTGATATTTCTTCAAGCAATAGTTGTACATAAACAAAAACGCTTATATTTGAAATCTGTATAACAAAACCGAATGAGAAAAATAACTTTTTATACACGTCAACATTGTTATGTCTAGGGCTAGGATAAATATACACAAATAAAAATATTACAGTGAAATTGATTTTTAACCGACGAAATAAAAAAGAAGGAGGTTCTCTAGTCGACGCGTATAGTTTTTTATGTATGATGATTCTTGTTTCATTGGATAGGGTTTACCTCAAAGTTGGTCCCATTTCAATTTGAAAAAAAATCACCCTCAAGGGTAGAAAAATAGGGAATATTCATCGTTCACCCACTGAATTTTTACCCGTTAACCGATTCTACTACTCAATAACTTTGTAGTGGGTTATCCGATTCAGATGATTATTCTTTTATTGGATAGGATATACTTCAGAGTTGGTCATATTTGAATTTGAAAAGAAAGTATTCACCCCTAAGGGCAAAAAAATAGGGGATGATTGATTTTTTATCTGTGAACCGATTATGTTGAAACTTGGCACACATATGTAATTCTGATGACACTACACCATAATGGATACTTGGAGTCAATTGAGTGGGTAGTTATTAGTGGGTTTTAGCCAGAAAAAATTAAATAATAAAAACTTCTTAACAAAAAATGAAACCGACAAAAAAGAAACTAAAAAGCAAAAAATAAAATAACTTCATTTTAATCGTAGATTTTTCAATTCACAGAAAAATCTTTCTATCAATATTCAATTGAGAATGTTTCCCTTTTCAACATAAACCTTCTTAGTTTTGATAATAACTGAGCTCCTAAATTAATGTGAGTAATTAATTTTGAGTCGGCGCCAAACAAACAATCAACGAAGATCATTAAATTTCTTAAATAAAATGATCAAAATGCCGCCGTGCATCCCACTGCCATCATTTTACGCTTTACCTAATTCAATTGCTAGTTTGTTTGGCGCCGACTCGAAATTAGTTACTCACATTAATTTAGTTGCTCAGTTTTTATCAAAACTAAGAAGGTTTATTTTATTTTTTGCCGTTTAGTTTCTTTTTTCGTCGGTTTCATTTTTTGTTAAAAAGTTTTTGTTTTAGCTTGAATTGAAGGTGAAAGTTATATGTGCCCATTAGAAAATCTTGTATATGAATCAAGCTTCAAAAATATACTTATAAAACGTTGCTATGAAGATAAAGAAAAAATGTATGTATAATGCGCAAAAATATAAGTATATAACGTTGGCTCTTATGTTGAAATTTTTTTGGCAGTTCTAGCAACTATTAAAATTTTGTCATTTTGTGTCATATGAAACAATTTCACCCAATCATGTCAACATTACACTGACTATTCCACGCACCTTGGAATTTTCACAAAATCTGACCAATCAAAAACCAGAGACAGCTTGTATTATCGCGAAAACACCAGCTGTCTTTCAATTCTGATTGGTCTATCAGCATGGTGTTTTCAACGACGTAACCATGGATACGGATCGCCATGCAAAGTTTGACAGTTTGACCAAAAATAATTGTAGCTGCAAACGTCAAAATGAGTCGCTTCGGTGCTACTTCAAATGAAGTAATAAACCAAAATTTTGAAGTAAATATACCAAGTAACACAAAAAAATCAAAATCTTATATATGGAGACAATTTATGACGTTCTGTGCGGAACGCAACTACAAATTAGATGCAGAAAATAGCAACGAAAGATTAGCATTCATTCTAAAAGACTGGGCATTCAATATGCGAAAAATTGAGGGTAGTGATTACAAGGAGAGTGTTATCAAAACCATATGGAACACTAATGCAAAATTAGTACAAGAAAAATATTTTTGTGAGTATCAGAGACATATTGATCCCTTCAAAAATATAATGTTCAAGGAGGCGAGGGCGGCTCGAGATAGCAAGAGAAAATTGTTGCAAGCTGTACCCGAAAAAAATAAAATGAGTTCTGTCGCTATGACTACAGATGAATATAGAAATATGTGCTTACAATGGGACGAAGACACGCCAGAGGGACTCCAAAAGAAGTTTTTTTACATAGCAGCGTAGAACTAGCTTGGAGAGGTAACGAAGCAACGTTTTCCAAGTTACATTTTTTTAAGGGAGAGACTGACAACAAAGGCTGTTTAACAAACAGAATTGCATATAACCCGATATTCTCCAAAACCCGCCACGGTGGTGATAAAAACTGTGCAGATACTAAATGGCTTACTCAAAATTTGAAAAATCCTGAAATGTGTCCTGTGAGATTATACCGGAAACTTATATCGAAAAGGGGAATTATTACCAATGACAGACTTTTTCTGACAGTGAATGGCAAGTGGAATAAATATAATAATAATAATTGGTACAAGAATTGCCCTATTGGTATTAATACAATATCAAAACTATCTGCAGAAAAGATAGGATTAGATACTAGAAAACTAAAAATAACAAATCACTCTAATCGTGCCACTGCAGTTAGTCAGTTACTACAATCCGGCGTTAGTGAACAACAAGCTATGGAAATTACTGGACATGGAAGTTCGAACTCGATGAAACCGTATTTACATCTTAGTGCTGAAAATCATCAGAATATAGTGAATACTTTTAGGAGTACTTCAAGTACATCAAGTAATAATACCAACAATACATTGTAGCCACCTAATAACGGTCATACTATTCAAATTTTTTCAATTGCACCATTTATAATAATTATAGTCGAGAATAATATATTATGTTCGTGTTCATAAAAAATTATTTATTGTTGTAGGTAACAAATTATAATTGAAACAAATCGTTTATAGTTTAAATAAATATTTCATGCTTATAATTAAATTTGAATTATTTATTATTATTAAATTTCTTCCACTCATTCTGCCGAATTTAAATTTTTTGACCTTTCATTTTGTTCGTGAAATAGTCTAATAAAATACCACTCGTGATTGAATTTATCTTATAAGTCTGTCTTTTATTTCTAAACTCAACTGAGTTGCTTCAAGCAACTCAGTTTCGCTTAGAAATAAATCGACATACTTATCGCGAAAATTCAGTCACTAGTGGTATTACTACTGATAATTGCATTCAGTGCAATTATCAATCACTATGACAACATTATTGAGTTTGACAACTTCATTCCAAATAAATTTCAAAATGTCACGTTTTGGTAATGCGAATATTCAAAGTAAAAATGCGCTAATCAAAGAAAAAATTCCCAGAAATACAACCTAGTCACAAATATATTTGGGGAATATTTATGGAATTTTGCTGCGAACGATAATATGAATTAAATGAACATAGAAGCGTTCATACTAAAAGATTGGGCGGTCAATATGAGAAAGAAAGACAGGACCGAATTCAAAGAAGCAACGGTGAAGACAATGTGGAACGTTTCGTGCAAACTTTTGCAAGAAAAGTACTATAATGACTATAATATTATGATTGACCCGTTTAAGAATATATTATTTAAACCAGCCCGAGATGCCCGCGATGCAATCAGGAAGAAACTACAAGCAGATCCATGTAAACGTCAGTCCAGTTCAGATTCGTTGAATTTGTCTGAAGTTTTCATGGGATGAAAATACTCAAGGTCTTATGCGTAAATTTTACCATATTGCTGCTGTAGAATTAGCAGTTGCTTGTCTGGTGGATTTTTTTTCAAATCGAGAAAAATAAAGATGACTCTTCAACAAATCGCATTGAATACAATTCGGTGTTCAGTAAAACGTGCCAAGGTGGCTCTAAAAGCTGTACAAGTAGTGAATGGTTGGTGTCCAATAATGAAAGACAAAGCTGCCCTGTACGTCTTTTTCATAAACTGATATCAAAACGAGGCGACAATATTACCTCACCACGACTGTTCTTAAAACCAAATCGACACTGGAAAAATGAAACTGACAAATGGTACGATAACGTACCTGTTGGCAGAAATACAATAAATGAATGGACTAAATCTGCTGCTGTGGCAATTGGCTTGAACGTAAAGGACAAAAAGATAACAAATCACTCGAATAGAGCAACTGCTGTTAGCGAATTGGCAAAAAGTGGTGTAGAAGAACAATTGCTGAAAATTACTGGTCATAGCAACCGAAATTCTATAAAACCATACTTAAATCTCGATCAAGAACACCACAACAAGATCATAAATATTATGCGTGGTAATAGATCTTCTATAGTAGAGAACAGCAACGAATCTAATGTTAAGTTAAATTTTAATAATTGTACTTTCACTAACTGTACTTTTAATAAATAAATAAATGTTTCATTGTGTTGAGTTATAAATTTTTTTGTCAAAAAATTTTCCGCCGAATATCCCTCGGACATTGACAAATGCCTCATAATTTTATGACAAATTTCTCAAGCTCGTTGCTTGGTAACAGCCCTCAGCCTTCGGCTTCGGGCTGTTACCAAGGAACGAGCTTTCGATTGTCATAAAATTATCTCGTCTATTATCAATGTCCTAGCGTATACTACTGATAATTAACTGTCATTTTTTGTCAACATCATAAAGCATATGGAAAGCTTCCAACACACGTGACATTCTATCTACCGAAACATTGTCTAGCTATTCCAATTTTTTTTATATTTTGACAAAATATATTGCTTTCCAATAAAATTGACAATGCAATCCGCGAGGCTCTTCGAATGATAATAACAATGCTACAAGCATACCTCCCTATTAATTATGGGGGATTAGCTATTCTCATGGCAACGCTTTCAGCATTGCTTTCTTCTAGCTATAGTAAGTAGTATGTCAAATCCATTCTCCCCAGGTTTTCCAGTTGATCAAGGGGAGCAAATGCGGTTCGATGACCTTCAGGAGCTTAGTTGATGCCTTACCGGTTTCTTATCTTGGACCTCTTTTAACCAACGAAACTCAGAGTTACTGTTAGATTTTAGCGACCAGTATGCATGTTGGCGATAAAGCTGAGAATCATTTGATTAAGCATGCTTTAGTTTCCGCCAAAGTTCCTGCATTTAGGAACATTCGGGAACAAGTCAAGATGATAGTAAAGTGCAGATCGCATGTCTTTGATTTCTTGGCAACGATATATATGTGTCGTGTGGGATTTGAACAATGTTCACACTCTTACTCACAGGTGAGGTGCAGCTGGTAAGAATTTGAAAATGAAAAAATATGAACACCTTAAGCTTCGAAATGCATCAAGGATAGTCCACCGCAATTCACCAGTTAAAATCACATACCCTACATTACAAATCGTGGGTGGTCAGCACTATTTCTCCTGTTAGACCAATCAATAGAGATTTTTTCGTGATAAAAATACTACCAGGAAACCGACTGTACGAAAGATGGTCTGTAGTTATATCCTGTTATGTTTCCTACTCCCAACTGTCATTGATAAATTTGTTATAAATATTTAAAAGCATTTATTTTTTGTCGTTTTTGACGTGTAACTTGAAAACAAATCGATACTCTCGATGGGTGGAATTGTTGAGAATCAAAATGGGCCCTAGCACGAATTGATCGGATTATTAGTAACGGAAAAAACACGGAAACACCGAAAAAAATCTGCGTTTTTTTTAAAATTCATAACACCACCATTTTTCAAGTTTTGAAGCATGCTCTCCACGACATGGTAGTGATTGATATGTACTTTCTGTGTGAAAAACTCAGGCACTGTTGAATTCTTAGTTTTGGCATAATTGCAATTAGATTTTTTTAATGCATTTTATTGCAGCAGACCTGGATGCATCATAGGTGGTCCGATTTCAATGTTTCTGAAAGATTTTGAGAGTTGTATAGTATACATAAAAACTTTTTAACAACAAATAAAACCGACAAAAAAAGAAAGTGAAAAGCAAAAAATAAAATGAACCTTTTTAGTCTTGATAACTAATGTATAAACACTTTTTAACAAAAAATAAAACCGACGAAATACGGAACTGAAAACTAAAAAATAAAATAAACCTTCTTAGTCTCAATAACTAAGCTCCTAAACTAATTTTGAGTCGGCGCCAAACAAACAAGCAAATGAATTAGATAAGGCGTAAAATGATGGCATCGAGTTGGGCGGTGACATTCTGATAATTTTTTTGAAGTAATTTAATGATCTTCGTTGATTGTTCGTTTGGCGCCGACTCAAAATTAGTTACTTACATTAGTTCAGGAGCTTAGTTATTGAGACTAAGAAGGTTTATTTTATTTTTTTCTTTTCAGCTCGGTATTTCGTCGGTTTAATTTTTTGTTAAAAAGATTTTATTTTTCAATTTTTTGTGGCTGAAATCTACTAATCACTAACTACTTGTTTTTTGATTATTTCCAAAATACTTACTTACCCACCTTACTTCAACTATTACCAGTTAAATAATATGATTATCTACTCTTACTATTTGTTGTAATATAAATTATTTTTGTTGTTCTGGTTAGTTTATTTCATTACTTTGTATATCATTCCATCCTCTCATAGAATATAATGATTGTGACGGATGTAGGAGAACACCCTATCCACTGAAAATAAGAATTATTGGAATCGGACGTCTCATTGAAAAGTTATGCGTGATCATACATAAAAAAAATATACGCGTCGACTAGAGAACCTCCTCCTTTTTGGTTTCGTCGGTTGAAAATGAAAATTGTTTTCTGAACAATTATTTCAATTTTTGAAGTATGGGTCTATGTGACCTGGTATTAGTACGAATGGTATAAATAAAAGTGGGGTAGTAGCAGTTACGGATTAAATATAGTTGAAATATAAAAAACAATCTTTTATATTTATTTTATTTTCGCGAATACTACTCTGTGTATTTTTCTATATAACGCTGTTTCGGGTTCATTTCTTTTCTTCCTCGATTCTGACGACTGGATATCGTTCTTTGCATCATGTATGAGATCAACAGAGCGAGTGAATTTCAGATTGTTTACGTGATGTCTCGAATTCAACAAGGCGGGATGTGCGACAAGAAAATGGAATACAAATTGTATCACATTGTGATACTTTTTATTTCAATCACAAATGTTTATAATGTACGTCTCACATGAGCGTTTCTTGAAAATATATGTATCATACGAGAAAATATTCACACCAATACACTTTTCGAAAGACATGATGCAACTACATTTAGATTCGCAGGCCATTTATTAAAATCCATTTTTGGGGGTTTTCTTTCCAAAATGCTCTGTGCAAGAAAATCAAATTAGTAAAGACCAAACTATCGACCCTTGTAGTATATCTACTTTTGATCTTGAGTAGGGACAATTCGGACCAGAAAGTATGATTCAAGGCAAAAACTGGTGGAATATCACCAGTACACGATCTTGAATTCAACAATCTATACGAAAGAGTAGATGATGTCGCTGAAAATATGTTTTTTTTAACCTTTGAGGAGGAATTCGTTGCTATTTTCATGAAATTTGGAGACAGTATATCAAAATACTCTGGAATAATTGATTGCATTTATTCCGTTCTCACTGAAACAATGTTTGAAATGATAAAAATAACAAATTAGGATTCAATAAAGGGCAATTTTTCTAAAATTAACCAAATTTTACAAACACTTTTTTTCTAATTTTCGAATTGTCCAATAAGTATTCTGCTCTACCCATAAAAAAATTACACAGATAGTAACCAATAGATTGATAAACAATTCTCATAGCTTCCAATCAACTGAACACTCAGGAATCTGCAGAAGATTCCAAGCAATAGAATAACTGCAAATTTAAAGTTATAGTGAAGTGTTATTACCATAAAGTACATTTGCAATCGACGATAATCAGGCGTTCAACTCTATAGAAATCCTTTCATAGGGTAAATGATGCAGGAATCAATTCAAGGTGTAGGAATCTGACAAAGCTGTTGAAGAACAAAGTGAAAAGTAATGAATTAGCTTCAGCACACTTGAGAAATGTTGAAGAACTGAGAATTAACTGCCAAAGTTATTTAATACAAGCAAGCCCATAATATTAAGCAAACATCATCTTTGAATATAAGTACCCTGCGTTGTTGTTGTTGAGTTGGATTAATTTCAGTAACTTTTCCAGTTATTGGTTGATTTGGTGAGACTAATAAAACCACCAATTTATCGTGGAATTATCAAAACAAATTTGGCAGTCCCGATAATGTTTCACCAAGCACTTCACACATAGCCAATAGGATGGATATTAGAAGAGAGGAGATAAATTCAGATGAAAGTAAAGAAAAAGTCAATGGATAATTGAAAGTCAGATTTAAAAAAAATTCAAGGTATAATGAATAAATCAAAAAAGTTGAGGAAATATGGTGTTCTTTCGAAAAAATCAGGCATACAATTTAAGAAACATTGTGAAGGAAAAATGAAAAAAAGAAGAAGAAAAATTAAGAAGAATGAATGGTGAAGTTGAAAACAGTATGAGAGTCATGGATGAAACTTGTAGACGTCTGAGGACAGATACAAAATTGTTGATCTTCAAAATAGAAATACAAAGAAAAACGAACACGAATTAAGATAATAGGAGGAGATGCAATGATAGAGACCTGGGGACATTACTTCAAAGAACTGAGTATACTAGAAGAGAAATGAAATGTAGTCGAAGGCAAAAAAAAAAAAAACCAAAAATACAAATATAAGATTTTAAATTTCGAATGTATGAAAAGCAGGATTGATGATTTCAACAAAAGAAAGTTGGAGAAATAATTGAAATAGTCATTCAACGAATCAGAATATTTTAACCAGAATATTTGGATCAGAGAAAAAAACAAGTTGAGGTTAGATAGGATGAAGGAAATCATAAAAAAAACTTCACTCAAAATCTATTGATGAAAAAATAGTGGCATAGAATGAAGTGAGGTAAAATATCCAGAGATTGCAGAGTTCCAGAAAAATTGCGTTATTTCGATATATTTTCCTAGAGATTTCAAATAAGTTTCTAACATGTTTTTTGTCGAAAAAATATTGTCATTGCATTTATTAGAATAAGTACGGCCCGTGATTCAAAGAAATGACAGAAAACCACTGCACTATATATTTTGAGAATTTCAAAAACTCCACTTTACTTACCCTCTCGTCATTGACATACAGGGTGATATTGGCAACTGGATAGAGAAGGAGGGGCGTGGCAGTCAGCTATGAGAGGCCGACCATGCTCGAGGCCGGCCCTGTCCACGGTTACAATAGGCACCCCGACATGATTGAAATAACATTTCTGTTAAAACGAGTTATGAATAGAGTTGGTCGAACAAGATATATTGGTTCACGCAAAATTAGTTTCTTGAGTAAAAATTTAAATTTGATCCAACACCAAGAAATAATTTCACTCATTTTGAGAATATATTTTGTCGTGCGTATACCACATTTTCATTTGTTTGATTCAAATGAATTTTATTTTTATTAATCTGTTTTTTTTTCTGTGCACGTTTTAACAGATTCATTTCAGACGCAAAATAATATTAATTTATCGAGAAAAAAAATATTTTAGTACTCACGGGCGTGGAAGATCAAAAACTCGGTGAGAAAAAAATTCTTCTACGCCTTTCTAACTCTTATTATTAACATTATTTTCTGTTACCTAATCATCACATAACATTGCATTTTCTCAAGAAAATCTTTCGTAACCAATTCAACCCTATTTCGATTACTGTGCTACTTTACTATCACAACTTGATGCATATTGTTTGTCTGCATTGCAAGAATTACAGAACAGAGGCATGCGCCTAATTTTAAGATGTAATAGATATACGCCAACTACAACAATGTTGGAAGTTCTGGATTGGCTTTCTGTGAAAGACCGTCTGTTCTATCTTACCATGGCATTCATCTTCAAAATACTGTCTGGTAATGCACCTTCATATTTTGATCACCAAATTCATAATTACCCCACCAGGGGGAATACTAATTTATATGTACCACGTTTGAACTATACACGATCCATGAACTTTTTATTCCATAAAGGACTATTGGACTACAATAACCTCCCGCTTGAGATAAAACAAAGTGAATCTATTATGACATTCAAAAAAGGACTTACTAGTCATTTGAAAATACAACATCCATATTAACATTGATATTATAATATCATATATATCTAGTATTTGTAATTAATATTGTTATTTTTTCTGTTCTCTGAATGCTTGGATAATTCCGAGCATACACATTTTATTGCTATGAAGTTGTACTGTGACTCTGTCCATCCAATTTTAAAAATGTTTTTGTATATTAGGATGCCTATTTAAAATTGAAATAAATATTATTATTATTATTATTTTTGCATACATGCAATGGCATTTCTTGATGATAAATAAACTTACTTTCTCATATCTACGTGAATTATTATATCCTACTTTGACTGTACTATGAACAATACTCCGTGACCGCCCCATTCGGACTGTTATCCCACCGAAAACAGGCAATGAAAAATTCCCCGAAGGAAATCTCTTCAGAATCATTTAGGTAAAACAATATCTCTGAACTTCCATCTCTTTTTGACCATTTAATTCAACCCAAAATGACTTTGAATTACATCAAAGCTTTGGAAAAATGAATATTCGGATTCAAAATAGGTAATACGCGATTTGTTAATGTCGGGGCCGGGTGCTTCCTTTTGTCCCCTCTAGATCCGGCACTGAGCCCTAAATATGAATGAATGAATATCACGCCAATCCTCTTATCGAATGACACGTCCTCTTAACCCTGTCTGCAGCATGGCACACGCACGCTTATCGAATAAAAAACTAATTAACAATGAAAAACGAAACCTCGTCGTGTTACAAGACGCGGGCAACGGATAAAGGGCCATTATGCGTCTATTTGACCGAAACGCCATTGTGGAAATTGTTCTATTGTGCCGGCGGCGGCAGACATTGTTTTCCACGCAACGTGCCGATGGGTTAGGCGCCATTGTTCGATTACAGGATATCGTCGATATTCCCTATCAGGAGACAGCTCATCAATTATTTAATGGGGTTTTAGTGAACCGGAATTGGAGTTCCGCCGGGTCCTTTACTTGGGCTATATTTATTTTCATACTATTATCGAACATTAGTTTACAGTAAATACATAGTCAATAACACGTGCAAACAAATCATTATATTCATCTGAATAGGGTGTTCATAAAATCAGATGTGGAATCATCTGCGACTGAAAGATAAACTATAGTCACTATCTTCTATCGTTCAAGATAACTTTTTGGGAGGTATTCATGTTGAAAAGAGAAACATTCTTATTTTCAATTGAATATTGACAGGTTTAAATGTCAAAAAACACTGATTTCAATGTGTCACAATTGTTCAACATTTTTTTATCATTGCAAAGTAAAATTGTTTCTAGAAAATGATGATCGTGGAAGCGTGAGATAGACTTTCGTCGACAAAAATGTATTGAAGTCCTAGTGAGTGCGATGCCACTCTTGTATCATTGTTACAAATGATTTCTGTTGAGTACTCCTTTTTGGCAAACATTCTTCTTTGCCTTATCTTTATATATATAATTCTACTATACGTGTGTTGTCACTGCACTCCTCCTAAACGGCTGGACCGATTTGAATGAATTTTTTTGTATGCGTTTGGGTGGCGCCCTGGATGGTTTAGATTCACAAATCATCCCCCTAAATGTTAAGGGTGGTCCACCCCTTAATTTTTATTTTGTAGACAAAAGTTTTTGTTTTTTTATGATACAGCATTCAAAAATACATACAACCCTAAATTTTCACCCTTCTACGATCAACCCCTATTTTTTTGGCAAGATTTTTATTTTTATTTTGTCATGACTTAGAATAAAAAAATTAATATTACTCTTGATTTTCACCCTTCTACGATCAACCCCTATTTTTTATTTTATTTTATTCTATAGATGAAACGGGATAACGGGAATAACGGGATAAGGAAAAACGGGATAACGGGATGACAGTATAAGGGGAAAACGAAATAACGGGATAAAGAAAAAATGGGATAACGGGATAACTGGATAATTGGATAACTGGATAACGAAAAAACGGGATAACGGGATGACAGGATAAGGGAATAACAGGAAAACGGGATAACAGGAAAACGGGAATAACGGGATGACAGGATAAGGGAATAACGGGTAAACGGAATAACGGGATAAATAAAAAACGGGATAACAGGAAAACAAGATAACGGGAATAACGGGATAACGAAAAAACGGGATGACAGGATAAGGGGATATCGGGATAAAGAAAAAACGATATAACAGGAAAACGGGATAACAGGAATAACGGGATAACAAAAAAACGGGATAAGGGGATAACGGGGTAAAGACAAAAATGGGTAACAGGAAAATGGGATAACGGGAAAATTTTCGGGAAAAACATTTTAGGGAACATAGAAATTTGGACAGGACAACGTCTGTCGGGTCCGCTAGTTCATCTATATAAGTTTTAATTAAGACTGGAATAGAAAACTATTTTGAGTTAGGTTAGGTCTTTTCACAATATATTTCAGATGTAGTTCAATGTCCAGCGTGGCTTTAGCAGAGGAAGTAGTTGTTTTATGTTAGATATTACCAAAAATAACTTCATTGTTTTCGTAGATTTATCGATTTCGAGATGAATCTTTCTATTCACTATTCAATTGAGAATGATAATGTTTCCCTTTTCAACATGAATCATTATATATTTAAGCGGGTGCGTTCTTTTGGACTGATGAAATTCCATTTAAATTCACTACGAATTCCTTCAAAGTCGTTTAAGAAGTATGTGGAAAATTGAAAACAATCATTTCAATAATTGTTTCCACTCTCATATATCAAAAATAAAATTTCAAGATACGGAAAAAATTGTTCTGTATATCTGTAGAAAGCAATAAAACAATACTTGCTATATATAAAAGTCATATAAACAGTGTTCTGAAAATTAAAAAAAGATTGAAAATAAAACTAGCGGTTTCCTAAATATTTTTCAGTCATAAAAGTCTAGTCCTTTAACTATTCCTGAAAATGAAAACTATTACTAATCAAATGATAGGAAGATAACGTGGAAAAATTTCATCCAGCTGAGACGTTAAGTACATTTCAACAAAAAAAAAATTATAGTTTATAAAATCTAAAAAAACGATCTTGGTGAGAATATCAGGTCATAGCTATGAAATAATTGTATTGTCATCGGTTTTAATGTGCAAAATTTCAAATGTATTGGACATCTGGCAGAGGGTGGAAATTGATTTCAAATATTCCGTTTCATACATTCATACATACAGGTGAAGCTAATGGAGCGTGTGTAAAAAATAAACGCTTCCAAACTGAAAAAGTATATTTCGCAAACTTTTGCAGACAAATGGACGACGTTTTGACCTGTTCGTTAGCTATTTCTATAATACACTCAAGAAAGACAAAGATTGATGAGTTATGTGTCATAGAAAAATAAACTGTGGACAAATAACATATCATTAATAAACGAAGATATATAGAACATCGATTTTCTTTCGGTTTTTCTTTTTGAGCCGTTTCTGATGAATTTTTGTTTAAGAGATTACTGACGCCCTATATAACTTTGAATATAAACTTGGTCTCACAATATGTTTCGAAAATTCTGGAGGAATCGTCTCAATCAATAACAATGAAGGACGACCTATTCTTATGAAATAATGTTGTTTAAATCTTCCCATTTCGAAATTCAGGAATACTCTGTACATTTTTGAGTTACTGCTGTTCAGCCTATATTCCTTCGACATTGATAGCTTAAAAAAAAAAGCTTAGTATTAAAAGGCAAACATTCTCACGGGAAAGGACTGTACGAAGTTCATTACTAACCAGCGATACAATTTTATTCACATTATAACATCAGACATACATACATTTGGGTAATAAATATCCATATTAAACTAAAAAAAAAGACACTCACTTCTTAGATGAATTTGTTTTATTGAAGATAAAACAGGTAATGGCTATAATCTCTGTTCGACTTAATCCCCGTTCATAATTATCTACTGGGATATCATAAATAGTATATTATGCAACGATCATGTAATGATGGTTATTAATACACGAGCATTAACCAGGATACGAAACGAGCCGAAGGCGAGTTTCGTATGGTTTATGGAGTGTATTAATAACCATTACATGAGAGTTGCATACGCTATTTTTCTACACCCGATAAATAATGAAGAACTATAAATATTATATTTATATTTGTATTGAACACAATAACAGTAATTACTCGTATTTCTATAAAAAAATCTACAAAATTGTAATTAATGGTATTACCTCGGGTATTACCATGGATATAGGAAAACTATAAACATTCTATTTATATTTATATTGAACATAATAATTGTAATTAATCTGATTTCTTAAAAATATTAAGATTATTTATTGTGCAGTTTGAAAAGTTTATTCCAGGTCCCACTGATCTGGAAGTGGAAGGAATATTTACATTTATTTCATTATTGCTAGTCTCAATAGAGTTCAATATTGTATTGGAAATGCTGATTTTATTGTGAACCGAATTTTCAATGTTGCCTTCCACCACTGAATTGGATTTCCAGCCACGATGACGTTTTAATGCAGTAATATCACCACCGGCATCAACTAATACGGTTGCAGATGTCCTTCGAAAACAATGCCCTGTATATAAATTCGGATCAGACAGATTTAAATATGTTGCTATTTGCTTCCCTAAATTACCAAATCTATTAATACCAATGTTTTGAACTGTGCATTTTCCATTAAAATAATTAACGAAAAAAGAAGGGGTGGGGCAAATTTTCGGCCGTAGATTCATATATTTTTTACCAATTTCGTAGTATTTGCCGGCAATTGTAAATGTTCGTTGTACTTTTGTTTTAGTTTCTACCACATTAACAATTAAGATTCCATTCATATCTTCGAAATTTTCACATTTTAGGTCATGTAGTTCATGACTTCGACATGCTCCCATTATTCCAAAAATCATGGCTACCTAATTCAAAAACATAATTTAAAAAAATACAACAATAAGAAATAAAGAAAAGAAAAAATGAAATAAAAAGCAGGATGACCTAGGCTTAGCTTCGATTTCGCGTCTCATACTGTAGACTATAGTTCAAATATAGCGCCTTAGCCCGCTTCGCCACGAGTTGACTTATCAAGTTTTCTCGACTAATGAAATATATCATGCATGAGTCGAATGGAAAATGTAATCATGACAAATTTTTTTAAAATGCAATGTTAGGTAGATACTTACTTTTATAAATAAAAAATTTTCATAGGGTGCTTCGTCGATAAACGTTTTTATTTGTTCAGGTAAAAATATTTTTGATTTTTTTCCAACATATCCTTCGGACTTTCCCTTTAATAAAGCTTGTAGCTTCTCATATTTAGAAATGTCTATATTATGGTTGATATTTACCAACGATTTTATTATTGAATAATGTGTCCATGTACTAGATGATTTCATAGTTTCCATCAATTCTTGAAAATAAGCAATCAAAACATTTTCGGAGAATGCCGAAATATTATTTGTATTTCTCCAGTCCATAAACCGTTGATATAGTTTTTCGTACACTTTCTTAGATTTTTGGGGTAAAATATTTTGTACTGCATTTTCTGCTTTCTCCGATATGTGTGGAGGAGTCGATGGTAATTCTTCTATATCGCTGATATCAAACATTTTGAAAATATAATTATCGATTCTACGAAAATTTAATACCTACTGATTTTGACAAATGGAACAATTAGATAGGAATCTAGGACAAACGTCAAATGCACAGCATGCTTGATTGAAAAATTATGGGTTTCTATTGATTGAAAATCTGTATCGTTATGAAAAATCTGTATCATAATGGATCTCATTATGAAACGGATTATGGGCATATAAGTGTATTATCACAGTACGGGTGTAGAAAAATAAACTTATTACACTTTTTTTTTACTTGTATACTGCTACGGTCAGGAAAATAAATACACAATAATAAAGAAATTTGTTTTTTGCCGGAATTGTCGACATGAAGGATCCTACTCCGAACCTGCCTGAGTTAACTGAAGTGTATGCCCACACTGCTCCAGATGCCGATTCAGTGATTCCATTGATGATCTGAGATCACCATGGCAATGTTTTTTTATGCCTTTGAATAGAACTATTTTATTACGCTCGATTAAATCACATTGCGCCGTTGTCAACCAACAACTGCGTGAAGAACACGTGAACTCAGGCTCTTTATTTTTTTTCATTGCTGAACAAAAAAAAACAAAGTATCTGCCGAATCCTTCTTAACAACTCATACAGACTCAACTATACATAGAAATATAATTTCCAAGAGGTGAATCTAAAAAACAAAGTTGAAAATAAATAACGATATAGCAGGCGATGATTCCATACGTAAGTATATTTGCCCTGTTTCTACTAACACCAGCTACTGTTAGCAATTCTATATTTCTTTGGATTTTCTGACGGTGCTGAATTACTATTACACTCATATTTATCCGATAGAATGCAAGCTGTTATGATTGAAAGAGACATCTCAGAATTACAGGCTGTTGAAAACGGTCTTCCACAGGGCTCGATTCTTGGCACACTTCTATTTATTCTGTATACTCACGATTTCCACAATCATACACATTTTAGCAATTGCCACTTTCATGCCGATGACACGAAACTTTATTTATCCTTCCCAGAAAAAGATCTCTTGGAAGCTAATACTCAACTGAACTCTTTAGAGTCAACAATATCAATTTCAGAGACGTTCTGTCTTTCCATAAATCCCTGTAAATCTGTGGCTATGTTGTTTGGTAAGAAAGTGGCACGGAATCGTTGTATTGATGCCCTGAATATTAAAATCAAAGATGTGCCAATTATTCCCATTGACAGTGCCAAAAACTTAGGGATTATCCTGGACTGCTCCTTGAATTTCAGTAAACACGTCAACACGGGCTTTCTGCAACCTCAAATTAATTTATGCTAACAGAAAAATTCTTGATAGACGTAGTAAAATTACTCTATGTGAATCCCTTGTACTTTCACACCTGACTTATGGTGACATTATTTCGAAAAGTGATGCGCAACGCTTCTAGTTAGTTCAGAACTCTTGCATCATTTTTGGACTAGGCAGGCGAGCTCATATTTCTGGACACTTGAACGAACTAGGATGGTTAAATACAGGGTGTTTCCTAACTACGGTACGAAACTTCAGGGGGTGATTCCTTAGGTCATTTGACAAAAAAAAGTTCCTATGAACATATGTCCGGAGTTCCTTCGTTTCTGAGATACAGGGCGTTGAAGTATATAAAAAAAAGGTATTTATAAAATATCCTGAATATCCTGAAACCGATGTGGTTGAAATGTGGTACAGCTATTTGAAGTAATAAGGCAATTATTTGGCCCCAAGTAGGTCTAGGGGCGTCTCAGTGGGCACCACAGCCAACAACACTGAGAAAAAAAAGTACTTTTTTTTTGTAATATTTTATTTTTTCAGATTAAACAACTGAAAATACAACTCTTTGGTCCCTTGTGTTTTATTCATAAGCTTCGTTTTCGAGAAAAAAATACTTTAACTTATTCTACAAATTATCCATGGACAACATAAAATACAAACCTAAAGTAAAAAATTAACAATTTCGACCTTAAAGCAAATGAGCAAAATGTCCACCGTCTGACAAAATACACGACTGCAATCGATGTGTCATTGATTGTCTGACACGTTCAAAAATACCTGGAGTATTCCTTATGACATTGCAATTGTCACTTATTCGATTCCTCAAGTCATTCACATCTAGTATAGGGATTTTATAAACGAGAGCCTTCAGATGACCCCATAAATAGAAATCTAGAGGATTCATATCAAGACTGCAGCGGGCCAATGTTGAGGTCCTGCACGTCCAATACAGCGATTAGGGTAGGTGATGTCGAGATGCTGACGAGCATGAACACTGAAATGAGCTGGAGCTCCGTCGTGCATAAACCACATGTTGCCTCTTACAAGTACGGGTACTTCTTCCAACAAAATGGGTAAATGATTTAGCAAAAAAGCCGTGTAGGATGGACCTGATAATCTTGCTGGTAAAAAAAGGGTCCAATTAGGTAGTCACCAATAATTCCTACCCAAACGATCAGCGAAAATCGTTGCTGAAAATGACTTTCTCTAATAATGTGGGGATTTTCGTCGGCCCAGAAATGGTTAATGTGAAAGTTCATAATAGAATCTCGTGAAAAATTTGCCTCGTCCGTAAATAAAATATTTGGTAAAAAATTATTATTGTGTGCCATCGTATGAATCAACCACCTGCAAAACATTAATCTTGGGTGAAAATCCCTAGGCAGTAGAGCTTGGACCCGCTGTATGTGATATGGGTATAGGAGGTTTCTTTTTAGAACTTTCCAAACTGTTTTTGGGCTTACTTCAAGCTGCAGTGCAATCTTCCTGGTACTATTTGAAGGATCTTCTTCTATCGCATCAAGTATAGCTTCTTCTAGTTCAGGCGTTGTTACAGTTTCTGGTCTTCCACCACTTACATTTTTATTAAAACTTCCAGTTTCACATAATCTTGCATGTAGCGTTCTAAATGTTTTAGTACATGGAATTACTCTGTTAAGATATCTATCCTGGTAGATTCTCCGTGCTTCTTCCGCATTTCCATTTGCTAATCCATAAATGAAGTGCATGTCAGCAATTTCAGCGTTAGTAAAAGTATTCATGATGGAATCACTGCTAATTGACAACTCTGACAATACTATCACTGTCAGCTGGTCTCCATAGCAAGTAATCATGATTGTAGAGTGCCTTCATTTTTTATTTATTCTCGAATTGCTAAGCTAAATATGAAAAAAAAACACTGGAGGCCAAAAAGTTGTATTTTTACCACGCTTATAAAAAACTTTTTAGAACCCACGCTTATATTCAAATGCACTGAAAAGGAGAACATAATTTTTTTCTCAGTATTGTTGGCTGTGGTGCCCACTGAGACGCCACTGGACCTACTTAGGGCCAAATAATTGCCTTATTACTTCAAATAGCTGTACCACATTTCAACCACATCGGTTTCAGGATATTCAGGATATTTTATAAATACCTTTTTTTTATACTTCAACGCCCTGTATCTCAGAAACGAAGCAACTCCGGACATATGTTCATAGGAACTTTTTTTTGTCAAATGACCTAACGAAACACCCCCTGAAGTTTCGTACCGTAGTTAGGAAACACCCTGTATTGAGAGGAGAAGGATATTACGCGCTTGTACTCAATTCTACAAAGTAGTATTAACCCATAAACCACCATACCTTTACCAAAAGATCACCTTCCGCACCGACGTTCGGTTCAAATCTCGGCTCATACCACTTTGTCACACCTCTGCCCAATATAGGTCCTCCTTTTCGTACATGATCGCTAAACTCAAAAACTGGATTCCTGAAGACCTGACTAGATTAAACATATCAAGTTTTCAAAAAACGCATGAAAATTTTGCTCCGTCTATACGAATTGAACTTCTGATAGGTCCAACTCCTGATATGAGCAATCTTAAACACTATATGTATATGTTGTTTGTCATAACACTATTTTCTATTACCGACATGGATTTACTAAAAGCAATTTGTAATAGACTAACAATGTAGTGTTCCTCATTGTTTGTTTAATTTTGTTTTTCTATTTTTCTGTATTTTTACTTTTTTTATAGGTTGAGTGGAAGAAAGCACGTATCTGGTCCCTCTGGGTCTGACAAAAGCTAACTCTGCCTTTTGGTATTTTTTTTTACAGCCAATGTTTCATTTTTATAATTTTGTTTTTTGTTTTATGCCTGTAAACTTCTACCAATAAAAGCGTTTATTATTATTATTACTTACGAGCAAAAAAATCGACACACTTGCTCTTAATGAAATTGATATTGCTTACTAATCTTTAGTTATTTAGCGATCATACACAGGTAAATGAAAACGCTTTTGCGACAGATATACTCTGTTTTTCATTTTAACCGACGAAACCAAAAAGGAGGAGGTTCTCTATTCGACCCGTATATTTTATGTTTTTCCATCATATTTTTTATGTATGATCACGCATAACTTTTTACTGAGGCGTCCGATTCCGATAATTCTTTTTTCAGTGGATAGGGTGTACTTCGACTTTGGTCCCATTTGAATTTAAAAGATGAAATCCACCCCTAAGGGTAGCGAAATGAAGGATATTGATCACTCACCCTCTGAATTCTGGTCCGTTAACCGATTCTATCAGGCATAACTTTGTACTGGGTTCTTCGATTTGGATGATTCTTTTTTAATAGATAGGGTATACCTTATATTTGGATTTCGAAAGGAATTAGCCACCCTTACCGGTAGAAAAATAGGGGATAATTGATTTTTCACTAGTGAACATTAGCACACACCTACGTAGTTGACAATGACAGATCGCTACTGATATTATTCTTGTTCCGTCAAAATCAGTATATTTTATGAGAGGATGGAATGATATACAAAGTAATGAAATAAACTAACCAGAACAACGAAAATAATGTATATTACAACAAATAGAAAAAGTAGATAATCATATTATTTAACTGGTAATAGTTGAAGTAAGGTGGGTAAGTAAGTATTTTGGAAGTAATCAAAAAACAAGTAGGTAGTAATTGGTAGATTTTAGCCACAAAAAATTTAAAAATAAAAACTTTTTAAAAATTTTTAACTGGTAATAGTTGAAGTAAGGATTGAAAAGTAAAAATAAAACTTTTAACAAAATTAAACCGACGAAAAAATCAACTGAAAAGCAAAAAATAAAATAAACCTTCTTAGTCTAAATGATAATTGAGCTCCTAAACTAATGTAAGTAACTGATTTTGAGTCGGCGCCACACAAACTAGCAATTGAATTAGGTGAAGCGTAAAATGATGGCAGCGAGATGCACGGCTGCGTTTTGATGACTTCTTTCATAGATAATGATCTTCGATAATTGTTTGTTTGGCGCCGACTCAAAATCAGTTACTTACATTAGTTTAGGAGCTCAATTATCATTTAGACTAAGAAGGTTTATTTTATTTTTTGCTTTTCAGTTGATTTTTTCGTCGGTTTAATTTTTTGTTAACAAGTTTTTGGAAACACATATCCTAATCTGATCTTGAACTTGGGTCGATTTTTTTGCTCGAAAGTGTAGTACTTTTTTGTTGTTTTTTACCTATACCATCGGTTATCTAGTGATTTAATTTTCCATTAATTTTATCCTCAAAATTAATGCTATGCTACGTTTTTTATATCCTATTCACCAACATGAAAGGGCAATATTTTCACTGAACTCCCAAAGAAATATAACCAAAGGTCGAATACCTCCATTTATAAGCCAGCACTTATTCCGAATTTATAGGGCTTCGAAAATTCCAAATCCACTTATGTCCTTCCATCGGCCTGTACCGTTGGAAAGTTATTTAAGGATAATTTGATTTACAACTTCCAATTGGGCAATTCCGTCATAAAAACCGATGAGGGCGATATAACCGATATTGGATAAAATCGAGAATTGTGAAAACTCAATTATACGAACTACAAAAAAAAAAGACAACACAGTTATGTATGATGTTGTTTCAGGTGTATTTGAACTAGCGATGCAATTTTCAACTTTTTAAGCATGGTTTGTGCAGATCCATCATGAACACGCATACGGGATTTATCTGAAACATGGGAAAAATTTATAATGAAACTGAATTGTTAATTATGAGTTCAACAAAAAACCTAAAAACAATGACATAACACTTTTTAGCCCTGATGAATTCAATGCTATTTTGAGAACAATTGCAGATGAAATTATCAAAAAATTACCAAAGAGTTGTCTTACAATCTCAGATCTACTTAGAAAATTACCATCTCCAAAATTCAGTTTTTTCCTAGCTCCAGCCACTCCTAACGAGATCTTATCAGCGATAAATAGATTGAAGAGATCTGGTTCAGAAGATGCTTTTGAAATAAATGCATTGCACATTAAGGAGACATCTGATATTCTGCTTGAACCATTAGTAGCCCTTATAAATAAATGTTTTGTTGACGGCATTTCTCCAGAACCATTCAAAATTTCCAGAGTTTTACCACTTTTCAAGAAAGATAATCACGAGATTTTGAATAACTTCCGTCTAATCTCGATAATAAATATTTTTTCCAAAATCATAGAAATGTTACTGAAAGATAGACTAACACAATATTTCGAATCGAATAACTTTTTATCTAATAATCAGTTTGGATTTAGACAGAACAAATCTGCCATAGGGGAAAATAAACACCTTACCATCCTTTCTATGTGCGATCTTTCTAAGGCGTTCGATTGTATCTCACATGACCTCCTCTTAGAGAAATTAGAGTATTATGGGATTACAGGAATACCTCTTAACTTATTTTCATCATACTTAACTCACAGGCAACAAATGGTGAAAATAAATGCCACAACATCAAACCTCAAAACCATTACACATGGAGTATCTCAGGGCTCTGTCCTAGGACAATTACTTTTGATCATTTATATTCATGATATTTGTCAGCACATGTCACACAACACTGCTACCATACTCTCTGCAGAAGATACTTCAATCCTTCATTATTGCATACTTCATATGATTTTTTATTCTGTCAGATATATCAAAAAATACAATAGATAGTGATGAAAATTGGTTTACTGCAAATTCTTTGCAACTCAACGCTGATAAAACCCAACAGCTGATCATTTCAAGCAACAGCCAGTACATTTCAGGGGCACACTGCAAACTTCTTGGGATTGCAATCGATGATTCTCTCTGCTGGTATAACCATACAGAAAATCTAAATAGCGTGCTCTCCAGCATAATATTTTGCGATGTGTTCTGAGTGCGGAAGTATTGAGGCAATTATACTTCGATTTATTTCACTCTCGCATTAGCTATGGCACCATCATATGGGGAAATTCTTACAATGCACAAAAAATTTTCAAGACACAAAAAAAGCCATCCGAATTCTAGCCGGTGCAGGCTTCAGAGAACATTGCCTCTACACCAAACTTTATGTGAAATACACGCTAATATAAGAAATTATAGTTTGATTTCTGACATTCATGAATATGAGACAACATCAGCTCTACCCTTTTTGAGATTCACCAAATTCAATTTGAAACTTTATAATAAGTTAAGTTCAGAGTTGCGCTCCTTGAAGGATAGAAATTTCAAGATAAATGTAAAAAACATTCTCATAGATAACTGTTTCTACAGTGTAGAAGAATTTTTAAATTCGTGAAAATTTGTTTTGTCTCCATGTCCAAGTGTTAACTGTTTTTATTTACCATTCGAGATTTTAATAATTACCAAGTCTGTACTTGTCTAATGCACAACATGATTTACTGCATGATCTCTTATATATTTATATTGTAAATATTTTCTGTTTATTGACGTGCTTAAGCCAAGATGTGGAAGGCAAAATAAATCTATTCTGTTCTAAAAAAAATGTGTGATGTTTTTTTTGCCAGTTTTCCCAATATTGCTTTATTTAAAGCTACGTTGACTGTAAAAAATGTATTCGAGTGAAATTCATTTTTATGAAAGGTCACTTCTGAACGTATTAGTAACTTTTCACAAATTTTAAAGATCCGTCAAATGGAAGAGAAGTAACATATCTAAAAGCTCATTTTCTAACATCTATTGAATTATCCTGGATTTGACTCTATCAGATTTCATTGGTGTGGTTCTCTCATCATCAGGTTACTAATTACTTGATGATTATTTTATAGACTTGCGAAAGAATGAGGCCCCTTCTTATCTGATACTTGTAGAAATGAATAATTTGATAACCTCAATATATTTCCCTTTTTTTATTCCTATATGGCGTTTTTGACTTTTAATACCCATTAGTATTTTTTGAAATATTTTGTATAATTTTATGTCGATAATTAAGGGACAAGCTAACACGTTTTTACTTTTTATGGCCCATATTTGAATTGAAGCCAATCCCGTCCTGACTCACGTTTGATGACTCTAAGCAAAATAAATCTGTCATTTTTGTTGCTCTATGAAGATTACTAAAATTGTGAAACAGTGGAAAATAACTTTGACCTATACTATAACCGACAACAAAAGATTCAAAAAGTGGAACATAAAAAACAAATGTGCCCAACTGGTAAAGTATGAATTGATTGTTAAAAATTGAATGGAATACGTGATGCTTATTTCAAGTCAATTTCAGATGAGCCTCTGTTCGTGATGGCGACTCTGTGAATTTCAAGTAAGAAATTAACAATTTACCATGGCTACTTATCAACAGAATATATGAATTAAATAAATAATAAAAATTATTTAAAAAAAATTGAAACAAGCTTTTATACAAATGCATTGAAAAGGAAAGAATAATTTCTTTAATTGTTTGACCTAGGTTATTCTGTGAGGAGTCAGTAATATTCAATTCTTTTTAGTCATTCATGGAATCCGTCATCTTATGGAATTCTGTCAAAAATTGATAATCTCCGACCCCAAAAAATAGCAATTTTGAATGGAATCGGGCCATAAAAACAAAACACGTCGCCATCTTGGAGCCGCCATCTTGAATTCATGAATTTTGACAAAAACATCATGATGTCCGACCCCAAAAACTCCCACACACCAATTTTGAATGGAATCGGGATATTAATCGGGCCATAAAAACAAAACACGTCGCCATCTTGGAGCTGCCATCTTGAATTCATGAATTTTGACAAAAACATCATGATGTCCGACCCCAAAAACTCCTACACACCAATTTTGAATGGAATCGGGATATTATCACAAAACTCATTGCCATCTTGGAGCCGCCATCTTGAATTCGTGAATTTTGACAAAAAAGCATGATCTCCGATCCCAAAAACCCCCACACACCAATGTTTATTGGAATCGGACCATAACCACAGAATTCATCGCTATATTGGAACCGCCATCTTGAATTTATGAATTGACAAAAAATTCGTGATCTCTGTCACCGAAAACCTCCACATACGATTTTGAATAGAATCGAACCATAATCACAAAACTCCACAATGCATTGTCACCGGAATTATGAACACCTGCCAAATTTCACGTTAATCGGACAACTAGAAGTGGGTCAAATTTAACTCATAAGATTTGATTACAAACCCACAGACAGACACCGGTACAGGTGAAACTAAGTAAAAGCTTGTAATTAGGATTAATTCCGATTTTATTTCATTAACAAATATCCATGATGTTTCAAAATTCACGAGGGTCTAGGGATACCACGATATCCAGTGTAATTTTCAACATATATACAATTTCAGCAACTCTATTTTAACAGATCTATACCACGAATAAATGTAGAACCTGTCATATTTGCATTCAATATTCACATACGAGTTTTTTGGTTGTTAGTGCATCACAAGAACCGTCGGATTCTGTTGATTCACAATGCAAGTGAGAAGTGGTATGTTGAAGTCATAGAAAAAATATAGTGTACGCTTCTCACCTAAATTGAATTATCATATATATCTTTTCTGTGATGATATGTGCTTTAGTTTCATTATAAATTATTAAATGAAATGACTGGGTCATAGTTACCGTTTCACCTGTGCGTTACATTTTTTTTAAACGAAAAAGATTGATTCCATTTCTTAAAAATTCTATTCAAAACGTGACATAGTTGATAAGAAGTAACTTTGGAGGTTTGCTGTAAGAAACAATGAAATGGTGGCGGTCAAATTTACCCGAAAATCATTTTCCAATGTTATTTATGTCATACCTATGGACTTGGCATGAAAGTGTGACTGAAGGTCTATGTCAGGATTGAAAAAAAAGTAGGTTGAGGATGGCCCAGATAGTAAGAAAAGTTCGATATGGAACCTAATTGTAACAAAATAATAAGTGATACATTAAAATTATGTTTTATAAATTTTGAATGGACACACAATGTTTCATTTTAAATATGTAGAGAATTTAATTGAGCATAATCCAAAGATGCGATGAAATAGAACGGGATTTTATTCCATTATCGTCATATTTATTGTTCAATAAAACAATTTCAGAGAATTATTCATATTTATCTGGTTATCAAGCAAATACTGGTACCGTATTTTGTGTTCATTCAGTTCCAATCTTCCTAGAAGTTCGAGTTTATGCTGAATTGGAGTTGCTGAATTGGCAAAACAATTTCTATGTTCGCATATTTGTTTTTTGAATGTTGTACTTGTTTCGCCCATGTTAAAACCTGCACAAGAACCACAAGCTGATTAATACATTGAAAACAAATTCATATTTATTAGGAGTATCTTGATTGTTCTTAATTGATTAAACTAAATTATTCTCGTTTTTATATGTAACATTTATTCGAAATATGTGATCACCTGAAGCTTTTTTGGGTTTTTACGAAATATAATTATCTATCAGATTTGAACTATTGCAATTTGTTTGATTCTATTTCATTCTATATTGAAATTTTCTTCTGAAAGAAAATTTCAAAAATTTCTTAACCTAGCTGTTTTCATTCCAACTTTTATAGCCAAAGAAGTATTTCAATAATGTTTTTTTAGGCTTTCTACTTATCCATTTGAAAATGGGGAAGCCAACATATATATTCACGTTCAACCACTTTATGAGGCAAAATATGAAATACCAAACGAATTTTCGATATGAAAATAATATCTCGCAGGCGCTAGTTCAGCTGTCATTCAATTCCAATCGAATCTTGGATTTCCTCCACTTTATTGCTGACATCTTAAACATCCGCGCCGATCTAGATATCTAGGAGTATAAACACACTTCAATATGGAACATCTTCTGGGGGACATCATTTATGAAGATAGGGGAATCCACATAGCAGACGAGGAATTCACATCCATTTTCGTTCATATCTCGATTGAATGATCAATGTTGTGATAAAAGCTGCTTTGGTTATGATTGCCGACCCGGCCTGAATATATCCTCCGAAAAAAAAGAACGAATCAATAATCTGATTTCAAAATAATGTATTTTTTCCCATGTATATTCATATTTTATTTTAAATAAGTTCCTGGTAGTTCATTCATTGGTTATATTTATATATTTATTCATTATTATGAACAAAAAAACATCTATAGTAACAAAAACCCCATGGCGCGGCCAGTCGAAAAGGTAAAATTCAAAGGAAAAATCTGTTTATTCTTTTATGGACTATCAACTGTTGGCGATTTTATGATTGTGTGTACATCTAAGTGAAAAACTTTTTGTATAGAAGTTGCAGCACATGAAGATTTATTAAAAGAGCTATAGTTTGACAACATTGGTATGAAAATGAAAGATTAATATTTTTTTCCAATCTTTCAACAGCTGCCAATTTAAAACTACTCAATTAAGATATTGATTAAATAAATTATTGAACCAAATTTTGATTCATTCGTTTGAAAAATAAGCCCTGTTTCAATGTCTAGAAATTTCGTTATATCTCATATAAATATATATATATATATATGTATTTATATATATATATATATATGTATATATATATATGTATATATATAGGTTAAAGATAAAAAGAATAGAAATTTGATATAATATTTATATATCACATATAGATACCTGCTATGATTGTTTTTACAATTTTTCTGTGTACTTAGAATTTCTGAAACCTTTGGCCATCTTATAATCAACGCAGATGATCCAAGAGTTTAGCAGTGGAGCTTTTCTATTATCATCAGTATGTTTCCAACAATCTATTTCATTTGCTCAATCTGTAAAAGAATACAAATCAAAACTCACAAATAAAATCTTAGAATTCAAATAGCCAAAAATAATCTACAATCTAGAACATCCTGTATGCTAATCTTGAATCACAAGGAAACATGTCAGGGACATGAAAAAACTATTTTTGGAAAATCAAATAAATATGAAGTTTTGGAACAGAAAATTGACAGGTAAGAATTTTTAACCACTCTGTATAAATAATATTATGTATGGAAATATAAGCTGTATATAAAATAAGTATCATAGTTTAGAATAAGAAAAGGTGTTTTAAAAAGAGTGTAAAAACTGAAAATTAGTGCCTAAAAACAAAAAGTGATGGTTGCTACGGAAAAAAAATAAGGAGGTCGAAAAAAAGAAATTTTGGAGAAGCCGTGATGAGAATTTGATCACCAAAAATCAACGAAAATACAATAACAACATAAGTATATCTGCTATTAGACAAGTCAAACCAAATCAAGGAACCACCAGGCTTGGAATCGACCAAGAAAACCACTTACCTCCAAATCACAAGAGATTTCCTATACATGACGCAACCAACAGCAAGGGGGACCAACTTAGCGAAACATCCAGTTCCAATAGCAACACAACACAGCCAGGAGTGCACCAGCGGAACGAACATCAGGTACTTTTTTCAAAAAAACTAAATAAAGTGAGAGTATTCGGGGCAGACACTTTTTACGCTTAATTTAATAACACCTATTCACCGTATTGAACTTTCTTTCTTATTTATTCTCATAATCTTAGTATAACCTACAAACATTTATTTGCAAGTTCATTGATTGCGCATGAGCAACTTATTTGATATTTCCAATATCATTGGCTGAATATTATATACAAATAAAGTAGATATCGCAGGCATAGGTAATTTAAGGATTCTATTGAATAAAAAAACAATCATTCGATTATGTTCTGGATTCATTATTCATCTTTTGATCATATTACAAGCTATATTTGCATAAAACAGTATATTGACTTCAAGAAAAACAACTAGATGGCGCAACTGCAATCCTCCTGAGTTAGAGATGATCATGTCTCCATAGGAGAAAGGTAATAACAGAAAGGTAAATGGTATATTGAAAAAGGGTAAGCATATCATAGCCGGAGTTTATTGTTGTGATGAGTATTTGAAAAGAACAAAAAAGAAAAAAAGAAAAATAATAAAAAATTATAATAATCATACACAACAAATAAAATACAATACAATCATGATAAAACATCATCACAACAATATATATACTATATATATACAGGGTGTAATCTAACCTCTTGCACACCCGTGACTGACGGGTGTATAACAAATTACAGTGGTTGAAAATTCGAAAAAAAAATATCAAATTCTTCTAAACTTTGGGAACCGCGAAACAGCGGAGGTTTGTTGGCAGGTAAAACATTTTTCCTATATATTTTGTATATTGCTTATTAAGGAATTATCGAGGGTAATAACATATCTATCGTTAAATTTTTTTTGGAATTTTCGAGAAAGCATTTTGCCTGGAAATTTTACTGAGTGCGATTTGCGGACTTATTATCTGATTAAACCACGTAAGGGAAGCTTGAGTGCTTTGATCTTTGATAATAAGGCCGCAAATTACACGAGTTGAATTTCCTAGAGGCAAAATGCTCCAGGGAAGATTTCAAAAAATTTGCCATAAAATCCTTTTATATTTGGTGAGAATATTTCCCGAATCACATTTGAAACTGAATAAAACTACCAGAATTCATGTTATATTCGAATTTTCAACGTGGAAAGTTACAACAATTCTTCTTGTTCCAAAATCGAAGGAATCGCTTCACAGATTCTTTCTTAATGATTATTCACTGCTCTTGAACTCACTCAAAAACTTAAAATACATAAATTTTCGTAGTGTATTTAATTAATCAGGATATAATTTTGAGGAAAATGGGATATGGTTGGCTCGTTTCCTGCTAAGCTTCCACGAGCGTCTGTGTTTTTTCACGTGAGAATTAAGGTTAGTAGAGGCTATCATATTATATATTTACCGGAGAAATTAAGAGAAAAACCAGTTTTGAAGATTTTCCGATGCATTTACCTTGTAAGTGCATCGTTTGCAGAATCTGCGCTGTGATTTTTACTGAAGTTTATTTTCGAAAATTAAAAAAAAAATTATGGTGGTCGGATTTGAACCCCGGTTGCTTTTTTCGTGGCCTGCTCCTTAGCTGCAATGGCTCACTTGAGTCTAATTTGCAAAAATGTATTATAAACTCTTTCCACAGAACTTCATCAACTCTGAAAAGGGAAACATTTTCAATTGGATAGAAATAATTTTCTGTGAATTGAAAAATCCACGATAACAAGGAAGTTATTTTTTGTGAATGTCTAACAGAAAACAACTACTTCCTATATGAGTTCTTAATTAAGACTGGAATGGAAAATCAAATAACTATCTGAATAAAAATGCAAATTTTCAAATTTGGATTTTTCTTTTGAGTTAGGGTCCTTTCAGAATATCTATCAGATGTAGTTCAATGTCCAGCGTGGATTTAGCCGGAAAGTAGTTATTTTCTGTTAGACATTCACAAAAAATAACTTCATTGTTATCGTGGATTTTTCAAATCACAGAAAAATATTTCTATTCAGTATTCAATTGACAATGTTTCCCTTTTCAATATGAATACCCCACAAGAGGTTATATTGAACGATGGAAGATAGTGACTAAAGTTTATCTTTCAGTCGCAGATGATTCCACATTTTATGAACATCATGTTCATATTTTCAAACAAATCAATTCATCAATTCGTTTTGAAGGTAAGGAGTTTATGAAATATTCATGCAAGATGGGCCCTGAGAACAATTGACATACATAACTAAACATTTGTCGGGCTGAGTTCTAAACAGTTATTTCTACGCCAATCAGATAAAGGGGTCAAATCATCTTGAATGTTGAAATAATCAATATGTGATTAGAATACTCGATATAGTTTGAAATCGCCATCATAACAAACACTCTGAAGCAACATAAGAGCATCAATAAATATGTTGAAAAGTAAGGCCCTGATACCTTGAGGAACACCAAGACCGACGTCATTTGAGTGTGATATATAATTAACTAGTCTTGTCCCACTGAAATCTGTATGAAAGAAAACAAATAAACCAATACAACATACTACCTCCCAAATCCAAAGATTCTAACTTATGAGCTAAAATTCCATGATCAACTCTATCGAACACATTTGAGAAATCAGTGTTGATCTGAATAATCGAGCCACATGATTGGATGATTTTGAAATAAGTCTCTCAATCCATCATAAAAAAACTGGACCAAAGAGTTAGAGCCTACGCGCAGCATAGTATTGAAGAAACTAGGGAAATATAATTATTTTTGAATATTTATAAGATAAAATATCTAATTTTACAATGAAAATGTAATGTTTTATTAAACTGACTTTTGTCACTGTGACTGTTTTGTCATTGTCACCATGACTAGGGACCCTTACGGTGGTGCGCGCACTTGAATACTTAACGCGCATTACTAACAAAATGTCACCTCACTCCCTCACTTTTCAAAAGAGGACGGGTGACCATTTGAGGGTCTGAGTCCGAAAAAAATAATCCTTTGCCAAGTTGATCATCCAGATCCATCTTGACGGATAACGAATTGCGTGACTATCACTGTAAGTCAGCCTGACAAAAATCACCAGTGCGCGCAGGCTCTTACAATTCAGTGGTTTCTTTGATTTCCAAATGTGTTTTTGCAGGATTACCCCCGCCTATATACCCAGTACGGATTACGAATATACCAAAATCTGGAAAACTTATTTATCGATATGGACCAGGGAAGAGGGAAACGATGCTTGAGTTTCGAGGCACAAAAGAAACATAAAATGAGATTGGGAGCCGAGTGTATAGATCATTCAAAGGGTTATAGGATAGAGTTAGTATACAAAGGAGTGATGCTCGGAATCGAAATTTCAATTCTACCCGCCAAACTGGAAAGATGAGGGGACGGGTTGGAAATATTCCATCATTTATCCTTTATGAAAAAATCTTTAATATATCGAAATAATGAAAGGAACTGTGACGAAATGATGACATTTTGTAGATACAACATATTTTTGTTTCAGAGGTATTAAATGTTGGTATTGTATGAAAGGAATTATTTTCTTTGGGAAAATCGTTTGATTCGTGAAACAAAATCGTTTTATAATTTTTCGTGATGGAAACATATTTTTTTAAACCAAAAAAAGTTGTTTAGTTTATTTGACCAAGTTATGTGAGTATTGTTTTTGGCAAGTCAAGTTATCAAAAATATTATATGTGTGTATTAGAGAAAAAGGGATAAAAAAACAAAATTTATGGAGTATCACAGAAGGCCAGGTGTGGTGGAATCTGTTTCATGTCAATATCCAGGCAAAATATTATTTGAAGAAGCTTTTATATTCATCCTTTTCTGGCTTAAGCAAAGCTGCTTTGAATTTGTAAAAATCCTTTGAGACTGTAATTTCAAAAACAAGAATATCAATCAGCGACTGGCAATAATGGAATCACCCCCGCTCGTCCTCCAAAGGCAGGATTATTTACATCAAATAAAAGAATATCGGGAATTTAAGAGACATTTAGTGTGTCTCGACGAGACTTGCTTTGATAGTCAAGATGTGATTCGGTATGGATGGAGATACCTTAAAAAACTATTGTCTAGAGGAAAACGTTACCAAATTTCACGGGGCTAGTGGTTCAGTGGTACGAGCGTTAGTTTTGTTATGTTTCAAGACCCCGAGAGTGGTTTTGGATCCCACTATAAAACGTAAGGAGATTTGGTATAGCGGAAACAAGGACAATGAAAGTGGTCCGAATTTAAAAAAATTGCCGACGTTTCGACGTGTATTTATCGTCTTCTTCAGGGCTTCTTTCCGTTATTCAGACATATATTATTCATCTGGTGTTGAGTATCATTGATAATAAGCATTGTTGTTGCTGTTCACTGTAGGGTACCTGTCTGGTAAACAGTTTACCAGACAGGTACCCAACAAATTGTCATGTGGTTGAAATTTCATAAAAAAACATTTTCACTTTGGATAGAGATTTCGTAGAAAATCGAATAAGCCATTCAATTTAATAATAGTTGGGAAGGATCTAATCTGCCAAATGAATACAAAACACAAAAATATAAAACTTACCTTGTTGCCACAGATTATGGATTTCACACACAATATTTTTATCAAACGATTATTTACTATTAATTTTTTCATTATTTTCTTAGTTATTATTTTTAGTAATTAAATACCAACTCTTCATTGCCTCCCACTGATTCAAGATGAAACATTTTCTCGTTCCGTTATTTTTCTAACAGTGTTAATATACATTTCAATTATTTATATTCGCCCCTTGGGACTGAATTTTTAAATCGACTACATACTTCGAACATATTTTATATCCACCTAGTAGATGACGTTTTACCCCATACGTGGCCACCAGCCTACCGAAATAATAGTTCGTGATGACAGGTTTTAATGTTATTTATGAGTCTGATTTATAGACATCGCGGACCTTGGATAAAAAAAAACCGATAAGGAGATTTTTGTTTGTGACACTTTTATCTCCTCAATTAATTTTTCTGCGTATGTTTTTATCAGCCGGTATAGGAGTAACACACATGGTAATCATCATTTTTACTCAGTTGGGCTGTTTTTTAGAGTGCATTCTGTCCGCGAGGTAATTAATGACTCCTTTTTATACATTAAAATTGGAGTTTTATTACATCTTAGCGGGAGACGTCCACCTGTTTTTTATTTTTATAGCGTCATAAATTTCAGATTTGATGTATGTATTATGATAATATGACTTTCACATGCAGTCCATTTTCATATGTGTTGAAAGTCCGACTTCATCCGACTTCATAAAGTACATTCTTTTTTAGGTATGTTTATATCTCTTTATCTATCTACCAATGTATGTTTTATCCTCTGCAGGTCTTGTATAAAGTCTGATTGTAATTGAATTGAATGAATGTATATTTTTTATAATGTTAGAATTGTGAATGTATTTTAAAATGTATTTCAAAATTTGTGAATTTTTTCACTTTTAAATATTGTATCTGTTTGACTAGTCTGATAAGTTTTTGTACTACCTGTGTAAAAATTTCAATGATGAATAAATTATCTATCTATCTATCTATCTATATATATATATATAATGTGGTTAAATAAAGTTGTATTCTTGTTTTTTTGCTTTTAGAAGATTTTGGAAAAATTTTATATTTGGGGTGGCTCTTTCTTCGCATATAAATTTGTTTATATATATATATATATATATATATATATATATATAAATATATTCTCGGAATATGACATTTTCTCATATTATATAAAGCAAAATTTCTTGTATTGTTGGATATACTTTTAAATAGAGTGCCTCTTGATAAGAGAGTTGTGCAGAACAAAAACTATTGAAAACTTCAATGTCAAAGAGACTGATTTACACTATTGATTTTCGGCGAATGAACTATAATTCATTTCGGCTCATATCACCCCGTATATTGCGGTGTAACGACAATGTACCGCTAAGTCTTGAATCAATTTCATTTTCTCCAACAGTGGAGCGTTGAAGTGAGAATTACCGCGGGTTCCCAATCTGCATGCAAATCGCGCAGACTACAAATTTACGCTCCTCACTCGATGCCAATAAATGTTAATTGAGTTGGCAACACTACAGTCGTCCAACTTTTCCCTTAATTTTTGGTCTGATCCACTCGACTGCAGACTTTTTGTTATTCTTCACATCCGGCTATTCTTTTGTTCTGGCCATATACCTGATCTCTTAAGTCAAGCTAGCATCGGCGTGACGCTCAATTGTTGTGCTGAAGTTTAGCCACTGTCGGGAGTTTGAAGTTAACAATTCCGCAAACGTGAAATTTGTTTAGAGTTAGTGTAAGTAGAAGTTAGTTGTGGGGGATGGGTAAAGAAAAGTTGTTTCAGATCCTTTGTGGACCATTTGTACGCTTTTCTGCATATCCACATTCCTATATAGTGTTACCTCAGAATTGTACTAACTTTCTTGATATTCGGAAGCGCTCAGTGAAATGAGATAACTATCTGCGTTTACACGTTCTTGAATTCAATGTGAACCAAAACAAAACAAAATTAAAAAGATCTTTTTGCTCAACTGTGTAACTATTTTGAAGGAAAATTACCGGAGAAAGGCAATAGAGAAGACCCCATAAATGAAATGTACGGAAGAAAAAATAGGAAGAGTTATAACCTAGGAAATCTGAAAGATGTACAGATGATAGAATATTTTGAACAAAACATGAAGGAAAAATAGAATTTAAATCCCAAAAAGAACAGTCACAAGGAACGAAAAATAAAACTTGGACAATTTGAAAGAAAGAGGAGAATAAATCAGTTTTGGTTCAACTGTGTGATTATTCTGATAAAAAAAGTTCTCGCAGAAATGAGATAAAAAAATGCGGAAGGAAAAAAGAGGAAGATGTATAACGTAGGATATCTGAAATATGCACAGATGGCAGGATATTTTGAACAAAACTGAGAGAAAATAATTGCTTTGGAATGACACACAACCAAGGCAATTATTTTTTACTTTCTAGTAAGTACCCCCTAATCTATGCATTTCTCTTAAAGAATCGTTAGTATGAGGCCTTTTTCCTGTAAGTTCTAAGCTATCTAGTTCTTCAATGAGGAGACCAGCCTGGAGCTGCCATCTTCAATTTATGAATTTTGGCAAAAATCAATAATCTTCGACTAAATTCAAAATCTCCGACCCCAAAAACCCCGACATACCTATTCCATACCATAATCACAGAATTCCACCATTTAAACCCCCTCTTGAATTTACGAATTTTGACAATCAATTCATATTTTTGCATTTTGACAAAAAAATTAAAACCCTTTCCCTAATTCAAATTTTAAAAAAAAAATTCCAACTCGAACCCCACACCAATTTTAATCGAATTGGACCATAAACACAGATATTGTCGGCCATCTTGGAGCCGCTATTTTGATTTCATGAATTTTGACAAAAAAAAAAATCCTCGACCACGAAAACCCTCAAATACCAATTTTGAATCGGATCGGGCCATAAACACAAATTTTGTCCGCCATATTGGAGTCGCCATTTTGTTTCTGTCTCTAACAAAAATTCCATAATGCATTGTCACGGGAACTATGACCACCTGCCAAATTTCACGTTAATCGGTCAACTAGAAATGGGTCAAATTTAATAATAGATTCACATCGGAACAGGTGAAACTAAATTAAAGCTTGTAAAATAGAATTTTAATACTATACAGAACATATCGATATGGCTCGTTCCCGCTAGTGGGCCACAAAATGAATAATTTTGGTAATTGGATAATATAAATTCAAAATACCCAGTTTTAAATTGAAAGGTATTATTTCAACATATCCAGTTTCATCGAAAAAAATCGTCTACCAAACTATTCCCTTCCAAAATATTCAGATAATTTTTTTCGAGTTCCAATTTATGAGGAAATATTTTGTTGAGTAACCAACAAAATGTTTTTGTTTTGTAGACCGTGCAATATTTATTAAATCCTTGCAGAACGCTTTCGTTCCTTCGTGATAAAAATTTGGTTTATAATCTCATCAGAAGTTATTCATCTGATCGCGAACAGAAAGTTAATATTGATGGAATAATTAGGGTATCCAGGAGTGTTACTTTTGAAGTACCACAAGGAGCAGTATTTGGTCCATTATTATTTACTATCTAAATGAATAGTTAACTTGATTTGAACATCTTTGGAAGAATACTTAATTTTTCCGATGGCAATAGTTTAATCGGCAAAATTATGTTAATATATGAAATTAATACGTCAAATATCTAGGTACTGTACTTGACAGACAAATGAGTTATGATATCCATGTTGAAAATGTCATCAGAAAAGTTGGAGGTCTACTTCCACGATTCAAATACTTCAAAAAAATCATTGATGTTAGTTATCTGAGAACTATTTATTTTGCACTGGGTGCAATCCCAATTGTCCCATGGTTTTATAGCTTGGGAAGGAATATATGATTGCTATTTAGGAAACCTGAATATTTTTGAAAAAATGCATACTTTGAGTTATATATGGAAGAAAAATAACGTAATCTAGTGAAAACCTTTTCAGAGAAGCGATTTTTTTGATATGCGACAACTTTTTTGCTTTCAAATTTCATTCAGTAACCATAAATATAGAATTCCAATAAAACGGATAGATTATACATATCAAAGAAGAAATAAACAATATAGTTAAAATGTGCCTCGCAAAATTAACCATGATAACATCTATATATAGTTTTATTCGTATCAAATCGAGGTTGAAACAATGGATTTCGAATACATCAAGTGTTTGAAGTGAAGTGAAGAACAATGATTTAGTAAATCTGAATATCTCATAAATAAAATAAAAAAAACACTATCTGTACAATTTTTAAGTCATTACTTTTATCAGATTCCAACCTAATTTTATATTGTTTCATAATATAATTCTTTGGCCACTTAACTATTTATTGTGAAATATTTTTATTCATATAACTCAAACCCTTAGGTAGATTTCATAGAAATACTAGCATTTGTTTGATAGATGAACGGACTTTTTTAATTTAAAGTTTAAAAAAATACTGTTTGAGTATTTCATTAAAAAATATGTCAACTTGATTGATGATAATTTCAGAATAAATAGATTGTGAAATCTACCTTTCCAACTGGCGGCGCCTTCAGTTTTTATTGACCACTACGTGAACCTATTATCTCATCCTCGTCATCTTGTATTAATTATTTAATCACGTACAAGCAGTATCAAACACAGATTTTGTGGTCTCTTTCACATATATTATTATCATATTATTATTCATATTATTATTATTTTTATTATTATTATTATTATTATTATTATTATTATTATTATTTGAATAAATGAACAAAGAAAAAATCTGAATTAATATCGTCAAATATAATAAACCTCACTGAAATTACAGCACCCTCTTATTTTAATACCATCATTCCCGGACTATAAATCCCAGAATGTCCAAGTAATCGTTTATGTAGAACCACAGCTAAAAACAAACAAATCCTAAAACTGAACGCTAAATAAATATGTAGCGGTGATAACTTGGCACACAAAAATCGTGTTGGCTGCCAGCAGGATATGTAGACGGGGAACACGTTGGGGTATCGTAATCATCTTCTGTAACCTAAATTGGAAACTACTTCAATAGGTAGTTACAATCAGGTTGAATTTAACCAAAATGTGAACCAATCCGATGGATCTGGTGATCTCTAATTCGATCGATACATTATATGGCAACCTAATTTGAAATAAAATCATCAGATTATAGAGTATTTTGAACTAATCAAAACATGAACATTGAAAAAATATCAACTTTGTAGTTATATTATCCACATACATATTTTCATGGGATTATAAGCATAGAAAAGAGAATTTACCAGATGGTTTGTTGTTCTACCTGACAATTAAGTAGAAGCTTTACTTATTTATTTATTGATCTTCCCAATTACGTTCGTAATAACTTAAACAAACTCAGAGTCGACCAACTTATTTACAATAATATCTTCCAGCGACTAGATTTGGTATAGTTATAATTTAGAATGTATAACATAATGTTAATTAGATTGAATCTGATATTTGCAGATTGTAGTAGTTCAATTTGATATAAAAAATTAAAAAAAAAAAAAATACAAAAGAAAGGGTCCCAAGTAAAATCCTTGCTAAAAACAAGAAGAAATATTGATATTGTAAAGGGAGGCTGAGCTAAGGAAAATTAGTTATACACGGAACAAACTGATGATGAAGAATTATAAAATGTATTCTGAACCTTAGTGACCACTGATCTTCCTTATTAGACTGTGTTTGTTGGTGAGCTGAGAACCGGCTATCATGACATCTGGGTGATACTAAACATACTAAAAAAAAATTTCAAAGTGATTTGAATTGAAACTGGACGATAACTTGCAATATTTCTCTTATTTTGAGCAATTTCCCTCCTGATTAAGGAATCCAAGGGACTGTTATTATGAAAATACAGAAAAACAAGCAATTGAGAACCTTCCTAAAACTGCGGAACTGAAAAATTACTGCATGGAAATATCTTTACTCCAATGACTCTATTTTGAAATAGATTGCAAGTTTTAATAAGTTTAATAAATTATAGTTTCGTTTAGATTTGAAATATTGGCACAGTCGGTAGGATTATTTTCTGATTAATTGGCTACTGTCGCTGGAATCTTTATCGTTGGAAGTGATAATATATTGAACTATTGATAGATGAATGTATCAAGTAAAAAATGATGCTATAACATTTTTAATACGTGTGGGCAAAAACAGCGGGGAATCGCCCGTCTAATTCCTAACTCGCATGTCTACGACCATTTAAAGTATCGCCTTTTCGAGTAAAAAACAAATAAATCCAAATTACACCCCAACTCATAATCGTGAACCAAACTAGCGCGGAGCCGGTTTTACGTATAGCTCAAAGCTCGGGTTATTGTACTACAAACAAAACCCCCCGGAACCTGTCCATTGCTGAAATGATTACGTTTTAAAGTTGGTGCGGAAACGATTCTCTTTTGTTCCGTCACTAAGCGTCGCAACAACCATTTTTCAAGTTCTAATTGAATGCGGAAAGTTGCGCACGTTGGAGAGTTCGTGACAAGTTATTTGCTTTGTCAGTTTTTATAATGTGATTACCCGTATTGTCATGAAAATCAATATGATGGCGAGATAACTTTCCTCGAAATGTTCATAGTTTTTCACAAATATACAATCCATACAGTCATCACAGGAATACAGCTATAAGATAAATGTTACGATAGACAATACGAATCAATAACGAAAGGCATGACATATATGGGTAAAATGTCACAAATATCGATATTTTGTGTATTATTCGTCATATAGAATATACATTCTCAGTTGGATGAGCTGGTGAACCTGAGCAAAACATAATAGGATTTGCCGCTTTGACTGAATGTGCCGACCATAGGCGGAGATTTATTATTTTACTTCAAATGTAACTTTGCCTATTTTTGTTTGAATATGTTTCAGTTGAATGATCATAAACTTGCCTTCGAAGAAAATCAACTTTTTTAATTTTTTTATCTTTTCGTTTTCTTTTCGGAGAATGATCTTGTTTTACGATTCTGTAAATAGTTTAATACCCTAAGCTTGTGAGATGAGCTATCCTCCCAAAAATTTCATATTCGGATTTGCCCTTAATTTCATTTTAAAGATTTTTTTAAATAGCCGTAGATAACATAGCCGTAGATCTCAAATAGCCGTAGATAACATGGGTCGTTTCTGAGGAAAACCGCGAAACACGCTATTTTGAGAATATACTGCGTTCGCCGAAATGTAGCCAAATGCAATATCTGTTTTGAATGAAATATTAGCTTTTTCAAGATTCGTTGGGTTTCAGATTACCCGGAAATTGTAACCAAACCGGGGGCCATAAAATAAGATATTTGGGTATTATTAATTTTCCTTTTCGTCGAGTGAGAGAGAGAGAGAGAGAGAGAGAGAGAGAGAGAATATACTTTATTGTCATAAGAGTGGACAAAGTTTCACTTAATCTATGACGCAGTTTATATGTAAAAATAAAATTCATTTAAAATAATCAATTTTCACTTAATACATAAAGTCAGTTTGTATATATAAAAACATATAAGTCGTACAAAATAATGGTAAAAATGAACAAGTTTGTCTTAACCCATAAAGTAAATTCTTATAAATATAAAAATAAATAAAATATATAAGTCACATTGAAATATTCCCTGAATAAAATTTAAAATCACATTATTGATTGGTTTTTTAAAAATTATCATTATAAAATTCTTGTATATTATAGTATGGACTATCACTTAAAAAACATTTCACAGACTTCCTGAAGCATTGTAAAGATTTTATTTCTATTATATTCTTTGGCAAATGGTTGAACATTTTACAACCATTATAGACAATGGAATCCTTTATGACTGATGTCATTGGTACTGGCAACTCAATGTTGTTGGATTGCCTTGTCACATAATGGGTTGATGAAGATTGAAATTTGTTCAAATATTTTTTAATTAAACACACTGTTTCCATTATAAAGATAGAAATCACTGTTAGAATACCATGAGTGGTAAAGAGTAATCTACAAGAGGCTCTACGTTTTGATTTGCACATACATCTTACGGCTCGTTTTTGCAAAATTAAAATATTTTGCAGTAGATAACCACTACATACAAATGAAATTCCATATCTCAGGTGAGATTCCACCAGAGAAAAATAAACTGTCTTAGCTGCTGTTAAACCAAGTTCATTTGCGACCACTCTGACTGCATAACAATCAGAAGACACTTTGTTACATAAGGCATAAACATGCTGGTCTTCAAATTTTAGTTTTCTATCGATATGTACTCCTGAAAATTTTAAGCTACTTTTGTTCTCAATGATGTCATTCCCAATAAGTATATTGTCAATCTCACATCTGAAAGATACTATATTAGTTTTCGAAATATTCAGAGAAAGACGATTTGAAACACACCAACTCTTTACTTTCTTCATATCATTGGATATGATTTTAGTTAAATCATTTGCATTGTCGGATTGCCAAAAAACGGTAGTATCGTCTGCAAATAGTGCAAATTTTCCTGCGATATTTATACTTGTCAAATCGTTGACGTAGATGAGGAACAATGTTGGCCCTATTATTGAACCTTGAGGCACACCATTATGTATTTTCCCAATTTCTGAGCGATGGTTTGTTTTCACCATCTGACTACGACCTGACCAATATGAGATGAACCAGCTCGGTATCACTCCTCTGAAGCCGTAGTAAGGAAGCTTCCGCTACAGTATTTCGTGATCCACACAGTCGAAAGCCTTCGAAAAATCGCAAAACACTGCAGCAGCAACCTAGCCACTATTGAATCCAGTATAAACTTTTTCCATGAGCGAGAAAATTGCATCATTAGTGCCTTTGTCACTTTGAAAGCCAAACTGTCGTTTATTAACGATTTTATGTTTCGTCAGAAATGCAGAAATGCAGTCTTGACTAGTTTTTCTATAAGCTTTCCTAATGTGGGAATTAGGGAAATAGGTCGATAATGCGAGGGGTCGTCCTGATTTCCACCTTTATGTAGTGGAATTACCAATGATACCTTCAGGAAATCAGGAAACTTTCCTGATTGAAATGATATATTAATAATATTGGTTAAGAGTTGTAATGTGTTATCTGGGAAAATGTTCGTCGTAACCAGATGACGACTTTTTTCCAATGAAAACAATCACCTGTTTCAGCTCATAAATATTAGTGTCATATAGAATGCAAGTTTCAGAAATAGAAGGGTTTTTGAATTGTTCCATAGGGTCATTATGAGTAGTCAATTTTTCAGTCAATTTTTTTGCAACAGATCAGTAATATTCGTTAAGAACGTTTGGTGAAAGTTAAACTTCATGTACTTTATTAGATTTACCTCTTAGGTCATTAATTACTTGCCAAGTCTCTTTCGATTTGTTTTCAGCTTGCTCGAATCTATTTTCATAGTAACAGTGCAGTCCACGGCGACACATATGTTATTTTTCTTTTAGTCACGAGTAATTTGTATGGACAATTAAAGAGCGTATTTTCACAGAATCCGGGTTAAATATAATACAGTCAAATTAGGATATATATTTCATAAAAAAATTGTTTTTATCACCGGCAGATATGAGGAAAAGTGACATTATCGTCTAGAAATGCTGGGTTATATATGCAAATGATGAGTTACAAAGTATAATTAGCTATAGAACAGAAAATATTGTTAATAATAAGAGTTATAGTAGTGTGCTAGTATTTTTTCTATGAAAATGTTTTTTTAACTTTCACGATCATAAGTGAAAAATCATTGTATTAATGAATATATATGTAGTTAGGAAAAGTAAAGTATTGTTAAAAGAATGCCACAGTTAGGGAATACGTAAAATTACTGGACTATCATTCGTAGAGCGCTGCCGTGGTTTCGAGAGAGTCATGCCTAATTGTTCGACAGTTGGCTGACAGATGTTAGATCTCACAGGAAGAATATCCATGGACGGCTGGACAGAAAATTTACAGATGAATGGATAGGGACACGTGGTCCTTATAACTGGCCAGCGAGATCGCCTGATCTTACACCCTTGGACTTTTTTTTAGAAGATATATCAAGGATATTGTAAACAGTACACCACCCACTACTCCTGATGATATGAAAGTGAGGACTAGAAATGCCTTCCAAACAGTAACTCCAAATATGTTGAAAAATGTCAGGAGCTCATTCGAAAAAAGAATTAGATTCTGTATTGAAGTAGATGGTGGTCATGTCGAACATGTATTATAATTTTCCCTTAAACTTTAATCTTTCAATATTGTTTTTTTTTTAATAAAAACCAGTAACCCCAAAAAAAGTAGATACTGGTGGAATAATATTGAAGAACTATTCTTCAGACTAATAGATGAAATAATGTTAATTCGAAAGGAAATGAAAAGTTGAAACTTGTCACGTGGAAAAATATAGGGTGTTCCATTTGAAATAATGAAGTTATCGGAGTTCAAATATGCAGTAAGTGTTCCTGATAATATAAAACACCACAGTATACTATTGATCGTATACTCAAGCCACAGTAACTAGCTGAAAGGGATTTGAGTGACCAGTCAAAATTTCGTACACCTGCCGTGGCTAATTCCATGATATTGAATTTATTTGACAACGTTACATTATGTGAAAAAGTTGAATATCCCGCTAACGGAGAGAGTTAGGTATAGGGATACTTTAGCAAAGTCAGCTTATTTTTTTCTCAAAGAATTCAAAAATGCAAGAAAATACAGGGTGTTACATGTTACATGTTACATTTCAAATACCTTGAATAAAAATCATTATTTTTAAAATGTAGTTCAGATCGACATACATATCCCCAGACCGTTTACTGAAAAAAAATACCATTCGGCCACGAGAGACCGAGGCGTTCAGCTTGACTCACCCTATCCTATATATATATATATATATATATATATATATATATATATATATATAAGTAGGTACGTAGTTTCGGCAATATTGTTCAAAGTATCACTCACTAGAAATACCAATGAATCAGTACAACTCCCTTGGGAAACAAGCAGCAAAGAAAGGTATACCGAAACTATCGCCGTTTTCTTCCTTTTTTCCAAGACATTTTAAATAATGAATATATAGTTTTAAGGCTTTTACAAATTTTATATATTATTGTTTTCGCTATGGATAACTATATCAGAAATTTCCAATGCAATGGAATTCACACTGAAACTGTAAATGATTCAGAACAATGCAGTCAAATCCTGTCAGTAAATGAAAGAAATGCAAACTTCAAAATGATGCAATAACATTAGAAGTATACACAGAAACTTTGAGAAATGAAAGTATTCCTGAGTCAACAAAGCAGTACATTTGACTGCATCATTTTCACTGAGACATACCAAATTGAAAACGTTGATCTATATAAACTGGTAGGATATGATATTATTTATAATGAAGCTAACCTTAACAAAAATGATGGCACTATTATATACTTGAAGAGTTATCTTCCGTACAACTCATCCATTTTTAAATTAGGTGACGTCACAGTCACAAAACTAGAGATTCACATCTATAGCAAAATCATTCATGTGATGGCACTATATAGATCGCCATCAGTAGATCCATTCAGATTCAATATGCATTTGCAAGAGTTTCTTGAATCAAAAAATAAAGAATATGATTATGAAATAATTGTGGGGGATATAAATATTGACATACTCAAAAAAGTTGATTACGCCACAGAGTACTTGAATATTCTCAATCAGTTTGGATATGAATCCATGATAAACAATTATACCCGTGTCCAAGGTGACACAAAATCATGCTTAGACCATATTTTCCTAAAACAAAACAGACCTTGAATACACCCTACCACTAGTGGTGCTTACTGATATAACAGACCATTTTGCGATAGTTCTACAAATTATTTTCCCAAACAGAAATTGTAAATCAGAAAATAACCAAAATAAGAATTTCCTACATAAACTACAAAAGTTGAAACAAACTATGAACGATACAGATTGGGGTTGCGTTTATGAACAAAACACGGTTGAAGATAGTGCAAACTCATTTTAAAAATAGTCTCCGATGGCATTGAAAAGTGTACAGTTACGAAACGAATACCAAATGATAAACAAAAAAGAAAACAATGGATAACACCTGGAATCGTAAAATCAATTAACCACAAAAATAAATTATTCTCATTGACAAAATTGAACCCAAATAATCTAGAACTTAAACTAGAATATAATAGATACAAGAAAGAAATTCGAAAACTCATCCAAATAAGAAAAGCTGAATACTACAGGAAACTAATAATCGATAATAAAAATAATCAACTTGGCAAAAAAAAAAAAAAAAACGCTTATAACAAACCCCTGGATGTATCAAAAGAATTCAATGAAAACTTCATTAACATGGGCGAAAACCTCGCAGAAAAGATAACTCCAGATGTAAATTATAAAACACCAAGGAAACGCGTAACACATTCTCTCTATCTCTCGCACACAAATGAAAAAGAAATAAAAGAAGTGATTAAAAATCTAAAAAATAAGAAAGCAACCGGTTATGATAATATTAAGGCAGAAACACTAAAACAAATTTTACATTTCATTGCAGAACCACTGACATTTCTCATTAATCTTATAATCGATACTGGAGAAGTCCCGTCAATCTTCAAAATCTCAGTGGTAAAACCAATATACAAAAAAGGTGATAAATTAGCTACAGCAAACTACCGACCTATATCCTTAATATCCAGTTTTGCCAAAATATTCGAGAAAATCATCAAACAAAGAGTCTGGTGTTATCTAAAAAAGTATAAAATCATATCCGAAAAGCAATATGGATTCCAAGAAGGTATCTCAACCCAAGACCCAATAGCACGACTGATGGAAAAAATCTATTGTGACCTGGATGACCAGAAACCATCGCTAGCCGTATTTCTAGACCTAGCTAAGGCTTTCGATACAGTGAGTTTTTCGCTTCTAATCAAATCCTTAGACGATATTGGAGTACGGGGCTTACAACTAGATCTATTTCGGAACTATCTAGAAAACCGAATACAAATCGTGAACATAAATGGAACCTTCAGCACTCCAGGAACTTTAAAATACGGAGTACCGCAGGGAACCGTTCTGGGTCCCTTGCTATTCATACTATACGTGAATAACCTATTTCTTCTGGATACAGCTGGAGAAATTATCACCTTCGCAGACGATACGGTCATATATTATAACGATGTGGATTGGGACAAGATTAAAATTAAAGTTGAAAAAGATTTTCTTCAAATTGAAAAATGGTTCAAAAATCAATTGCTCACCATAAATTTTGAAAAAACGTTTTTTATACCTTTCAGCTCATATAAAAAAAACTTACCACATTTTAAAAAACTACAAATCGTGGACAATCACAAAACTATCGAGATAAACTCAGCCACGAGCGTAAAATACTTAGGTATTCATAATTGTAGTACTTAATTGAACACTAAAGTATGAAATTTTCTCCATCAAAATGACCAAATTACCCTGTATAATGCCTTGGTAGTACCACACCTCAGTTATGGAATAATTGCATGGGGTGGAATACTGAAAACTCATCTACTTCCGCTAGAAAATATACTCAAGCGTTTTTACAAAATTATTCTAAGAAAACCTCATACATATTGTTCGGAAAAATTACTCCAGGAAATTAAGCTCTTCAATCCAAGACAAATATATTTCTATAATGCTGCCAACCACCTATACAAAAATAAATACACTCTAGAAACCGCTCACAACTCCAGATACGACACCAGATCAAAAACCCTCTTTTCTGTTCCACACATGAATAAAACTGTTGGACAAAGAAGTTTAAACTACTTAGGACCCAAAATTATAAACTCGCTTCCGTTCGAAATTATAAATATACATTCCACAAAAAAATTCAAAATACTCCTAAAAAAATTCGTATCAGGAAATAAAACAACGATAGAAAAAATTATAGACCCCAAAAATAACTGAAAACAAAATATTTATATCCCAAACTTTTATACTTTTATATTTTAGATTATGTTTAATATTTTTAACTAAATGTTCCATTTTACATCCTATACTGTGTATACGTATATATTTATTGTCATTTTACTTTTCGTACCATTTTATATTTTATATAGCTTGTACCTTATACTTATATTATCAACATTTACATTTATATATATTTTTTTTATCGCACACAGTGACTAGTGCTTATCCCTTATAAGTGCTCGACACTCGCGAATATATTCCAACGTTAAATTGTAAACATAGGTACTTGTGAGCCTTGTTCAATAAACGTTTATTATTATTATTATTATTATTATCCCAGAAGATGGCGGAAATGAACATTATTGTTAGTAGCAATTTTCGCAAATGCCACAAAATTCCAAACTTTGTGCATTTTTTTCTTAAAGTTCTGCTATGGCAAACAAGTCTACGTATAAATTAGCAACCCTATAAAATGTCGGGAAAGCCCGGCAATAGAATATTCCTCTAGGAAAAACTATGCATACATAATATTTTATCACTATATTTCAACTTTAAGCACATATGAAGCAAACTTGTGAGTTTGTGATCTCGCCTATTATCTGTTTTTCAGAGAATTATGGAATCAATCTCGTAAAATGTAAAAGAATTCGAAGTACAGTATTCTCTAATGTAAACTCTATAGTTTTATGGAAAAAAAGGTCAAGATTTGAAAAAATGTTATAAAGACTTGATTTAAGGCCCGATATTATAATGTCAGTTTAAACTCCAAAAACCTTGAACCAGTTTATCTTCAAGTTCAAACCAAAGCTGGTGAAAAAGTCGTTTTATAAAAACACATAAGATTTTTATTTTCCATATATATATAAATGTCACCGTCACTTGGCCTTTTGGTGTTTCGTTTCGTTTCCTTCAAACCATACCTGAGGTAGGGTTCAAGATTTAAACTCGATGACGTCACCCAAGAGTTTGAACTGACATTATAATATCGGGCCTAAGTGTTTCATACTATAGGTAAGTGCTGATTACTCAATTTGAGTAACTTCAATCAAAATTCAGTGTTCTATCTAGACTTGACTTCATGGGTATACATTTAACAAAACATGCCAAAAGAGTGTCACTCAACAAAAATCTAAATTTTACATTACCATGTGGTAAATCATATAGTAATTCAGTCGTTCTGCCAAATGTACAGTGAAATTATAACTCAGATGGCTATGTTACATGATTTTACCAAATGGTAATAACAAATAATTGTACTGAATGATTTCGTTACGTAATATCTACTGAATGATTATCTGTACCTACAAATACTAAATAGTAGACAATTATGTCTTATTAAGTGGTATTTTCACATAGAAAACCATCAAGTAAAACTATGTGTTGGAACCATACAATGTTATCATCTGATATAACTATTCGGTGGAATCGTCTAATTTTACTATCGGGTATCATGAAAATGACAATATAACTTGTCAATTCGCTTAAAAGGACGAAAAAATTACCGGCTTCGGTAATTTGGTCGTTGAATAATTATCCTCTGATAATAAAAGCCGATTCCAATCAGATCGGGTTCAATTATCGAGCGAAATTTGCAAAAAGAATTAATTGATAATATTCATTGCCCTGCTTTGCCGACGTTTTATGGGTTTGCAAATTCATACGTCAACTTGTTCGCCTCTCCAGAACTTTGAGAAAAAAATGCACAAAGTTTGAAATTTTGTGTCATCAGCGGAAATCGACTTAATTGACAATATTCCATTGCACTGCTTTCCCGATGGTTTATAGGGTTGCAAATTTATAGGTAGACTTGTTTGCCATTCCAGAACTTGGAGAAAAATTGGCACAAAGTTTGGAATTTTGTGTCATCCGCGAAAATCGTCTTAATTGATAATATTCTATTGCCCTGTTTTCCAGACGTTTTATAGGGTTGCAAATTTATAGATAGACTTGTTTGCCATCCCAGTACTTTGAGGAAAAATTGCCCAAAGTTTGGAATTTTGTGTCATCCGCGAAAATCGACTTAATTGATAATATTCTATTGCCCGGTTTTCCGACATTTTATATGGTTGCAAATTTATACGTAGACTTGTTTGCCCTAGGAAAACTTTAAGAAAAAAATGCACAAAGTTTGGAATATTGTGGCATTTGCCAAAATTCCTTCTAACAATGATGTCCATTTCCGCCATCTTCCGCGATACTAGAAAGGTGCAAACTCAATTGGCGATTTAAAATTATGACACCAAAGTTTGCAAAGCACGAAAACATTGTTTGCAATTTCGTGACCCCTGAAATTTTGCCTCTGACACTATTTTTAGCGTTATCCATAATTTTTGGATGTTCCGTACACATGAAAAGTTTGCAAATTTAAAGCATTTTAGGGGTGAACCTTGATTTTACCACAAATTTGCACAATGTTTGCAATTTTGTAACCAGAATTAGCGTTAATTACACCGTAATCAAGGATTACTCGTATTTCCGGTTGAAAATTGCGTGTGCAAATTTCACAAGGGATGTAGAAAAGAAGTTAGGGAATATACCTGCAATTTGCACAATGTTTGCAATTTTGTCCAAGGAGATGTTGCTAATTAACGTTTTATGCGAATTTGAGTAATTTCCGGACACAGGATGAGTGTGCAAATTTTTATATTTAGTCTTAACTGGATGCCTCAACATCCGGCAGTGCTAAAGAAATGTTTGTAATTATTTTGAATTGGTGATCCATTTTGACTGGCGTATTACTAGGATGGAAGGGACACATGTGGATTTGAATAACGCCTTATTGCTCTCAAATATTCAGTGAGAATATATTTCCTATGTCCAAAATCTTAGTGTGGGTAGCTATCACCACGACATCGGCGAATTTGTAGGAGTTAGTTTCTTTGGCAAGTCACTTGCATAGAAGTTCAAGGGGAGTATACCAATCCTTCCAATAGGCAGTTGTCGACAGTAAAAAAAATTCTAGTAGTTTCTACAACAGTAAACTTGAAGAATATATTTTTCTGGAAGATATGTGACTTCAAGATATTCTAGGAATATCCCAAAAACCTTCTTCCTTACTTTGAGTTCCCCAGTGAAATGAACATGAACATTTTCCGCAGAGGGAGGAAAGTTAATTGAGAGGAAGTTGAATTAAAATGATTAGTAATTTTCCACCGTCAATTAAAAAGTTAATTACAAAATGGCGACACAAAGTTGCAGCTCTCAAATTAAGTGCAACCAACCATTAAACTTTTCTTCCTCTACCTAACGTCTCTATATAATTTTAACAAAGCGAGCCCATAACTTTATATCGTATACGTGGGGAAAATTAACCTAAACCAGCCTTAAAGAGCAGAGTGAAATACATTGTAGCATTTAACAACCCTAATCCCTAACTTCCACAACTCACAAAAGTTCGGAAAAGCAATAATGGGAGTTTTTGCGATATGCAGATTACCTTTAGGCTCTTTCTTGTAAACTTGGTGTCGGTGAATAATGCATTCTCGCGACCAGACCAGGTTTTTTGTGTTTTGCATTCGAGAAACTCTCCTTGTTTGGAAGTCTAGTCGAGATGACTAGACGAGAAGAAAACATTTCTTTATCGCTTTCCGCGATATGGCATGATATTTGTCTCGGGTTAATGGATTATCATGGTGGAATATACCGAGGGCCAAGAGCTTTACTAACATCTCCTTTTTAGTGTTATCGATTAACGCGAATATAGACACATCTTTCTGATTTTATAAACAACATTTGATATACAGCGTGTCTTATTTATTGGATTGGAATTATGGAAGATCTATTAATATGCCGAAAATGAATTAAAACATTCGAAGGAATCATCCTGAATGATAAATGCTGCATATCAGGAAAGATGGAATCAGTGATTATTTCGAGCTAAATGTCCAATTTCTTAATCCGAATTTCAAATTGATTATGATTATACCTCTTTTTAGGAAAATTTGTCTCATTAGTCATAAAAACGTATCTATTTTGCTAGATTTCTGAAGATCTTGGGGAAACTGATGACGCCAAAAAAAATATTGTCGGTCCAGTGGGATCAATTTGAATGATATTTACTGCATCCCAGGAACTACCGGTTAAAGATAAGAAAAATAAATTAGCAGACCATTCTTTCGGGTTTGTAATAACTCAAACTTATTACCAATACACATTTTTCCCAGAAAAAAAAAACGGAATTTCCACAATTTTGAAAATGGAGGATTTGGTGGGGCCATTCTTAGTGACACACACTGTTCGCAGGCAGCGATGGATCACCGTTTATTAACTGATATAAAGACGCGATATACGCAGTCCATGAAACAATAAAAAAATGCAGTTCAAAATGCAATACACGAGTTATATTCTGCCAAAAAGGCTTGCTGGCAAGTCCGTGAAATTTGTTCCAATAATATCAAGTTGTATCCATGATGGTTTACTTTTTTCATACTTGCAGATACAAAAAATGGAAATAACAAAATAGATATAACTTCAATTCCAATATTTCTGAAGTCATTTATTGAATTTCCGAAGTCATTTATTGCATTTATCATTTTTACGTTCTGAAGAAATATTATAATTTTTCAACTTCAATGTACAAGGTATTGATTAGAGTCCCAAACCTGAGTGTCAATGCCATTTTTTAGTTATTGTGGAATATATAAGACATTCAGAAGAATATGTACCAGATGTAAATAATCAGACTTGGTAGTATCGTCTATTATAATGATTTTAGACATTGAATTACTATTAAAATTAAAAAATCTACAAAAAAAAAAGATATTGTTCCATGGTGGAAAGCAACCACTTTCCTGTGATAGTTTATCCTCCAGTCGCAGATGATTCCACATCTGATTTAATGAAGATTATATTCATATTTTCAAAGAAATCATATTAAATACAGAGAAAAGCCACTGTTTTCGCAAAATGGAGAGGACTATTCAACAAATAGTAAAAATTCCCAAAGTATCTCCATGACAATTTAATATAAATTAAACTAAAGGTTGGTAGATGAAGAGCAGAAAACAACTACTTTCCTGGCTAATTTATATTGAACTGTCATGGAGAAGCCTTTGGGAATTTTAACTCTTTGTTGAAATCATATTAATATTATTTTACTGATTCTGGTTCGACTGAAAATTGAACGATACAATCTTCCTATAATCGGATTCAGATATATATATATATATATATATATATATATAAAGAGAGAGGAGAGATAGTCTTTTGCTGACTAGTTAGGAAAAAGTGTGAGAAATTATTTGGGACAGCAGCAAACGCACGTGTACTCTTATAACATTATATTTCCAATATTTCAAAATGAATATTGTCATCATCAGGGAGCTACAAAGGTGAAAATACTATAATATTTCTCAATCCAACAATTGTTTAAACAAAAGAATAGATCTCAATCATTTGAGTGAGATCTACTCCTACTTACTAATTTCAGACAAGGAACTCGAATGCTCTCAATAATAATTCTTTTAATATCAACCAACATTGAACTCACTACAAATAAAATAATAACAAAATTTATTTTTCCATAATTTTCTCCCATAAATAAAATCTCATAATAGTAGTAATTGCAAATGTGTCCAATATCACTTGAGCAGCTATGACCAAATGTCTCTTCTTCTTCTCAATAATTTTTACAAATTGACTTTGACATTGTATGTTATGTTATTTCCAACCTCTATGGGTTTTCCCACACTTTCACATTCATAACCAAAAAATATTGCCATAATTGTTCTCGTTATTGTATTGCTTTAATATTTATTAAAAATAATGATAGTTCAGTTGGGAAATCGTATTCATATTCGGAGAAATATTTACAGTCCCAACTTATGAGACACCATGTATTTTTACTTTCTAATATTCAAGCCTGCACCCTTAATTTTAAGCATTTATACTCGATTACATTTTCAGAAGAATCGTGAGCAGCAATATCTTACCGCACCATAGCAGTATTGCATGTCCCAGAAAATCTAATAGAATATATAACAATGAAAGGTTTTCTTCCGCTTGACACTAACATTCGTTAAATTTTCATATTGAACTACATTTTTTATGTTTTCACTAATGTATTGAAAAGGTTTACCTGCTGGGAATTTGTTCGTGTGCATTTTTGAAATTCAGATGATTCAAGAGAAAAATTCAGATTCTTACCGGTATAGGACTAGTATTCTCTACAATCTTCTTACCTGTAACAAAAAAGTTTGGAATTATTACTCAATAAGCACATAAACACATGAAAAATAAATGGAATAGCGGAGGAAATGTGCAGTCATACATCATTTCATGACCGTTTGCTGGACCCACTTACTGATTTTGTTTTTGAGCATTGTTCCGTATTAAATAATATCAGGTTGTAATATACCATATAACCAAAAATGTTTTTTTATATCAATTACCAATACGGTTCCATTGAAATGCACTAAAAGGGTTGAATATGCTTTTTCTTAGCTTCTTCAGAATGTTGATACTTACGGATTTCTTGGAATTATATATTAGCGAATATAAAAAATAAGACTCCAGACAACAAATGCACCGTTTCAATGAATGTTATTAATTAATTTTGCCAAAATCATTTTGGCATAAGAAACCTTCACAAAATTCATCCGCCATATTGATTGTTAAAATTTTCATCAAAAAGTCGTAATCCGCAATTCGAACATAAAGAGATTTGTCTGCCAAATTTTGATCAGAAATTCCGCGACCAAGACAACTACCAGTTATCGATATTGACACATTTTGATTTTAGGAACTTGCAAAAGCGACATTAAAACCCCAGAATTCCGCTTATAAAGCGAATCGAACCATAAATGTCAAAATTCAGCTGCAATCATATCAAAATGTCGCATGGTATTTTCCCGGAATCGGACATGTGGAAGTTGGTGAAAATTGAGTTGAGCGATATTCCATGACAAACAAATTAACAAAATTACATGTGAAGCTGATATAAAAGCGTCATGAACATATTTGGCGAATTCACAGGTTTTCAGTGAATGTATTTTTTGGCGGAGTCAATAGTTACAGAGATAATGTAAGTTTTGGCGAATTCGCTAGTTATTTATTCCAACCGAAATTATTTGGAGATTCAAATATGATTCGATTCGAACATTTTGTGAATATACAGGGTGTAATCTAGTTTGTTGCACACACGTGGATGGCGGGTGTATAATGCCATTTGAAATTATAGTTTAAAAAAACTAAAAAAAAACTAAAAAGTTAAAAATAATAATGATAGTCTTCGACTAAAAAATGTTCTCTTATGTAAAAAAAGCGTGAGGTGCTTGACATCAGTTATCTTAATTAATCATTATGAAAAGTAAGTGAATGGCACCTCACGCTTTTTCACATAAGAGAACATTTTTTGGTCGAAGACTAACTATCATTATTATTTTTAATTTTTAGTCCTTATTGCTATATAAGCGTGTTTTTTAGTTTCATTAAACTATAATTTTATTTTTAACGGGAGAAAAACTCTTCGATTTATTCATCCACATGAGATGGAAGTTTATACGCAATTATGGTGAATGAGATGCATGCTACATTTCATAAATAGGCGCATTCGCCATTTATTTGAAATGTAAATTATTTTTTTCTGACGATCTTGGTGAGAATATCAGGTCAAAGCAATGAAATTATTGTATTGTCATTGGTTCTTGATCAGTGTTCAAAATTTCAATCACTTCGGACGTCTGGAAGTGGGTTGAAATTAATTTCGAAGATTCCGTTATCTATTCATACATACATACAGGTGAAGTTAATGAAGCGTGTATAAAAATCGAAAAAATTCAAATTTTTTTTGGCAATTTCGTCCTTATTTCGGGAACCACGACAGTGAAGTTAAGGTGGGTGATTCATATTTTTTTTTCTGGTTTATTAAATTCTTTTAAGGAATAATCTTTTTATTTTTTAATGGACTACCAATTGTTAGCGGTTGTACAAGAAGTTAGATTACATCCTGTATATTTCAACTACTTCCAGGAGAAAAATCTTCATTTACATGAAAACACAATATTTGAAAATGTGATTGATATGAAAAATATGCCTTGTTGACAATTCATACATTGTTCTCGATTAATAAATAAAATTCATATCAGAATTTTTTTAGGTAGGCTGATCTTTGGATTATATACGGTTCCTGGAATTTGAAAAAACTTCTTTCAAAATTAGAGGTAGGTGAATACAAATTCTACCCACACCCCATTGAAATGCACTAGGAACTTGAAATGGACTTTCATTTTTGTATATGACTTCTGGACAAATTTGGTCAGGATGAACACTTTTAGATTTCGTTCTGTTTTCCGAACAGACTTAGTGAAGAGACCCAATTTTCATTATGATTGATACCTACGAGAATCCATTTTTTATTTCGATGAAAAATTGAATTATTGAAATTTTTTTCGCGATAATTTTACCTGGTAAATGTGCTTTTAGATGTCGGACAACATATGTAGTTGGCACATTTCAAACTATAATAATAATGTTTATTCACTACAGATTCAAAAATAGTTCGAATAGATACACATTAAATGCGAATAAACAAAATATCACTGAAAGTTGTTAGTGGCAACTTGTGCTTGATGACAATTATACTCCTTGCTTTTTATTTTATTTAAGAAACGCACGAGTAAATTACCCCAAAATATTATCTAGTGGATCTTGTCTGTGGCAAATATAAGGTTGTGAATTATTCATTCCTGATTAGGAACGTACCGATATTTAAATGATAATTCACGTTTCTTCATTGTTTCCAGGAGAATATTATTTTTCATTTACTTGGAATTTCGAATGGGCAGCCACCACCGATTTCATAGCGAATCTCTTGCTAAAGCATTGTTGGAGAGATAGCATTCTTTGTTCGCTTCTTTTGGAGTGAATTTTCCTGAAACTGTCGGCAGTGTCGAGTATTTTATCTTGTTTGTTGATAGCAATTCAGATTTCATCCGAATTTTTTAATAATTGTGATCCATACGGCTTAAAGGTATGCTCATGCAGGCTTATGAGAGAATGATCGACGACTGGTTCATTGAAAATATTCAACTTGTCACTGTTTGCTTCAAGGGCCATTTTAATATGTCCTTCGTATTCTGAGTCCAACAGATTTCAGAAAATTAAGATCTTTCACTGATAATGCATGTCTTCGCCGTTCAGCATACACTTGTGGAATGACCTTATACCAGAAAGGAGGAATGTATATAGATTTCGATAGATTTCATAGTAAACTCATGTAGCAAGCATTTTTAGTGGGCGGAACGTAGCGGCCACGATACTAGAAAACTTTGAAGTGTTTGACCACAACCACTAACACTCGACTATGAGTATGTTATCATACAAACACGTAAGTATATTGAACTAGCATACTTCTGATAGCGATAAAATTAAAACGATTGAAAGTTTACTGTGAAATATGGTTGTCGTAGCTCGATTGTGAGCACGCGCTATCTGAATATTTTTTATTTAAGGAAAACATTATAACTTTGCAAATAACGCGTCTCTAAAATTGTGAACTTTAATGCCTCAAACATTTTTTTATCAATCTTGGTTACTTGAAACCAATACTTACCTAATAAATTAGCACGTTTGTTGCTGTACTGACGACAAAAGAATTTTTATTGAATGGTTCGTTCATTTCTCTAATAATGGCGACCCAGCATATTCCTGTTGGTATGTCGGCTTTTGGAGAAAATGACTTTGAAGTGGTTTGCACCCAAAGTGAGCAGAAGTGGCAGAAACTGAAAATATACCACTATGAAGTTCCTTCCATCTTACAGTGGTCAGTGGAACTAAATTATTACCTCTTCCACTACTAGAAAGTGGCGCCTACGTCGGAGGCGCCATGACGCACCACTTCGAAATTAAAGCCTAAAAATTGCAATTGGTGTCACGCACTTGAAAGTGGCGAACACGTCGCGGCTACTACAACCTGCCACTTCAAAGTTACAACATCAACACTGCGAGTACATGCCCATTATTAATAATTAAAAAGACATGTAGCAAGGAGGTCATTACTGAGTGACTTGATGGTGAATTTTGAAGGCAATCGTAACTTTGTAGTGACTCTTATTGAATGCGAACTGTAGCAATCACATTTGAAAATAGCAAGAACGTAGCAAACATCATCACATATCACAATCAAGTGCCTGCCATATTAAAGGTTTGACGGAAGTTAATAAAACGTCATCGAAACTATCATACTCTAGGGAATGTGATTGTGACTTCTAAGTGATATATTAGTGGTACGGGATGGTTATTTTCCACTTTCAAGTTTGAAAACCTTGCTTGCCTAGTGGTCATAATATTCCAGACTCTTTAATTGACACTAACAAGTTATAGAGCTATGGAGTGGCTACCAGAGCTGGGAATTACGTGACTACAACCATGCAAATATAAAACGAAGTTAATCTTACTGTATAGTGCTAGGTTTAGTGGTGATAACGTAATAACCACCGAGTAGAAGTTGCAGTTACAGTTTCCGTCACTATTATGATGCTACTTGGGAAACTCTTACAAAAATACTGACCAGTAGTTTGAATACCCTAGATTATTCGTAATATTTGAGCTGTATGGGGTCGGCTTCAGAATAGCCCCAGGGTAAATCCTGCCTGTCGTAAGAGGCGACTAAAAGGATAACCGTAGGTGGAAGATGGTCTCATCGCCCGGTGAAATACCACCATATCGACTTTGTGTGCTGTGAAATGGATTCCATGTTTCAGTGTTCGGTCGATACTTTCCGGTCTCCCTCTTTCCTTTTCCCCGATTCCTCCTTTATTTTCAGCTAATAGTAATAATGATGAAGTCTCCTAGAGTAAAACACTCCGGAAGTAAAATACCTCTCCATTCGGATTTCCGGGCGAGAGGTACTCGAGGGGACTCAACATTAAAGATTAATTTTTGCAACATCCGTGGACTCAACAAGAACATCAATGACGTCCACCATCACCTACAGACGAAAAAACCGGATATTCTGGCTCTAACAGAAACACAAGTAAACTCGTCCACCAACAAGGTCCATATGCTTTGTCCTGGTTACGAACTCCATTCTCGATTCAGGTTCAAAGGTGGAGTCTGCCTTTACGCTAAGGCTAACCTTTCATGCCAGCGTGAAGAGAGTTTGGAACCGAAAGACTTTGATGTGATATCTGATACCAAAGTGACTAAGTTCCTCTGCTGCCTTTACCTATCACCTAATGAACCTTCATATAACAACCTCTTTGAGTTTTTATCACTCAAACTGGACTACATTCAGGAGAACCATCCAACAGCTGGAACCATAATCATGGAGTACTTTAATGTACATAATGCTGCCTGGCTCAAATTCTCTAACAAAACTGATGATGCAGGTCGTCAAGCTGAGGCCTTCGCCATCACTCATGGTCTAGAACAACTGGTCGAACTACCAACCCGCATCCCTGATGTCAACAACCAGTCTGCCAATACACTAGATCTTTTCCTCACCACCAATCCTGACCCGTATAGAATAGAAGTTTGTGCCCCACTTGGAAACTCTGATCACACCCTCATCTCCACAATATGCTCTTTCCATTTACCATCGAGCAGCACAATACCATCCCGTCTCATGTGGCATTACAATTCGGCCGACTGGGAAGGTCTTCGTATGTTTTTCTCAGCGTTTCCATGGAAGAGAGTTTGTTTCTCTTCAGTAGATCCAACACGATGTACTGAGACAATTTCTGAAATCATCATGTTGGGGATGCAAACTTACATACCGAATACCGAAAGAAGAACATCATCCGATAAGATCTGGTTTAACAGAAACTGCTCTAGAGCTGTGGCTTCCAAACAGGCAGCATACCATCGATGGCAAAAAAATCCGGGACCTGCGACCAGAGCAGCATATGTTGAGGCTAGAGGCATATGCAAAGAGACAATAGAATGTTCAAAAGATGCTCATAATGCCAAAATAAGATCAAAACTTGTTGAATGTCCCAACGGATCCCGTTCATTTTGGTCTTTCGCCAAAGCTGTGGGAAGAAACTTCACTTCCAGCTCTTTTCCTCCCCTAACCAAAGAAGATGGAACACTAGCAACGACTGCCCAGGAAAAAGCCAATATCTTTGCGCACCTATTTGCTGGAAATTCCACTCTGGATTTTTCGGGAAAACAACCCCCGAACATTACACCTATTGACAGTCACATGCCCGAGATCACCTTTCGCCAACGTACTATCAGAAAGATTTTGCTGGGTCTCAACACCAACAAAGCCTGTGGATTTGACGGAATCCCGCCGATTGTTCTCAAGAAATGTGCCCCCGAACTAACACCTGTTCTTTGCAAGTTGTTCAACCACTCTTACAATTTGGGAGTATTTCCGTCCAATTGGAAAATTGCAAGAGTACAGCCAGTCATGAAATATCTGGAAGACTCAGGAATTATCAATGATAGGCAATATGGCTTCCGCCATCAGAGATCAACTGGTGACCTGCTCGCATACGTCTCACATATATGGCAGCTATCTATTGAAAAGTATGGAGAAACTTTAGCTGTGGCATTAGATATCTCCAAGGCGTTCGATCGAGTTTGGCACCAGGGACTCCTCGCCAAGCTTCCATCTTATGGCTTGCCCCCTCAGCTGTGTTCTCTGCTTGCTAGTTTTCTCTCAAACAGGTCTCTCCATGTAGTGGTCGATGGAGTTTCATCTGACACTCTACTCATAAATGCTGGTGTTCCGCAAGGATCCATTCTAGCACCAACACTATTTTTACTTCACATCAACGACCTGTTGAAAGCAACTTCATGTCCTGTACACAGCTTTGCCGATGATAGTACCCTCCATACCGCTTTCTCTTCCAGGGTCCCTATATCAGCCCGTGAAACCAGAAATGAACGAGGAAGAAATGTTAACAATATAAATATGGACTTAGCAACAATTTTCGAATGGGGATCCAATAACTTGATAGAATTCAATGCAAACAAAACACAAGCATGTCTTTTCTCTAGAAAAGCCGATCTCACTGTGCCTAACATAACTTTGTCAGGAGTAACCATACCACTGAAGTCCTCCATATCGATGCTTGGTATTACTATCAGCAATAACCTTTCCTGGGAAAATCACGTGAGGTCCATTGCCAAAAGTGCATCCCAAAACTTGGTTTTTGTTTCGTGCCAATAGCTATTTCACCTCCAGTCAGCTGCTTATGATCTATAAGGCACAGATCCGACCTGTCCTGGAATACTGTTCCCATATTTGGAGTGCGGCACCTAAACATATCCTGAAGCTATTGGATTCTGTCCAAAAAAGGGCAATTCGTCTCGTCGGTGATGCCTCGCTTACAAACTCGCTCACTTGTCTGGAACACCGTAGAAAAGTTGGCGATTTGTCTCTATTTTATAGATATTTTCATGGGCGATGCTCTTCTGAAATATCAACAATCGTTCCTCCTTTGGCAGTCTCTTCGAGATTAACCCGTCAAGTTCAGTCTTCACACCCATTCGTGGTCACTTTGGAGACCTGCAAAACATCACTTTCCAAAGACTCATTCATCCAACGAACTGCGAGGCTTTGGAACTCATTGCCTAGGGAGGTGTTCCCCGAGGCATACAACCTCCAGAAATTTAAGAAGAACACCAACTCCTACCTTCTTTCCCTTGGTTCCCACGATGTTCTCTGAACATTACAGGATATCCCTTTTCGTGGGAACCAGAACATATAAAAAAAAAATGTTCTGATGAATTTGATATCGTCAAGAAGCATTCGAATACTTCATTTGTGAAGTTTTCCAAATGCCTTTTCTACGTATTTTATAAGATATTTATTTCTCGAATCTTGTACTAATTGGTATTTCAACCACTTTATACAATTCTGGCCTCAGCAACGAGAATAAGAAAAATCAAAGAGTTATTACACAACAGCACGCTGAAACGTTCGCGGAAATTTTCGATTATAATTCCCGATGGAATTCGCGTTAATTAACACGAAAATCGTCTCCATTATATTCGGACGACAATTGAAATGATTGCGCTCCCATTCGAATTGTGTTAATCGATTACCTACGTTTAACTTCATCAGGACATAATGAAGCACTTAATGCCGGCCGGGATTCGGGATTTCGGTGAGCGAACTTTCCGCTAAATCCGAGAGGATTGGGGACCTGCATCCTAGTTCAGATAATCACCGAATTATGAAAATCCCCATTATCCGGGATTTACGGGCCACGTCATAATTTTTATTTCGTGTCATGCATATTTTTCTTTACGCTCCCATTATCTTCTACAAGGGAAGTGTTTCAATTCACAGTAACCTAAATGGTAGAAAAATGTGAATACGTGAAAGGAGCAAAGAATCTGAATAAAAAGAGAACTCAATGTAACAAAATGTTATCTCAAGTAATCCATCACAGGTTTCTTGTTAATTCAGCAGTGTGCCAATTATCGATATTTCATCAAAATTATGTAAGACAAAACGCTTCATAAAAAACAGTTCGCCTATCAAGCGGCAAATCAATCAATGTCTCTCAACTCCAGCCACATCTTGATTACTGTGCTTAACGACAAAAACAATTACAAAAATTGCAAAATCGTGGCATGCGAATTATTTTGAAATCAAATCGATATACCTCTATCATTTTTATGCAAACAACTTTGCAGTGGTTTTCTGTTACCGAACGTCTTCATTATCTTAAAATGGTATTCATATTTAAAATCTTGCTACTTTATATTTTCAGAAGTATTTGGTTTATCAGTATGATGTTCATTCCTATAAAACTAGAAATCGGAATGATTTTCGTATCGTAAGAGTGAATAGAAGGAGTACAATGAATTCATTCATTATTTTTTAGAGGTTCTCAAGAATTTGACAAATTACCTGCATCCCTGAGAAATGTTTTAATATTTTTCTTTTTTTTTGTTGTTTTTTTCCCTAATCTTGTTGATGTTATCAAATTGAAAATGGATCAGTTAGTAGATTCGTTAGTTGCCCCAGTGGCATAGATATTTAAATTTTCAAATATATTCGTTTTATTAGTATATTATTTATTGTTACAGTATTATAACTTGGCCGAATAAGAAAGTTTAAGAAAATTTAATATTGTCAGAAATTGCTTCATTTGCATAAATATTCAAAATAAGCGAACAATGTGTGATATATAATTTTTATTGTTATTTTTAATTTGTAAACTGTATATTAGGTTTCTTTCCTATTCGAAATAAAGATCTATCCATTAATGCTCTCCAATGCTTAGTTGAAAGCATTGAAAATACATACCTGGCCAAATAAATGGCTCTATGTGCATTCATAGATATAGAGGGTGCTTTCGATAACACCTCATATGACTCCAACATCAGATCACTCAATGCCTCAATAAACCCAAACTAAATAGCCAACCGCATAGTTGACGTTTCTCGTGCACCATCCGATAAAAACCACACAGAGACGTCAAGAAATCCCTAAGAGACCTCAAACGTTCCACCCCCTCATCGTCCGAGTTCTCGCACGACTTCTCTGCCGAAGAATTAGAACAGGGCCTCAAGGATACAAAAATTAGGAAAGCAGCAGGCTTCGATGGCATCTACCCCGAATTCCTGGTTAACTGTGGTAGGGCAACCCGACTGTGGCTTGTGAAATTTTTCAATGACATCCTTAACACAGGCAGCCTACCACCAAAATTTAAGAGAACAAAGATTGTTGGTATTCTAAAACCTGGGAAACCACAGGAGCTACCCGAGAGCTACCGACCTATAGCTCTCCTCAGCTGCTGCTATAAGCTGTTAGAAAGACTACTCTATAACCGTATATGTCCTGCAGTTGATGTACTGATCCCCGTAGAACAGGCTGGGTTTAGGAGTGGCCGTAGCTGTACTGACCAAATCTTATCCCTGACAACCCACATCGAAGCGGGGTTTGAAAGGGGAGTGAGAACATCCGTAGCGTTCATTGATCGTACTGCAGCATATGACACCGTATGGAGGGAAGGCCTAATATACAAATTACTCAGAGTCATACCATGCCTGAAAATGTGCCATTTAATTAACAACCTATTAACAAACAGACTATTCCAAGTATTTGTTAACGATGCTAAGAGCAGTACTAGGAAACTGAACAATGGCCTCCCGCAGGGTTCGGTGCTCGCCCCACTCCTATTCAATCTCTACACAGCTGACCTACCTGAAACGAGGTGTAGAAAATTTGCATAAGCAGACGACTTAGCGATTTCCTATCAGCACAAACTCAAATTACCAACTGAACATGCTTTGAATGAAGACCTCGCCAAGCTTAATGATTACTTCAAAAAATGGAGGCTGTGCCCAAGTCCGGCTGAAACAGAAGTCTGCTGCTTCCATCTATCGAACAGGCAAGCAAATGATACCCTGCGAGTGGAATTTGATGGCAGGATCCTTAACCACAGCAAAAACCCAAAGTACTTAGGCGTGACGTTCGATCGATCACTAACATTCAATCTACATCTTCGAAACGTGGCTGGTAAACTGAGAACGCGCAATAACATCATAGCCAAACTTGCTGGAACAACATGGGGAGCTACGGCGGCAACACTTCGAACAGAAGCTCTGGCCTTGGTATACTCTGTCGCAGAATGTGCATACTACAAAAGTAGATGTGCAACTAAACCAAACAATGAGACTGATTACTGGAACATACGGTCAACACCAACGCGCTAGCTCCCAGTGCTCGTAATATCACACCACCGAATATCCGACGAACTGCGACTCTCATCAGAGAATATAAGAAAATCATGGCTAACGCAGACCTACCAATCCATACCGATATCCCATACCTAGCAGGACAATATCATCGGCTCAAATCAAGACATCCAGCCATCCGATCAGCATTAGAATCAATGAAAACTTTCATGCGACTAATAAATGGATTACCATATGGACAGAAACTGCAGGAGACCACTACATTCAACTAGATGACCCAACGCAGTGTTTCAACGGATCTGACCTGCCACGCCGACTATGGTCAAAGCTCAACCGAGTTAGAACAGGTTGCGGGAAATGTGCTGATTCCTTACACAAATGGGGCAGGGCAGAATCCCCACAATGTGATTGTGGATCTCCGCGGCAAACTATCCGCCACATCACATCAGAATGTCCTAACCGATCCTACGATTATGACCTTGAAGATTTTATGAAAGCCACACCAGAGGCAATTGAATGGCTACGCAATTTGTATGTAGATATATAGTCATAATAATTATGTTTGTCCTTATATATTTGAAGTTTCTCTGTTTATATTTAAACTTTCTCTGTTATACGTATTGTGTATTTTATATTCTATCTATCATGTACATTGCACTGTAGCCCCATAAGCTAAATAAATAAAATCAGATCACTAGAGGACAGGAATACACCTGACTGAGCAGATGGATACATGCAATGCTGAAAAGCAGAATCTAGCTGCTTTTGGAGAGAAAACGGTCAGTATGACAGCGGAAAAAGGTTGAACCCAAGACGGGTTTCTATCGCCTTTGCTGTGGTCACTGACCGTGCATAATCTCCTAGTGAAGCTACATGAATCTGGAATTACGACTCAAGGTTACGCCGATGACCTGGTCGTTACTATTAGGGCCAAACATGATGATATAATAGACAATCTCATGCAAACAGCCCTAAATATAATCAGAAGCTAGTGAGCAGAGGAGGGGATAAATGTACATCCTAGCAAAACAATGCTGGTTCCATTCACAAAAAGGCGAAAGTACGAGCTGAAAGCCCCAACCCTGAATGGAACTCAGCTTCCTTTTTCCAAGGAATTCAAATACCTGGGCGTTTCAATCGACCAAAGACTAACATAGAACAGTCATATCATTATTTCCAAGACTGCAGCGGCAACCTGGACGTGCCTCAGAGTTTTTGGCAAGACATGGGGTTTGAAGCAGAAAATTATATACTGGTTATATCAAACGATTATCAAACCCATGGTCACATATGCCTCATTAGTATGATAGGCAAAAACCCAACTGTACTCGACACAAATCAAGCTGCAGAAAATGTAGCGGTTAGCCTGTCTGGGAATCACAGGGGCAATATTCACGTGCCCCACTGCAGCATTGGAGGAAGTGCTGAATCTTCCGCCACTGCACTTGGTGTAATGGACGGAGCGGCAAAGAGTGTCCTCTTACTGCACCAGGCATCGAACTTGAAAGCTGGAAATCTAAAGATTCTGCAAAATATTCCTTTATAATCCAGGTACAAGCCATCAGATATTATGCCAGCAAGCCAATACTTTGAAGTGAATTATGAAGTGGTTAGAACAATCACCATACATTCACAACGAATAGGCCTCAACTAGAAAATAATCAGTCCTACCGTGTATATATATGATATAAAACACAAAGCTCACATAAATTTTTCGGGAGTTCAGTAAGATCAACATCTTTCTTGGGAAAACCATGTAGAACATGTCCTTAAGAAAATGAATTCAGCCTACTATACAATTTCGCAACTAAAAAAAAAAACACTAGAAAGAAGCAACCTACTCGATGTTTATTATTCTCTGGTCTACTGTCACCTTACCTACGTAGTTCTCTGGAGGGATTCGGTGCACTCTAGGAAAATATTCATACAACAAAAACGAGTGTTGAGGCTGATATTTGGAATAAATTACAGAGACAGCTGTAAACCCATAATTTCGATTCACAAAATATTAACATTGCCAAGCATTTATACAGTGCTTCTCAAAAGTCCGCTCCCCCCTATTATTTTTTTAACGATTATACATATTTGGAAACTTAATATTAAAGGTTGTAAACTTCCCTACTAGTGATGATAGATGACGAAATCGTCAAAGATGACGTCACAAGGCTATTGTGACTAATAATTTTAAATGGAACCCTACGGCAAGCGACACCTCTTTCAAAAGGTATTGAAAAAACCTATTCAATGATACTAATTTTGTTTGTGTGTATGGCAGTTTTAATGGCTCATTAGTAAACATTAAAATTTAGTATGATATTAATAACAGATTTGAGAATCAGTATCTACTTGAAGAAATTGCTCGAAGTGACCTCCATTTACTTCCTGACAGTGAAATATCCTATTTTTAAACTCTTCTCGTACCTTTGCAAATGTGTCTGCGGAAACACCCTCACATTCTGCAACAATACGTTGTTTTAAAACGTCAATATTGTCAGGTTCAGTGGCGTAAACCTTCGATTCGAGGTACCCCCACAGAAAAAAATCCAAAGGTTTGAGGCCCGGTGATCGAGCTGGCCATTCCGTTGAGCCTCGTCGTCCAATCCATCTACCACGATACTCCTCATCCAAATACCGTCTTACAGCACCGTAATAGTGTGGAGGAGCACCATCCTGTTGGAATGTTATTTCCAAATTGCCGAATTCATTTGGATTATCTTCCAAAATTTCAAGGATTAACGGTTCTATTGCGTTTTGTAACAGCTCTCGATAAACCTCGCCAGTTAAATTAGTATTAAAAGAAAGAGGCCCAACGATGTGGTTTCCCAGGATACCTTCCCAAACATTCACCTTCTGAGGAAATTGGGTATGTGTTTCACGAAACAGGTGAGGATTTGCGTCACTCCAATACCTCACATTCTGTGTATTTACATTTCCATTTAGATAGAAAGTACTTTCGTCACCAAAACAAATTGTTTTGACATAGTCTGGCTGTTGGTTAATTTTAGTTTCCATATTTTCACAAAATTCTAGTCTTCGGTCTGGGTCGTCGTCTGAGAGTTGATGAACCATTTTTAATTTGTATGGATGAAATTTGTTTTTTTTTCAACACCCTGTGTACTGTACTTCGACTGACTTCACAGGTAGATGCAACGTGAGTTGTTGAAGAAGTAGGATTAACTATTACTTCTGCCAGTATATCAATTTTTTTCTCATCAGAAATTTGTGGCCTGCCAGATCATTTCGCATCATTAATACTACCCGTTGTTTCAAACATACGAAGAAGCTCCCTTAAATAAGTCTTCGAAACGAGGCGATCGGGAAACCTCTCATTAAAAATGCGTTCTGCTGCATGAATATTTTGTCCAGTTTCACCAAGAATTAGGATCGCTGCTACTTTGTCACCTAAAGCACGTACCATTTCGCTTCTTGAAGCACTCAAACGTTCGGCTCACAACAGTTTAATAAATTATTGAAATGTACAAAAATATTAAAAGTACCAAAAGCTGCTAATACAGTTAAACGTTCGATCAACAATACACAAATTATTAAATGTACAAAAACTTGGACAATTACAAAAACGTCGAATTAGGGAGACTAACAAAAACGTCAGCTTATTTGACAACTATCCAGAGCCGGAGCTTGAATCTGGAATTTTAGTATTAACTGATTCAATTCATCACAGCTTTGCGTTATTTAAAAGCGAGTTGCCAAAACTGCCATAAACACAAACAAAATTAGTATCATTGAATAGGTTTTTTCGATACCTTTTAAAAGAGGTGTCGCTTGCCGTAGGGTTCCATTTAAAATTATTGGTCACAATGGCCTTGTGACGTCATCTTAGACGATTTCGTCATCTATCATCACTAGTAGGGAAGTTTACAACCTTTAATATTCAGTTTCCAAATTTCACTTTTTTATGTATGAGAAGCACTGTATATACAAAACACTCATCCACGTTAAATGTAACATAAGTAGTTCGAGAAAAATTCAGATCGACATAAACACTATACCAGGAAAGAGTATATATGGAACATCTCCTAGATTTGCAGGCATCAGACTCTTCAACAATTTTCCAGATCGAGTACGAAATATGGGACTCGGACAATTAAAAAAAAGTGTGATTTTTTTTTATAGAGAATTGTTATTACTCAGTGGAGGATTTTACTTCGGATAATATCATTATGTAATACCACATGAATTATGTGCGAACATTTCAATATGTTGTGTATGTTGCGAAATTGTATCTTATCCTAGTACTGTTTATTTGAATATTTTAATATGTTATGTAAGATGTGTGTTACAACTCTGTATCCTGAATGTCTTTAGTGTTTTTTTTTTCTCACGAGCAACCCATGTTGAATGTAAGAGGTTACTGTGGTTCCTGATGGAAATGGCTCCAATTGGAAATACTAATAAAGTTCTTTGTCCCTATCTTTTTTAATGGTTTCAAAATGGACGAAAGGAAGTGGGAGTAACAGGGAAAAACACTCAATTTTCTGGCCCAGAACCTTTCTATGGTCTTTCCAAACCCCATATCAAGAAAGAGTTTCAGCGGGAAGCTGAATAAGGTTCCAGGGCAAAGACAAGCGAAAAGGCGTCAGAGTCCATCGCCAAAGAAAGCTAAACAGTTTTTCGAGTTGGACAAGAAAGATTTGAAACTGGTAACGGGACTGTTCATCGAACATTGTCCTCTGAGGTATCACTTCAAAAAAATGTATAGATCAGACAGTGAACTGTGCCGTTACTGCAAAAACTTTGCTGCAACTGCAGACACCTGCTTTGCGAATGCCAAGCGCTGTTTTGTAAAAGGCTGAAGTTCATCGAAGCTCCCAGGAAACTGATGCGCTTCGCAAGGAGTTTTGAAATCCTGGGACTTGAATAGATGAAGGATAATGTTGAAAAGACCCAGTAAATGATCCATTTGGCAAGTTTAATCTTTTCAATAACAACGGATATGTATCGTATATAATCAAACTGAGTTATAATCAAACGTAGAAAAAAATACTTCTGAGCAGGTAGCAAATCCACAATGTGAACACGAACTTCACAACGATGCAGACTTCAATAAAAATACCTATTCTTCCAAACAATGCGGCAAGCACTATATTAAAACTTACTGCATAATCCGATTTTAATGCCTCTCCTATTTTCATATAGGAGTCATTTCGTTTATAGCAAGTAAACTACTATAATCAGACACAGGACAGGACCAATGAAATTTGACGATAATGTGCAAACGATTGCGATCGAAAAATGTTGAAATGAAATACTGGCTTTTCACATTTGTGATGGCATCTCGAACGTATTTTTTGGCATATTCCTCAAAATCGTAATGACATATACATTACTCAAAAAAACTGATATGTTTTGGTGTTATTTCTTACGGGCTGCATATATATATATATGCGTGTTTCGGGCTCTCGGCCCTCATCAGTCTACGGTTAACACTTCTCTTTGAGGGCTATGTCCATTGAATTTCTTCCATTTTGTTTAACAGTTCCCTCAATATTCCTCTCTTTCATATATATATATATATATATATATATATATATATATATATATATATATATATATATATATATATATATATATATATATATATATATATATATATATATATATATATATAAATATATATATATATATATATATATATATATATATATATATATATATATATATATATATATATATATATATATATATATATATATATATATATATATATATATATATATATATATATATATATATATATATATATATATATATATATATATATATATATATATATATATATATATATATATATATATATATATATATATATAATATATATATATATATATATATTTTTATTTATTTAAATTTTTGTGACATATACTAATCATAACAAAAGAAAACTCCGGTACGCCTATGTGGAGATGATTCTCTCAATCTCAGGAGGATTGCAGCTGCGCCATCTGGTTGTTTTATTGATGTCAATATACTGTTTATGTTAGAAAGATTGATTGTAAAATGATCAAATAATAAATGATGAATCTAAAAATAGTAAGATAGTTGTTTTTTATTGAAATATTACTTAAAACAACCTATGTCTGCGATATCTATCTTATTCTAGTAATACTTGTCAACCAATCAAAATTGAAAACTTAATTATACTAATTATAAAATACATATATATATATATATATAAAAGGAAAGAATATCGAGGGGACTGTTAAAAACAAAATGAAAAAATTTAATGGACATAGCTTTCAAAAAAAGTGTTAACCTTAGACGGGTGTTTCGGGCTCTCGGCCCTCATCAGTACGGTGAAGAAGGGCAAGGATGAACAACACTATATATATATATATATATATATATATAATAGTGATAAGTATTCGTGACTGGCAATATAACAGAATTGTATTTTATGTGGGGATGCAGTCAGGTTAGGGGGCTTTTTTTAAGTAAACTCTTGGGAATACGTCAAGCTTTCGTCTATATTTATGACCTTCCTCAGGACGACTAAAAATTATAACATTTTAGTTGCTGAGAATAATGTAACCAAAATAATTTTCAGTTGTAATATCACAAGAGAGTGATTGCCCGTTGGGCTCTCGTGTCTATTGCCTGGCAACAAGTTTTCGAAAATCTGTCGAATTATTTTCTACTTTATCGAACTCTCGTGTGGTATTCTACAGATTATTTTTTGATGTTACGATCATAAACACATTTCCTCGCCCACTGATAGAATGTACTTAACCGGTTTGGATTCATTTCTCACTTTTCATGCGAATTGATGACAGACGTCAAATAAAAACAAAAGACCTCAAATTATTCCCGCGGCAATTTTCTAGGTAGAATATTCCCACTATAATGACGTTTTGATTGGCCAAAACGTACATGAATGATTTGAATTGAAAGTTTCCATTGGTTTCAAGAAATGTCAAAAAAATTTCAGTATAATAATTCAAACATTTCAAATAGTACCTACTTGGTATTGGGGATTTTCACGTATATGAATGAGTGCAATTTAATTGTATGTTCATAGAAATATAGGGAAATATCGGGTAAATTATTCAATACGGCCCTGATCTAGCGAATTCTATGGTCGATACTATAATTTCAGATTTACCGTCAACGAATGAATGGCTTGATAACAACAGCTTGATAAAAACTAAAATTATATCTATATGGTTGTCAGGTTCATGTTTCCTGGTTCACTATGTTGGGCTATAAAAACTTTGGCGAATTGGATTTTTAACGGACAAAGCGCAGTAAAATCGACGAGAGAAATGGCGTTATCAGCCAGCATGGATAGGTTTATCGAGGAGTTAAACGATTTACGGTGGTTGCATAACAAGCTGAAAGCCACATTGGATCGATAACATCTTTTATTGCTCTATTTCGATCGATCATACCTGATGAACGGCACCATGCATGCAAACACGTTCTGTTACGTTATTTTACAGCATGTTTTTCTAAGTTAGACACAGAATGATTTCAATAGCCGGCCGAACATGAATGGATTTTATAAAAAGAGTTGAACCGTCAACGTCCGTCGAATTAAATCTACATCTGCGTACCCACTAACGTAAAATTGAAATGTTTTACACCGAAGCAGCTCTGCTAGTACTTTTATATACGATTAGCGATTAGTTCCTCAATAAATGATCCGATGGTCTGGGTTCCCCAGTTGAAGGGATGTTTTGAGTTCTTTGAAAATAAGAAAGAGGAATCACCCTCTTCGGTCCTTCATTTGCGCACCATTCGATACTTTTTTAACAAATTTTAGTTTCAACAATTGTTAAGCGATTTTCTCGGGTCGGACATAATAACTATCATCCCTAGAATCGTTAAGTTATTTATGACGCCAAGACACTTTTTCATACTATTTTTAAAATTCAACTTTGACCCTCGGGCGTCAGATTTCATAGTGGTTTACTCCACTTACCAGGGGTTGCAACAGATGGAGATACGGATATGTCCAGGGGTCTGGTCTTTTGACTTAACAAAGGTCTGTAGGCTTTAATTACAGCCCTTGAGACTGGACTCCGGTTGCTTTTGATTGCACAAACATTCAGACAGACCTGTCTTCATTCTTACTTGAACACTGTTCTGATTCTGTAGTTTATATGCTTGAAAATGGGAAAGGTACTTTCCATAGAAGCTTCCAAATGTAACCACAATATAACAATTTTATTTAAACTTCATCTTATTCAATTTTCACAATTTGAGTTTATTACCGAAGGTTATGAGAACTTCAAGAATATATTTTATTCGCTCAATTGAACAGATGGACGTAAACTTATCAGTTAATAAGTTCCAAAATAACATAAACTAGAACACCTCTAACAAAATATAATTACCCAATCCCGTTGTGAGATGCTAGCTTTATCTTACTTTGTCACCCCGGAGACCGATTTTCCTATTTTTACAATCTAAGTTCAGAAAGTGATTTTTCTGGTGGCCTCGTGGGAATTAAATTTACCCACTTCAACTTTATGACTTTATACATTCGTCTTAAAACAAAAAACCTCACTGAACCACTTCAATATTTCGCACCACCCTTTGTCAAAGCCCAAACTACGGTGTTATAACACTCCTGATCTACCCCTAGCTAAGTACCAACTTAGCTAGGGTTCTGCGTACGAGATATCAACGTGTATTACTTATTATATTAACAATTACTTTATCTTAGAAAGGATCTTATGAAACCACCTTCAGGAACTTCTGCATTAAAAAGTCCTAATATCTGTCTAATTATTATTTTGAGATAAAAATAAAACGTTACTCTGCGAGTATCTGGAGGAAAACAACAAAAATTGTATTTTGTGATTTAAATTAACTGCTCTCGTTCGGCCATGGATCATACCTTGAGCAGCTAGAAAAACTGACATATTATTACCCCCGACAGCACCCAAGAACGTAACTCGGGGCGCTGTGGGATCGAATGGTTCATCGATCTCTTGCTATAGGATATTAAAATAGATGCGAAATCAAATTCAGTATTTTGTTCAATCAATTACCAGGACCCTATGAATTCTATTACACTTAAAATACCTGCCAGAGTTCGAAAGGTGGCAATCCTCCCGAGTACAGTAGGATTGTCAATTGATATAAAATAAATGAATTCACTAATAGGAATTATTAATATAAATTCTGTGTTAAACAAAAATTCCCCACGACATAAAGCAATCCGAAATAACAAATTAATGCATACCATGATTTTTCGTGAAAGTCACGGGACTCGAATATTTCACACCTGTGCGGTTAAATTACTCCCATAGCTGAATCGTACATTCAATGAAATATTTACAATGAACGAAATAAAATCAATCAGGCGTTTCGCTAACCTGATACACTCAACGGTCATCAAATACATTGGGTAAAAATATGCACAACAGGAAAATATGGTTAAAAATGTGTCTCACTGACACAAGCAAATCATCAGGTTATCAAAAGTTTATACCCAATGTTTCACTTACGGTTACCTCTCTACTCAAACAAAACTTTTGCATGCATGCTTATGCTTCCCAGAAAACTATTTTTCTGACGGTCACGACTTGCAGAACAATTAAAAAAACAATTGCTCTCGGAACGGATAAATAATAAAACTTATTCTCGGACCGTTACCAAAAGGGTTTGTTCTCTTGTGTAAAGAGAGCGATCCTAATTAAATCTCGGCTTTTATATCCACCAGATTTAAAAGAAATACCGCACAAAAACCGTATAAAGAAAGACCCTCTTTTTGTCTGATTGACCCAAGAACTGGACCAAAAAGCAGCTTATGTTTTTGTCCCCTTGTGAAAAAGCATACTACGTTTTTACTAATATGAGTTTACCTTTTTCTACCCTCATAGTAAAAACAGTCAGAAAAGTCTATTAGTACGGTGCAAAATGGCATCAGAACTTTCTTTTGCTCGGTTTTGTGATCGTTCCAGTAGCTTTGTATATTTACACCTATTTTCTAATCGGACATTATTTTGTAGCCAGACCATAATTAATATTGAACCCCAAATAGGCAGGACGTACCAAAATTACTTCAAACATTTGGTTACCTGTTTTTAGTAATGGAGCTTAGAAAAAATGCTTCGTTACAGATTTTGAAATTGCAAAAATATACCCACAATAATCGTAATTTGTTTTGGCCAATCCAATGTTTGTGTTTTCATGAGATAATACATTAGTTTCTTTTGCATATTACGATACGACTAGCAAATTCACAGACTACTGGATGATAAACGGAACCGCTCTGTAAAGTGGTTAAAAATAATGCATTTACATCAAATCTAATCATCTCTGAGACTTCAAATTTTTTAAATAATGCCAAGCTTGAAATTGTGACAAGACAAAAACATTTTGGTGTCAGAATACAAGCCGATTACAAATAGAGAATGTTCAAACGATTTGATTTTCATGCGAGTAATTCTGTTTTTTCAAAACCCCAGTATATCTCAAAATCCCACCAATTCATGGCATGATCGAAAGTTATAAATGTAATAAATGAGCTACTATCAAATATAGAATAAACACATAAATTCTACCCTCTGCTGGTTAGGCATAATTTCAAATTACGAAATACTTTGTCCCCCATCATTTGATCGAACATGTGTATGAATTTTGTTCGATTGCGTGTTTATCGCAAAATTATTCGTTGCCGTTCACAGTGATAATTGAATGAACATATAAATAGTCCTTTTACAAACTGTTGCAACAAATTTCAGGGAACAAAAGAGGGTTTTTATATTCATTGTCATCACTGATTATTTCATGTTATTTGCTGGTCTAAACGAGTGATTGTCAATATGAATATTCATTGTGATTGGAATGGATGTATCGGAATTTACAGTAGAATAGGTCCGAACGGGACGAATACATTTTTCTGACATTTATTTTATTCCATCAGCCTGAAGCGAATCGAATTCGGTTTATATGTATACCAACCACAAGATCGAAATGACAACACGAAATGAATAAATGAATATACAATGAACAAAGATAAAAAGAATATGGGGCAATATCAATTGTATTTCATGATTATGGAAATCTAGGTATAACATCCGTAGGACCAGTGAATAATTTCTCGACAAATATGCAGATGTGCCATTTTCTTGGAATATTTTTGAAACATGATGGTTTCATAGATAATTGCTTCACACCAACACCGGTGAGCACATTGCCCCCAATCGGAAATTTCGCCGAATCCTCTGGTGTTTCAGAAGTAGGGTTTTTTAACGAATTCAATATGAACTTGGGACCGCTATCTTGAACCCTTATCACACTATACACTATATAATACACGAGACTATTTTGTTGACTGTTTCAAGCATGAAAAAAAATTGGACTGGTTCTACTTTTTTCCCTGAATCGAGAGGATATCAAGGACGTTTGTGGAAATGTCAGGTTTGCCAACACAGTAATTATGTGTTGGACCTGACATAACGAAAAAATAAATGAAATTATTCACATAGTTTTAGTTTTGTATAGTATGACAGAAAAGAAGAAAAAATCTAGTACCGGGTAAGGAAGAAGTTGAAAAAAACAATCCAGGTATACTAAATTACTTATTCATTTAAGGTTAATGTCAATTTTCCTTATGTTTGCAGCTCTGAAATTACTGCCTGAAACAATCATTAAAAAGGCACTGTGAAATAGTACCAGTCATCTGGAGAAATTTAGCCAACAAATAGCCATGAAAATAGGTACAAAATAGGCACGAAAAAGGCAAAGTGTAATGAGGGTTTTACGTTCTCTCCGAAGAACGACATATCCATCGTCATATCTCTTGCTCATTGATATGACGCCTGCAGCTGCGATTATGCTATTACGCTAGAGTTGTTGGCATTTCAACGCGCACCTTCCCTGTCCGGTGGTCATCCATCCAAGTACTGCCGCGCCCGATATTGCTTGGCTTCAGATATCGATAGACTGACCAGCCACCTTATTACCAACACATCAATAAAATTTCATGGAACAATAATGATACAATGATTTCATGTATGTGTGTAATTTTTTTTTTAAATACAGCACTGAAACTAGGTCACTTTAGAGAAAATACTATGAGAGAACCTCACTGCGTACCTCATTGATTCAACGGGAACATCTACTTTGGAAATTCGAGAGGAAATTTTAATTTATTTCTCAATAAATCTTATGGATCAGTACTATACAGTGCTTCTCAAAAGTCCCCTCCCCCCTCTTATTTTTGGAACGATTATACATAAACAAGTGAAATTTGGAAACTGAATATTAAAGGTTGAAAACTTCCCTACTAGTGATGATAGATGACGAAATAGTCAAAGATGACGTCACAAGGCCATTGTGACCAATACTTTTAAATGGAACCCTACGGCAAGCGACACCTCTTTTAAAAGGTATCGAAAAAACCTATTCAATGATACTAATTTTGTTTGTGTTTATGGCAGTTCTGGCAACTCGCTTTTAAAAAACGCGAAGCTGTGATGAATTAAATCAGTTAATACTAAAATTCCAAATTCAAACTCCGCCTCTGGATAGTTGTCAAATAAGCTGACGTTTTTGTTAGTCTCCCTAATTCGACGTTTTTGTAATTGTCTAAGTTTTTGTACATTCAATAATTTGTGTATTGTTGATCGAACGTTTAACTGTTTTAGCAGCTTTTGGTACTTTTAATATTTTTGTACATTTTAATAATTTGTTAAACTGTTGTGAGCCGAACGTTTAAGTGCTTCAAGAAGCGAAATGGTACGTGATGAAGTAGCAGCGATCCTAATTCTTGGTGAAACTGGACAATATATTCATGCAGCAGAACGCATTTTTAATGAGAGGTTTCCCGATCGCCCTGTTTCGAGGACTTATTTAAGGGAGCTTCTTCGTAAGTTTGAAACAACGGGTAGTATTAATGATGCGAAACGATCTGGCAGACCACAAATTTCTGATGAGAAAAAATTGATATACTGGCAGAAGTAATAGTTAATCCTACTTCTTCAACAACTCACGTTGCATCTACCTGTGAAGTCAGTCGAAGTACAGTACACAGGGTGTTGAAAAAAAACAAATTTCATCCATACAAATTAAAAATGGTTCATCAACTCTCAGACGACGACCCAGACCGAAGACTAGAATTTTGTGAAAATATGGAAACTAAAATTAACCAACAGCCAGACTATGTCAAAACAATTTGTTTTAGTGACGAAAGTACTTTCTATCTAAATGGAAATGTAAATACACAGAATGTGAGGTATTGGAGTGACGCAAATCCTCACCTGTTTCGTGAAACACATACCCAATTTCCCCAGAAGGTGAATGTTTGGGCAGGTATCCTGGGAAACCACATCGTTGGGCCTCTTTTTTAAATACTAATTTAACTGGTGAGGTTTATCTGGAGCTGTTACAAAACGCAATAGAACCGTTAATCCTTGAAATTTTGGAAGATAATCCAGATGAATTCGGCAATTTGGAAATAACATTCCAACAGGATGGTGCTCCTCCACACTATTACGGTGCAGTAAGACGGTATTTGGATGAGGAGTATCGTGGTAGATGTATTGGACGACGAGGTTCAACGGAATGGCCAGCTCGATCACCGGACCTCACACCTTTGGATTTTTTTCTTACCTTACCTTAAATCAAAGGTTTACGCCACTGAACAATGACAATATTGACGTTTTAAAACAACGTATTGTTGCAGAATGTGAGGCTGTTTCCGCAGACACATTTGCAAAAGTACGAGAAGAGTTTAAAAATAGGATATTTCACTGTCAGGAAGTAAATGGAGGTCACGTTGAGCAATTTCTTCAAGTAGATACTGATTCTTAAATCTGTAATTAATATCATACTGAATGGAATTTAACTTTTAATGTTTACTAATGAGCCATTAAAACTGCCATAAACACAAACAAAATTAGTATAATTGAATAGGTTTTTCCGATACCTTTTTACCGCTTGCCGTAGGGTTCCATTTAAAATTATTGGTCACAATGGCCTTGTGACGTCATCTTTGACGATTTCGTCATCTATCATCACTAGTAGGGAAGTTTTCAACCTTTAATATTCAGTTTACAAATTTCACTTGTTTATGTATAATCGTTCCAAAAATAAGAGGGGGGGGAGGAGGGGACTTTTGAGAAGCACTGTATGTATTGTCATTAAATAATGAACTTTTTCCAGAGATGTCACGAGGTACAAAGTTGAACAGTCCATTTTTCCGCAAAATTGCTTGAATTTAACACTTGTCTGCAAGATACTATTTTAAATAAATGAATAATTTTTCAAGAGAATATTGTCGGTATAGGATTTGTGGGGTCTACTTTGTAAAATTTTCAAAATTTGTTGCAAAATAAGAAATCTTGATGATTTTTTCGAAAAAAAAACGAGTAGGCCGATGTCGTAGAATTTTACACATCCGTGTACTTTTGATAATTGTACACGACAATTATTAATAATGAATTTCATTCGCGAAGAATTAGTGGATATGGTCTACTGCATTGGCGAAGCTGACAGAATCTGCTTCTGATGAAGCAACGTTTAAGAACAACGGGTCGGTCAACAGACATAAGATGCATTATTATGCAATCAGAAATCACTGGTTGAAGACTGTTGATCACCAAAAGCGATGGTCGCTTAATGTTTGGGGAGAAATTATTGGAAATCACATTATGGGACCCTTCTTTGCCATTGTTTCCTGAATGGTGGTGGTATTAACATTTTCCTCGTGAACATCTTCCAAAATTGTTGAAAGAAGTGGATTTGAACACCAGAAGAACCATGTGGTTGCTGGTGCTGCAGTACATAACCATAGGATAGTGCCAGAGTTTTTAGATCAATCCTATCCGAATCGTTGGATAGGCAGAGGAGGTACTATTCTTCAACCTGCGCGATCCCCAGACCTTACTCCTATATATTTCTTCCTTTGAAGGTACGTGAAGAAAAGAGGATCGTCCAGCAACTGCAGATGATATGAAAAACAGGATCACGGAAGCCTCCCGTTCAACTGATGGAGCAATGCTTGCTAGAAATCGGAGCTCATTTACCATTTACTAGAAGACTAGCAGCTTTTGTGGAACATGATGGTGACCTATTTGACCATTCCTCAAAGTTTTTACATTGTATCCTGTTAATCATTCTTTCTCGTTCTTGTAAAGACTACTAGAATCATCAACATTTCTTATTTTCCAATAAATCTCGCAAATTTTACAAACCTTATTTCAGCAAAAATCTCTTACAAATGCCATTCAATGATGCAATAAAATATAGGGTGTTGCGTTTGAAAAATTCCAAATTATTGCAATTTGGTATGACCTCGCCTTATCTTCTGTTTATAAACGTAACCCTAATATTCAAGTGCGCCTAATAATCTTGCAACTGTCACCACATGTGCTGCTTATAGTCTAGTCAACAAGTGCTTTTTGGACCAACTTTTTTCAGCAGTCTCCGAAAATTATGATCGAGGTGTCATTCGATTTGGAATGACATCTAGATAATTTTTGAAAAAAATGAAGTTCCGCTTGCAAAAATGGTAAAAGTTATTAACAATTAACTAAAACAAAAGGGGGCTTTGGTTTTTTGCAAATATCTCAAAAACTAATAAAAATTTTTCAAATCTGAAAAAAGATTCAAAAAGAGGAGGAAATTTCCTAAATTGTAGGATAAATATTTATAATTTTCCCAGAGGGATGAAAATACGGCCGAAAACGGGTACTCTGGCTTGGGCAAGCCGCGCCCACTTTGGACACTTTAACAATAAAAATTATTTAAGCATACTAAATATGAAAATAAAAAATTGAAAAAATTCAGACACTAACTGAACAGATGAATGAACATTAATACGCTTGAAAAAAAATTTTATCACAATTTTTCAATTAGTTATTCAATAGTTAATTAATAATGTTTTTCTGCTTGAACTTGAACATTGCAAGTGTGATAATTGTTAAACTATAAATTTAAGATTTTTTTCCTCTTCTGGAGCAATTCTTGAAAGGCTTCAGAATTTTTTTAATTTTTTTTTTAAAATTAAATTAAATTAATCATTGAAAAAATGTTTTATCTAAATATTATTAACGATCCGTTTTAATGCATAGATTTTTTTTTTTATCTCTAATTATTTAAAAAATTGTTATAAACAAATGCGTATTGTTTATAAGATAATTGATTTTTTTATGGAATTTCAATCTTTGATACAAATAATGATTTTTAAAAGAAAAATTGTTCCATAAAAAAAAAATTATTTTAAAAACGCATTTGTTAATTAACAATAATTTTTTCCAACTTCTAATTAATATTAAGGAACCATTTTTTCTTTAAAAATCATTATTTTTTTTCTTTTTGATATAAAAAAAAATTTCATTTTATTTAATTTTTCATTGTTTATGCAATAAACAATTTGTTATGAACAAATAAATTTTTACCTTTAATTATTATAATTTATAAACTAATCGAGATACGATGAAAATACTCAAGACTTATTTATTCTCCATTAGATAAAGAACAAATTAAGCTGAAAAGTTTAGTTGTTACTTATTTATTTATTAAATTTATAGCAAATGTTGATGAAAAATACTTAGGGAGACATTTTTCGAGACTGTTTTTAGGAAATTTCCTCCTCTTTCTGAATATTTTTTCAGATTTGAAAAATCTTTATTAGTTTTTGAGATATTGGCAAAAAACCAAAGCCTCCTTTTTTTTAGTTAATTGTTAATTACTTTTACAATTTTTGCAAGCGAAACTTCATTTTTTTCAAAAATCATCTATATGTCATCCCGAATCGAATGACACCTCGATCATAATTTTCGGAGACTGCTGAAAAAAGTTGGTCCAAAAAGCACTTGTTGACTAGACTATTAGTAGAAAAATCGAATTTAAACGGTTTTCTTCACATAAAGGATTCAATATAAAATTGAACCAGAGAAAGGTAGATCTCAGGTGAAAAACAACTACTTTCCTGGCAAATACCACGCAGAACGTTGAATGATATTCACCTGAAAATCCATGCATACTTCCATATAATATCAATGGACATTGAATGCAAATGTTTCTTTCTGATAAGCTCGATTATGTTTAATTTATGTCGTGTTCACCTAACAATCCGCATACCGGTTTCAGGCTTCTTGGCCCTCATCAGTACGGAGTAGTCAACCAGCCAAAAGTCCAAAGAACTCTGGCTGAAGTGAGACACAACGTAAACAAACCATCATCGATCTTGTAACACCTATAGGTACGCCGGAAAAGATAAACTTTAACTGGCGGTACCTAGTGACAGAAAGAAACACTCCGAAAAATCTCCCACCTCGATAGGTTTCTAAATAAAAGATTCCTTCTCAGTAGGAGTGGCAAGCCCGTCTAGCATATAGTGAGAGATAAGTGCCATGTGAAGTGGAATGAATAGAAAAATCGAATTTAAACGGTTTTCTTCACATAAAGGATTCAATATAAATTGAACCAGAAAGTAGATCTCAGGTGAAACAACTACTTTCCTGGCAATACACGCAGAACGTTGAATGATATTCACTGAAATCATGCATACTTCCATATAATATCAATGGACATTGAATGCAAATGTTTCTTTCGATAAGCTCGATTATGTTTAATTTATGCGTGTTCACCTAACAATCGCATACCGGTTTCAGCTTCTTGGCCTCATCAGTAGGAGATCAACCAGCAAAGTCCAAAGAACTCTGGCTGAAGTGAGACACAACGTAAACAAACCATCATCGATCTTGTAACACTATAGTACGCCGGAAGATAACTTTAACTGGCGGTACCTAGTGACGAAAGAAACATCGAAAATCTCCACTCGATAGGTTTCTAAATAAAGATTCCTTCTCAGTAGAGTAAGCCGTCAGAAAAGTGAGGATAGTGCATGTGAAGTGGAATGAATAGATCGAATTTAAACGGTTTCTTCAAAAGATTCAATATAAAATTGAACCAGAAAGGTAGATCTCAGGTGAAAACAACTATTTCCTGGCAAATACCACGCAGAACGTTGAATGATATTCACCTGAAAATCCATGCATACTTCCATATAATATCAATGGACATTGAATGCAAATGTTTCTTTCTGATAAGCTCGATTATGTTTAATTTATGTCGTGTTCACCTAACAATCCGCATACCGGTTTCAGGCTTCTTGGCCCTCATCAGTACGGAGTAGTCAACCAGCCAAAAGTCTTTCTGTCACTAGGTACCGCCAGTTAAAGTTTATCTTTTCCGGCGTACCTATAGGTGTTACAAGATCGATGATGGTTTGTTTACGTTGTGTCTCACTTCAGCCAGAGTTCTTTGGACTTTTGGCTGGTTGACTACTCCGTACTGATGAGGGCCAAGAGCCTGAAACCGGTATGCGGATTGTTAGGTGAACACGACATAAATTAAACATAATCGAGCTTATCAGAAAGAAACATTTGCATTCAATGTCCATTGATATTATATGGAAGTATGCATGGATTTTCAGGTGAATATCATTCAACGTTCTGCGTGGTATTTGCCAGGAAAGTAGTTGTTTTCACCTGAGATCTACCTTCTCTGGTTCAATTTTATATTGAATCCTTTATGTGAAGAAACCGTTTAAATTCGATTTTTCTATTCATTCCACTTCACATGGCACTTATCTCTCACTATATGCTAGACGGGCTTGCCATCCTACCGAGAAGGAATCTTTATTTAGAAACCTATCGAGGTGGAGATTTTCGAGTGTTTCTTTCTGTCACTAGGTACCGCCAGTTAAAGTTTATCTTTTCCGGCGTACCTATAGGTGTTACAAGATCGATGATGGTTTGTTTACGTTGTGTCTCACTTCAGCCAGAGTTCTTTGGACTTTTGGCTGGTTGACTACTCCGTACTGATGAGGGCCAAGAAGCCTGAAACCGGTATGCGGATTGTTAGGTGAACACGACATAAATTAAACATAATCGAGCTTATCAGAAAGAAACATTTGCATTCAATGTCCATTGATATTATATGGAAGTATGCATGGATTTTCAGGTGAATATCATTCAACGTTCTGCGTGGTATTTGCCAGGAAAGTAGTTGTTTTTCACCTGAGATCTACCTTTCTCTGGTTCAATTTTATATTGAATCCTTTATGTGAAGAAAACCGTTTAAATTCGATTTTTCTATTCATTCCACTTCACATGGCACTTATCTCAGACTATTAGTGTTGGACGATACGGGTAGCGGGGACAGGAAAGGACAAATACCACCCCCGGGGAAGAGACGAAAAGTGATTTGTTTGAAGGTTGTAGACGATGTGGTTACTTGATTACTCTCGTTTCGGACGTCCATCGTCTTAATGGATTTAAAAGGTTTTCACGACGTTTCGAATGCTTGTATCTGCAATCGTATTCAGATGAATACAGTATTCACCTGAAGACGATTGTAGATACAAGCATTCGAAACGTCGTGAAAACCTTTTAAATCCATTGAGACGATGGACGTCCGAAACTAGAGTAATTAAAATCGATTTCTTATCTATGTGAGTGCATCAGTCAACACATAAATTAACAGAATCGAACGAAGAATCAGATCGAGATCTTTTTACACAATTTGTAATTTGTCATTTTAAAACAATCGTAGTAAGCGATGGAACATCGACTCCCAGTCTCAAAAGATGCGCTAAAGTCTGAGAAATCGACCGGAAAAAAAGTGGTTGAGTTATCTTCAATGGTCCTGAAGTTATGAATTTTTCTTTGGATCTATGCACGACGCTATTTTGATACATAAATTGACATACGTCAAAAACTATTGCAGGAAACCCGGCAATTCAGTGACGAATCCAAAAATGTAACGAAAAGGGGGGATTACCGTTAAAAAAAAAACTTAGTTGTGTATCTCATTTTGAGACATCCTATATATGAATAGCAATATTTTAAGAATGTGCCCTATTGTCGGACCTATCTTCAAAACTAGATAGAAAAAAAAATATGGAACTCGCACGCTCCCCTGGGTTACCCTGTATTGGTACGAAATTATCTCCTTTTGTCGATGGCATTCCGTTACTTATAGGCGCCATAAAATTTCCACCGGAGATACTGCAATATGCATTTAACAGTATGATTCAAATAATATCGCACTCTTCATGACAAACGGTCCTCTAAATCGTACTTCACCTTCCAAATCGTGCTACTTTTCTTTATTTCGATCGCCCCGACTCTCTAGCGATATACTCCATCCTGGTTAGCTCGTAAATTCGTACAGAGAGAGAGAGAGAGACGACCCCTTATTAATAAATTTCCAACAAATTTGTGGCACTTGCAGCATACAAATGGGGCTTTTCGCGTTCTCTTCCCTATGTTGTTTCGAATAAATCGCTCACGTTTTGACGAATTTCGTCTGCCACGTAGAAATATTAGTGTTGGGGTGGCGGATGTGTTTTCCAGGTTTTCGAGTGGTAATTTTCTCAAGTGTCGTGATAAACTGAGCTTTCTAACCTTCCTGTCTTATTCGATGGAAGGGGAGATTTCTTAAATAATCCTGCGACAGTGGTACTTTATGTAATATCTCCATCATATTGTGCGACCTATCTATATTTTTGCTTCATTTATTATTAATAATAATAATCTCTTTATTTACTCAGATTGATCTGTACAACCACAGGAGCAGGAGTACAAATGAAAAAGAGAAAAACGTCAATGTACAATATTGAAAAAAAAAACTATACTAAGATAGATAATGTCACATAGTTGTAAAATCGAAAATGGTTAAAAAATATATATATATATAAAACATAAACAGATGTATACCACATAAATATAATAATAAATAATTCCTTCCTATACACACATATAGTATTGGATTACAGATAAAACTCATCTATACTGTAGCAGTTCTTTGACAGAAGAAGTTGCTTCAGTCTTGATTTAAAAATATGTACATTTTCAGAATTTCTCATGTTATCGGGGAGTTTATTGAAAAGTTTGCAGCCCTGAAACTCAAAACTTCTTTGGTAAAGAGCAGTGCGATGTTGACTAGGTAATAATAAGTGGGCATTCCGGGTAGAATGATTATGATAGGCTCTGTTAGCAGCTAATGTATTTCTATTTCGCTAGATATATGTGCAAGCTTCCATTATGTATACTCCTGCTAGCGTTAAAATGTTCAAATTCTGAAAAGTTTGTCTACAAGTATCTCTATAGCCCAACTTAGCAATGATCCTAATAGCATACTTTTGTATACAAAACACACGAAACACTGTAGAGGATGTGCCCCAGTTCAGGATGCCATATCTAAGATGCGAATTGAAGTTTGCATAATATACAGTCAATAAAATACTTTGACTACAATGGTTGGAGAGAAACCTTAGAGAATAACAGGCTTTTCTAAGTTTATTACATAAGTTGTCAATATGTGTCCTCCATTGAAGTTTGTCATCAAAAACAACACCCAACATTTTTGTTGACTTAGTTAGGTTCAATTCCAAGGAAGTATCAACAAACAGATTCAACTCAATTCATTTTGAAATTTAACACGTTAGTTTTAGCTTCATTCAACATTAAATTGTTTTTCTTCGACCACTTAATAACTTTTTTGTAGGTATCAAGAGCTGAGTTTTTTGCGGAGTCCATATCATTTTCAATAATTAATATATTAGTATCATCAGCATAACATGTACAATGAATGGCCAAGTTCTTGTTTAGGTACACTAACAAGTCATTGGCAAAAGCTAAATACAAGAAGGGTCCTAGAATGGATCCCTGTGGTACTCCATCCTCGATACTTCTCTCAGTACTCAGAATTTTTCCAACTTTGACTACTTGTCTTCTCTTATATAAATATGAGTTTAGTAAGGATAGGGGTATTCCTCTTACACCATATCTTGAGAGTTTGTCGAGCAGAAGATCATGGTTTACACAATCGAAGGCCCGTGAAAAGTCAATAAATAATCCTAAAACGCATTTCTTTTTGTCTAGAGCACTTACTATTCGATTTTGAAATTCACACAGTGCCGTATCAGTGCTTTTTTCTTAGTGAAACCATGTTGTGACGGCGATAACAAGTTATTTGCTGTGAAATAGGCTTCCAATTGTTCTTTTATGTTAATTTCATAGAGTTTAGAGATACTTGAAAGAATACTAATTGCTCCATTGTTATCCATATTGTTTGGGTCACCTTTTTTAAAAGTTTAACATTCATTCATTCATAAAGTATTGCTATATTGTGTTTATACAGACTTCAGTAGAGCTTTCGACCGTCTTCTGAAGAAAACGAGCAACTATGGACTACTGAATGTTTATTTATAATTGTTCAGAAGCTATCTGCAAAATACCCTGTTAATTCGGAAGTACCTCAAGGACTCAATCTAGGCAAGTACTATTTGTTCTCTTCATAAATGATCAGTAGTTCGAGCCTCTGAAGAGTATGTATTCGCAGATGACTTTAAAATTGACATAAAAAATTAATACTGCTAGGGGTTGTGTAGCACTACAAAAAGATTAGATAAATATTTTGCACTAGAGCCAGGAAAATAAACTTTACTTCAATATAAAAAAGTCAATAACTCGTTCAAAAGACCCTATAATCTTCGAATACAAGATAGATACTCACTCATGCGCCGAAATGTTGTGAAAGATCAAGGCATACTGCGAACGAACCAAAATCTACCAGTTTTATGTTGGGTTATGTTATGAGATCAAATTTCACAGATATACAAACTATGGACAAATTGGATACTTTTATTCATCCTAAGACAATAATTTGGTGTAGAGAACCGAAAACGGATTTGGATATAATTGAAAGAATACAAAATGAATTTGTTAAATAGAAACAAATCACAGGAAGCCAGAATATTTTTTTTCTTATGGTCAAGTGAACTATGGAAAAAGTTTTGAATAGCATCCTTGGAGAACAAAATAAAATAAAATGATATATTTATGTACAAAATTCTCAATAATCAAATAATTCCCCCTAAATACTCTCATTGGTACCAATAAGTGTATCTTCGAGAAATATACGCCCACATTTATTGTTTCGTATCCCTCCTTACCGCTACAGCACACGTAATCTTCTGGAAGTAATGCTAAAATTAGTCAATATTGGATTGATGATAAATATCAACAGGATAACACCACTTGCAAGTTTCCTCAAAATGATATTAGATTATTTTAATCACACTTATATCTAATGAATACATCCTATCTATGAAACAATGTCTCTCTAATAAATTATTTAATTCATCTAGTAAGGTAAATGTCCCAATTATCGACACAATAGCTTGTTCGTGAGAATGAGGAATACTTTTCGAACTCAAAGGAAATTTGTATGTGGTTGCAATATTCATTTTTTGAATCTTTGTAACTTCAATTTCAATAAATAGACAAAAAACTAATCATAAAATAGTAAAATAATTTAAATTGAATAGATGAACACACAAAGCAGATGTCCCAATTTTCGACACCTGAAAAATGTGAATAACCAATCGCCGACATGTATGAGGACCAATTTTCGAAACTGAGAAATCGAAAACGGGCATCATTGCTATGTTTATATTTACATCTATTGTGAAATGAAACATTCTAAAAAAGTTATATTCTTATCTATAATGAAAAGAACAGTATGAAAATATTCACAAAAAATCAAAAAACCAACTGAAATGAAAATTCTTGAATAAAGTTAAAAAAATTAATAAAAAAAAATCTTTGGCACAAAATCAATTTCGAGGAACTATTTTCTCCATTTCAGGTACTGGAACAGCCCTCTGGAATTTTTTTAAATGTGGAGTTAAATGAAATTTAAATATAACCAATTACCGTCACATTAATGTACCGACAATCGACATTCGTGAAAGAATGGATAATAAAATCATCAAACTGAATCATAATCAAATGTCGATTGATGTTGAGGAAACATTTCAATAATTTTTGAGCTGATTATCATAACTGAACTGAAATAATAATAACTAGTTTTCCATAAAATTGGTAATCAAAAATTATGAATTGAGTCTTAGCCACCGACAGAAGGTTACACCATTTATCGACATAGAGTTGTACGTAGTATCGACAAGAAGATTTTTGTACTCCTATTTGATAATTTGACGAAAAACTCTATGTCGATAATTGGTACACAGAAAATTGTGGGTCTATTGAATATAACAACAAAACAATTATTTGGAGAAACATTAAATTTGAGTTTCTGATAGCAAGTCAAAAATCATCTTGCATGCCCCTTTTATCGACACTTATGTCGATATCTAGAACATAACCTGTTTCAGATGTACCAATTATCGACACCCTAATTTCTCATAAAATAAAATATGATATGAATAATAATATTTCCCATAGAACTGAAGACAATCAACCATATAGAAGTATGTTCGTGTTCAAAATATTATACTTTACTGAAATTGTGGTGGAGATGCTTAGGAGACATTGGTGGTGAATTGAGATATATTCAGGAAACTATAAACTAGAAACTTGTCGAATGAAATTTTTATGAGAGTCCTCTTCATCTTGTTAAATAGAAAATTCGGAATTGTCGATAATTGAGACAAGTTCCTACTTTCCCTATTTTTAATAATGAGGCATATGTTTGGATTTGTATTAATGAATGAATAAATATATTTTTTGGTTGCTAAATTACTTTTTCATGTGTGTTGTTGATTTTGGATAGTAGATTTGTCAGTAGTTAACAAGACTTTAACAAGATTTTATCAATAAATATTCAATTAATAACAAAAATAGATATAAGGGAACCTAAGTGGGTAGGTCACCTACGTTGTTCATTCGTGCATAACCCAACTTTTCCACTACTTCAAAAGGAAATTAAATCGATTTTCCAACTCATATGATAAGTCACTAGATAAGAATTGCCATATGATAAGAATTGCCAATGGGAACCCTTATTATAGTTACAATACTCTTACCTGTTCCAGGAATAATTGCCATGTTGATTTCTCTGTCTGTCTCCGAAGATTTCTGCACCACCTTTACTATTTACTTTACAACTTTGCCTAAACCAGAAATTTTATTTGGATGGTACTTTCGACTACTGTACAAAAATTGTCTTGCAATTGTTCACCATACACGGCTGCCTCTGGCCAGACACACACCACACCACTGTTCAACCCCAAATCCAATATAGTAATCTGTGGTGGTTTACGGTTGATTTATCAAATAAGCGGTCCGCGAAGTTATCGAATGGTTTTTACGAGGCGAACACTTTTCACTCAATTTGGGGAATCATATTTATATATCTTTCCGTTTTCCTCCATAATTCAACATTATAATATGATACCCTATATTTTGAGTTGAAGATGAATTTATTCAACTGAGAATGGATATACTATTCTAGAGTTTTTAGGAATTTAAAGTAAAAAAAGGACGAGAAGTCACTTGGTGTGGATGCGGCTTCTACAGAACACCAGACTTGAACCCAAACAGAGGTAATGGCAGAACAAAAAAATAATTCGACTCACCTCTTTAGCTGTTCTCTTTCTATTCTCCATTGGATTCAATTACTTGAGCAAATATCTGGAAGCGATATTGTGGTACATGATAATAACAAATTCGAGCCTTTGATGACTTATAATTCCGATTTCCCCCAAGCTCGTTGTAAAGTTAGGTTTTCAATTTCCCCGTTACATTTAACGCTATTGTGGCTGGTATATAGATTAAACCCGCTAATACCTGGGTTTTCCTTCTCGAAGACTGGGATATTAATTTCAGTAGCGTGCAAGGGAGGCGTAATTGGGAAATTCACGTCATGAAAGTGTACATGGTGTATACTAGATGTAAAGACATGGAATTACGACGGTGTACATACAATTAACTACACGGATTCACAATATTTACACTGAACCACGTCCAGAAAGGGATTGATTATCAATTACCGTCCATGCATGTTTCTGGGGTGATCTGTATTGATTCGTTTGTTTTTATTTTTCAATCGTGGGCACTGGAAGATATAATAAATAGAAGAAAGTTCCATGTCTGAGAGTTATGTTTGACCCTCCCATTGAATAAGTATATGATACTTATCTTCATCGTGGTGCACAATTTAAAAATATCATTGTTACAGAGCATTCCTTCTTGAAGAATTTAATAGAATTCAAAACGTTGTCAGGAGAACAATAATTTTTCTTTAACACTGAATTGTTCCTTATTTCAACTAAACAAATTTTGACAAAATTTTGAAGCGTTTTTTCTTTTGTTATTTCGAAGAAAACGTATACAAATTCAGATATTTTGTGGATTCTCTTGGCAGTATCAGATTTCAATTCCAACGTTTCTTACTCACTTAACCACCCTCAAGCTATTTGTCGAAAACGGACCTGGATCTTTCGTGACATTTTTTGAATACATAAATGTAAGATAAAATATCAGGTAAATAAATATCAATTGTTGATGGAAATTAATTGGTTTGGTTACTGACTTTTTAATTCAAAGTTATTTTTCACCTAGCGGATTATCAGTTTATAAAAATATCGACAGAAAAAAGAACAATGTATGTACATGTCAAATTCTTCGAATAATATCATTTGATAATCAGCTATGATGAAACGAAATAATCATTACAGAAATAAATCCATCATTATTCAAAAGAGAATTGAAATTATTCAAGTACATTTTCACAATATCCACAATTGGAGTTCCTCAGGGATCCATCTTGGGTCCAGGGTTTTTCAACTGTTCATACATGATCTACTTCTCTGTCCATGACACGGCTTTAGCGGCAGACCCTAAGAACCTTGAGGAACTGCAGATAAAATTAAATATATTAGCAAAATTATTCAAATTTTCCTCATTTAAATCTAAACTGAAAGGATATCTGCAAGAACATAGTTCATACAGCACCTCCAAAGTTTTAATCTCGAAACAACATTTCAACATGTCTTGTATTTAAGTTTCGTGCCATCTGTATTTTATATTTCTATTTGTTCGAATATTGACGTATCCTATTTAATGTATTTGATAAATAAAAATTATTATTATCTACGCCTCTGAAATCTGATGAAATATCGCTATTCTCACTGCATTTCTTTTCCTGTTTCAGAATCGGAAATATGATGAAGTTTAGTGAATGTAAAATATTTTTCTTTTTCCTTTGATTCTTTTCGGTAGTTTTAACTTTCATCTACAGCTCAACATTTTAGATATGATTGGAAAAATAAAAAGGTGACTGACAAATAAATAAACAAACCGTAAAATGAGTGGCGTATATTACCCTACAAGGATTCCGTAGGGTTTGTTTATATCTCCTCAATATATATACCGGGTGAGTCTGAGAGATGGGGCACCCCTATTTTTGAAAGAAATAATCCGATTCAAAGCACGAAAACTCAGGGGCTATTAAACAACTAAAATGTGATTTTTTGAGATGAAAATTAATTTTGTAGCACTTCCGGTTTCGCCAGAAATGATCTGAGTATTAGTTTTTCAAATAGAACACTTTGTACATTTTCACTTTTTTTGAAATCTAGAGCAAATTCTGAACATGATAAGCTGAATTTTTTATTATTATTATTTTTTTTTTCAAGGATGATGACTTTCAATATTTTGAACGTTTCTCTCCGATGCCATGTTGTCCGAAAAAATGGAATTAGCATTTTAATTACAATACTTTGCCACCAGCCGCTGTTTGAATATGACAAAATCACGTTTTTTCGATTATCTCATGTTTTTTAAATGGCATCTCCATGGGACACTCTCTGCAGCAGATTGTTTCGAAGGAAAGGAATCTAATGATACCAAAATTTTGAATATCTGTCGATTATTTTCAGAGTTATCACTATTATGAAAAAATGTACCACAAAATAGTGCAGCCGCTGGACTAAACAACACCAAAATGATGGACATTTTTTAATAACACTTCTACTCAATTGTCTCATAACGATTTTCAACATTGAAAATTATCATACGTTAAATTTATTATTTTGAATTTGGATACGCGATTTTGAGGATTATCAACATTTATTACAAATTTTTGAAAACAACAAATACGTAGTACAATGCTCTAATACTTCAACTATAAAAATGCTCAAAATCTTGGCCATTATGTTCCATGCATAATTGCACCCTTCTGACTGCTGTTCGAACTGCTCTATTTAACTCTGCTGGGCAGATATTATTGAAAGCTGTGATGACTTTTTGTTGCAGTTTCTCGCGTGTCTCACTAGAAGTTGCAAATACATAATTTTTTATTGTTCCTCATGAAAAATAGTCTAAGGGGGTTAAGTCTGGTGACCTAGGTGGCCATCTGATGGGACCATGTGTAGAAATTAGTTTATTTCTGTAAGCATTATTCAGGTAATTGATTATCATTCCATGATTATGAGGGGGTGCACCGTCCTGTTGAAAATATAAATTTTGCAGAACCAATGGAAGGTCGGCAATGATTGGCTTGATAGCATCCCGAAGAAACGTTAGGTACCCCGCTCCAGTAAGTGATCCACCAAAAAAAATTGGCCCAATGAATCGATCTCCAAGTATACCCATCCAACAGTTAAATCCGAACCTTTCTTGAGGATTACCTTGATGTAAAAGCCTTGGATTCTGCTGTGCTCAATATCGAGTATTATTCCTATTGAAGAGCCCTCTATTGGTAAATCTTGTTTCATCTGAGTATAAAATTCTCGAAGAAAATTGAGGATTTTCGCGAACATTATGAAGAAACCATCGACAGTATTCAAGTCTTCTTCCATCGTCTCCACCATGAAGCCTTTGATGTATCGGATATTTATACGAGCGAAACTTATGCTTTTTCAAAATTCTCTGTACAGTCGATCGACTTGCGTCACATTCATTAGCTAATTCTCGTGTTGAAGAAGTCGGATTTACCTCTACATATCCTAGAACGTCTATCTCTTTATCTTCGCTGACTATTACATTTACATTTCGATTTCGAATACGTCGGTTGTTTGGCTCGTGTCTCAACTGACGTTCAAGTTTCACGAAGTATGTCCTACACGGATGTCTTCATTTATTTTTTTATCCAAAGGCGACTTTGACAAAATTTGGAGTTGACGATGGAAACATATTCCTTAATTGAAACAGATGAAACTATTAAACACTTTCAGAATCTGTTAAAATGGATAGTGTAATTTCTGTGTTCCTATCAACCAAAATGGGCCCATCATGGGAATACTAGTAATTAGTCTTTTTGAAGACGAATTACTTTCAAAATGTGAATTATAGACGTAATGAAATATCTGCTGGTAGCAAACCAGAATTTTCATTACATTTTTCTGGAGTATGCATCTATTAGAAATACATACATCAAATTTGCCAACTATTCTTATTGGTATAGTAAGTGAAATTTCAAATAATGTTATTATTTGGGATTTTTATTAGTCCAGCGGCCACAATACTTTTTGGTACATTTTTTGTCATAGTGATAAATCTGAAAATAATTGATATTCGAAATTTTGGTATCATTCGATTCCTTTCCTTCGAAACGAACTATTGCAGAGAGTGTCCCATAGAGATGCCATTTAAAAAACATGAGATAATCGAAAAAAAGTGATTTTGCCACATTCAAACAGCGGCTGGTGTCAAAGTATTGTAATTAAAATGCTAATTTCATTTTCTCGGACAACATGGCATCGGAGAGGAACGTTCAACATGTGAAAAATCATCATCCTTGATAAAAAAAAAATTGAGAAAAAAAAAAAATTAGCTTTTCATGTTCAGAATTTGCTCTAGATTTCAAAAATGTAAAAATGTACAAGGTGTTCTATTTGAAAAACTAATACTCAGATCATTTCTGGCGAAACCGGAAGTGCTACAAAATTAATTTTCATCTCAAAAAATTACATCTTAGTTGTTCAATAGCCCCCTGAGTTTTTGTGCTTTGAATCGGATCATTTCTCTCAAAAATAGGGGTGCCCCATCTCTCAGACTCACCCGGTATATATATATATATATATGAAAGAAAAATTTGTGGCATATTGGACAAATTATTAAATTAAAGAAATAACAAAAAATCAAACCGACGAAATACGGAACTGAAAAGTAAAAAATAAAATAAACCTTCTTAGTCTCAGTAACTAAGCTCCTAAACTAATATAAGTAACTAATTTTGAGTCGGCGCCAAACAAACAAGCAAATGAATTAGGTAAGGCGTAAAATGATGGCATCGAGTTGCGCGGTGACATTCTGATAATTTTTTTGAAGTAATTTAATGATGTTCGTTGATTGTTTGTTTGGCGCCGACTCAAAATTAGTTACTTACATTAGTTTAGGAGCTTAGTTATGGAAGAGTTAGTTTAATTTTTTATTTTTATGGCTAAAATATACTAATTACTACCTACTTGTTTTTTGATTACTTCCAAAATACTTACTTACCCACCTTACTTCAACTATTACCAGTTAAATAATATGATTATCTACTTTTACTATTTGTTGTAATATAAATTATTTTTGTTGTTCTGGTTAGTTTATTTCATTACTTTTTATATCATTCCATCCTCTCATAGAATATAATGGTTTTGACGGATGTGGAACAGAAATAATGTCAGTAGCGATATGTCATTGTCAACTACGTATGTGTGAGCCAATGTTCATAAGTGAAAAATCAATTATCCCCTATTTTTCTACCCGTAAGGGTATATAATTCCATTCGAAATCTAAATATAAGGTATACCCTATCTATTAAAAAAAGAATCATCCAAATCGAAGAACTCAGTACAAAGTTATGCCTGATAGAATCGGTTAACGGACCAGAATTCAGAGGGTGCGTGATCAATATCCTTCATGTTGCTACCCTTAGGGGTGGATTTCATCTTTTAAATTCAAATGGGACCAAAGTCGAAGTACACCCTATCCACTGAAAAAAGAATTATCGGAATCGGACGCCTCAGTAAAAAGTTATGCGTGATCATACATAAAAAAAATGATGGAAAAAAAAATATACGGGTCGACTAGAGAACCTCCTCCTTTTTGGTTTCGTCGGTTAAAAACCATCCTCAAGAGGGATTCGATCCCACGACCTTCTAATCTCTATTCAGACGCTCTAACCAACTGAGCTATTTGAGGACATAGGTACCGCCGCATATTTGTGAATGGCTTTTTCCCATAATTTAATGTTAGTGTTAGAACGATAGGAAGATCTCGAGTACTTATCAACTGGTTAACTGGTCTTGATGGCCATTGATAAGTACTCGAGATGTTTTATTTCGTTCTAACACTAACATTAAATTATTGGACAAAGAGATTGACAAATATGCGGCGGTACCTATGTCCTCAAATAGCGCAGTTGGTTAGAGCGCCTGACTAGAGATGAGAAGGTCGTGGGTTCGAATCCCGCTTGAGAATGTTTTTTTCTTTTATTTGATAATTTGTCTGTTGTGCCACAATTTTTCCTTCTATGTATTTTTCCCATATATATATATATATATATATATATATATTTATATATATATTTATATATATATTTATATATATATATATATATATATATATATATATATATATATATATATATATATATATATATATATATTATATATATATATATATATATATATTTATATATATGTATATATATATATATATATTTACATTGACATCAATGTCAAACGTCCTATATTAAATATCGAAAAACAGAAAAATTCCAAACTATCTGATGATGAACGAAAAAATTGGTTCATCTTTTTACTACTCAACCACAGTGAAAACAATACTATTCAAGAATGAATAAACCAAAGAAAGAAACCCACTACACTAAAATCCTTGTGGGTCCAAAAACATCGAACCTAACCCAACCGAATTTGTGCTGACAGATACAATATCTGATGAAGCTTAAGTACTCAAGCGAAACGTTATATTTTCTATATAAAAAAATAAATTGCAATATGAAATAGTACCAAATTTGCATCCACATTTTATTCCTATAAGTGAACCAAAACAAAAAAAAAACCACAGAAATATAATATATATGGTTCAAGAATACAAGAAGAAAAAATATATATATATATATATATATAGAGCGAGAGAGAGAGAGAGAAATTGTTACGAATCCAAGCTTGATTGGGAAACCATGAAACAGCTGTTGGCGGATGGTGGCCTCTCTTGGATTCGTAACAAATTTCTCTTTCTCTCGTTATTTTTTTGCGTTACTCAGAACGCACTAGGAGTACGACTATTGGTGTCGTGGATTGGCCTATGCTGACATCTGTTGGTGACCTATTAATTTCGTGTCATTAAAATTCCACGACAACAGGTCTAAGCTTCAACACACAGATTATAGGTGTCACTATCTATAATTTGATGCTTTTCACATTTCCGTACTTGCCGGTAGGTATTAGCACTATGAGATATTTGATACGAATTTGAAAGAGACCACAAGCCGTCCTGATGATTGGGAAACCATGAAACAGCTGTTGGCGGATGGTGGCCTCTCTTGTATTCGTAACAAATTTCTCTTTCTCTCGTTATTTGTTTGCGTTACTCAGAACGCACTAGGTGTCGCGGATTGGCCTTTGCTGACATCTGTTGGTGACGTATTAATGTGCACGAAATTTCGTGTCATTAAAATTCCACGACAACAGGTCTAAGCTTCAACACACATATTATAGATGTCACTATCTATAATTTGATGCTTTTCATATATTATATATATATATATATATATATATATATATATTAACAAATACCGCGCTTTTTGCAATGAGGCTAAAATCTGCAACTGCAAATTTCACGACCGCATCGACAGTGTGCGAATATAGATAGCTACATTTTCGAATCGATAGCCTCGTTAAAATGTTCCTGCCGTTTAGCAGCGATGCATTCCGCCGCAATTTCTATTCGAACTCAACTCGCTTTATACACATAAACATTTTGTATTACTTTACACCTCAATGAGTTGTAGTTGAAACAAACCACTAGGCCGTGCCTTATTCGGATCAACGTCAATATTTATGCAATTTTTACCCATCATCGAATACAGAGCGCACCAACGCTGATTCGGATCCCAATTAAAACATAATAATAAACAGGGTCGAATATATGTATGGAATACATACCAAACTAAGTGAAGTAGCGGCTCTAGAATATATATCCTTTGTCATCAGGTATACCATTTTTTATTGGTTGAGTTAGCATGGATATAGATAAACATATTGTCATTGGTTGCCTAATCCGGGCTTGCCGATAAGTCTAAAAAATACGAGCCTATCGGTGGTTTTTTGAAAATATCTTGAAGAATGTGCATTTTTCAGGAAAAAATGCAGGAGTGGAGAGATACCTGCATTTCTCACCAAAGTTTTCTTCAGTCACTTTGCCGAAAAATACATTCGAAATAAAATGGGACACAAGTGAAATGCTATACGTTTGTAGAATTGGGTCTCGACCCACTATTGCGGGAAAAGACGTTATTTCTGCGAACCTAACCTAAAATAATAATAATGTTTGTTTATTGTTCGCTAAAATTTTACAAAGTTAATAATTGAAATATAATGACAACAATAAACTCGGACATCCATCATCTTTATCAGTTGCGCATGGGTAGTACGTTTTCATTTATATTTCTTCTAAATCGCAATACTATGGCATAGCGAACATTATTTAGCTCTTAGTACAGTACATACAATATTGAAATGATGTATATAACTTTTTGTAGATATAAAATACTAAATTATAGTATAATATAAATATAAAATAACAATTTCACGAATCCAATAAAAAGATCACCTGAACTATGGACTAAATGAGACTGGAAAATGACTGGAGAAAAATAAAAAGTACTAAAAATTGGGTAAAAACATATATAGAAACGTTGTGAATTTAAATTAATATTTAATCACTTATAGAATGCTTGGTAATTGTTTATATCCCACAAGACCACGTGCAATATTTGTATCTATTGTATCGTAAATAAACTTAACTTGGTTTAACTAATTTATTTAACACTTAATCTACAACTT